>JAMPIV010003898.1:0-444225 GCA_024509875.1 Oreohelix idahoensis
ATTTCGTCGCTCGCTTCGCTCTTTCGTCGCATTTGGTCACAACTGCGTGTCATCTTGATTCTTTCGGGGTTCAGTCTTTGAACAGAAATCGTTCGGTGTGCACTGTTTTTTTTTTAAGTTGTCCGCATTGAATCTCTTATATTTGTCATTAAACATATTAATACTACTTATTTTTGTGATTAAAATAACAAAACTATTCATACTATATTATTTTTGTGATTATACTGTAAACAGTTCATAGTTATTTTAGTGATAACAGTCTTCATATCGTGATTATAAGACACGTGTACAGTTTTCATACAGTACTTTTTTGTGTGATTAGGCCTTATACAGTACTACTTATTTGTGTGCTTTAATATATTCATAATGGGTCCTAAGTGTAGTGACAAAGTTAAAAGAACCCATAAGGTTCTCAATTTGCAAGAAAAGCTTAAGCTAATCAAGCTTAATGAACAAGGCATCTTAAATGCTGAAATAGGCCGCAGGCTATGTGTACCAAGCACTACAGTTAGCACAATTGTAAAGAACAGAGCTAAAGTGTTAGAGGAAATTAAAAACGCTACGCCAGTGCATACCAAACTTATGAGAAAGAGGCACAATTTTAACTTCAGTCACCCCTCCCTCTAACCCTTCAGATTCCGAGCCATCAACATCAGCCCCAGTTAGATCTCCTTCAAAGTGCCCTTCTCCTAAAAGAATTAGATTGAAATCCTCCAGTTCTGAAGATGAGCCTCCTCAATTTTCTCCATCTGGTTTTCTAAGTCTAGAATCCCCCCTAAATTACCAACATTCAAAACTGTACATACTGTATATATTCATCGTCTACTTGCTCAAGAATGATTTTAAGGTAAGATGCTATTTACGTTTTTTTTTTAATTGTATTTTCTTTACTCTTATGTTTATTTCTGTTTATCTAGGTGTTGCACGCATTCGCAAGTGTTATATAGTTAGTTATTTACGTTTTTTGGCGGCCCTAATGCATTTGTAAGCTAAATAAAGGCTATGCTTCGACTTTCGTCGATTTTCGACTTTTGTCATAGCTCTGGTCCCTAACCTGTCGAAAGAGTGAGGTATTGGTGTAGTTCCCCATTTTCATTCATTATTCCTAGCCCATGTTTTCCCATGACTTCTTCAAAGCCGGTGTTGACTGTACCTATCTTTGCATTCATGTCACCCATCAAAATTGTGATGTCTCTTCTGTTTACTTTCTCCATAATTTCCTGCAGTCTCGTATAAATATGCTTCTTTCACAGACTCTTCTTTGTCATTAGTTGGTGCATAACATTGGATGACATTTACATTTATTTTCTTTTTAGCTGTTTTAAAAGTAGCTGTTATTATTCTGGGTCCAACGGCTTCCCATTCAATGAGTGCTTTCTGTGCTTTTTTAGATAACATAAGAGCTACCCCTTCACTGTGGTGTGAACTTTCGTCTTCATGTCCCGAGGACAACACCAATTCACCTGTGATGAGTTTCTTCTTGTCTACCCCATTCCACTTTTTTTCACACAGTCCCAGAACCTCGATTTTATATTCGCTCATTTCTGCTGCTACTTGTGCCGCTTTCCCTTGTTCGTTGAATGTCCAAACATTCCAGGTGCCAAATCTGGAGGTTCTCCTAGAAGAAAGAAGGTTAGTCAGTAACATAGAATCCTTGTGGCTTTCTCTGTGTTGCATCATATGCCTCCCTGCGAGAGGACCTTCCCCTGTCTTGAATGGCTGTGTTTTATTTTCATTAACTGACTTGTCCATGTTTGTTGAAGTTTTTTGTGGTTTAAATTTTTTTACAGGATGGGGTAACCAGCCCCATGCCCAACCCTCCTTAGTCGCTTTCTACAACATGCATGGTAGGGAACAGTGTTACTATTCTTTGCTCCCCTTTCAGGCCCCCGTAACACACGGGCGATCATCAACTGAAACAGTGAAATAATGCAAACTACTCCAATTCCAACTTGTAGGTCAATCAATTTTGACAAATAGTCTTTGTTGTCAATCTAGCAAAGAACCCATTGAAATGCAGCTTCAGCATCTCTGCAATTTTTGTGTGGCATTTGATATTTCAGAAGCCTGCTACAATATTTTGTGTGGAACTGATCCATGCAACCAGATTAAAAATAATTGTAGGCCCAGAGCTGATACTGTCACAGGGAAATAAATTCCCGCCTCATCTGGGTGATCGAACCATAGCCACTTGCGCTAGAAAGATAAAGTTTATAAAACTAATAAAACGGTATTTGAATCAGTTTTACAAATTAACAGTTCAGAGTAGGAGGTATTGCCTGAGTACAAGAAAAATCCGAATATGAGAGGGAGGGTCCCATTGCTGAAACAATGAAAATACTTATAGAGTAGAGAGGGGTACTGCTATGGCATCAGGGATAAAAGTTTCAAAAGTACTATTCAGTATCAGGGCGATTGGCAGATATGAGTCTCTAAAATAAGATGAGTCATCATTAGAGGAATATCTGTCTTTATACAATAAGGAGTAATGATATTGGCTTGAAATGCCAAAATGGAAACTGGAACAGGAAAATGTGAAAATCTTGATCAATTCAAGAACGAAGAAAAGATGGGAAATCAATTCAAACTTGGCCAGGGACATCCAGAGAAAAAACTACACATATAAACTTTCAAAACAATAGCACAGCTATCAAACAAGAAAAGGCCAGAGCCGTAAATGTTTTTCTGATGAAGTCAAATTAAACATATAAAAGAGAAACTAGATTAAAACTATCAAGAAACATACAAAACACATGCTTGTAAGCACATAGGCTGTGAGTCGCATACTTGACCAGGAAATTCATCTAGTGAACTACAGTTCAGCCTTAAAAAAAACACCACTCAGCAAACCACCAGCAAAGACCAGTTTACCATAAGACAAGATAGTTTTAACTTGAGGAAAAGGTTTATGACAATTTGGAATTTAAAAAAAAACGTGGAGAAATAACACCATACTTTGATGATGGAAAAACAGCTAATATTTATCTAATTCTCAAAAAAGATAAAACACCAGGCAAGTACAGCAGCTACAGCCTGCCTCTGGATTGGAAAAATGGTGGAAAAAGTATGGATTAATGCCAGCACCTGTACTGGTGGTTAGAGAAAAGGGCAGATGGCTTGTACGTGTCACTTTCAAAAAGAGAGGGCCAGAAGGAGACTGGGCTACATAGTTAACCCTACAGCCAATCTTAAAACTGGTTAAAGGCACCACACTTTCAGCATCTATAGGAATTATCCACAAATGTGCAGAATGTCTTGGTAAAAACTACTAGTAAAAGTATAGTAGCAGTGGAAAATATGAATAATCTCGAAAAATGCATAAGCCAATCCTACCTGATTACTCTCGGAAGCTATAGGCCAATGAAAAGGTAATATGGGGTAACATGGAAATTTTGTTATGATTTCGTGTACGGGAAGGGGATTCAGGGGTAAACAAGAAATGGGTTGCTGTCGCAATTGACTGGGAGGATGCTTAGTAACAGTGGTGAACTTTTGGAAACATTAATGGAATCTGTGCAATGGCTTGCAGTGTTAACACCTTGGACCCCTAACAAGATGGATCGCAGCTGCTTTAATGAGGATCCAATGGGATTTTGCTTGGGAACATTAGCTACATTCAGTCGATTGGGTTGGAGATGAACACTGACTTTTCTGATGACATACGCATTTACAGATACAGACTTGCCTGAAACACACACTAACACATGGTTACACAGCACACACGGGGGGGGTGCATTAAAGTGACATGTACTTGCATAATGGTGCCAGGACATATGGCTCCCAAATGTCAATCCCATTAAGGCTAAGCATGATGTGGTGCTCCATTAGTACGAGATACATGCTAGTTTATTTTGTACTAATTTTATTTCAGAGTCCAGCAGTCTGTTCCATGGGTTATTAGATGGTGTTTACCTAAATAGCTTGGTTATATGAGTCGATTGCTATAGGAACCCAGTCCTTACAAAGTAAGGCTTGATGGGACCAGAACATTGTTTTCTGTAGTTATCTTCGGCTGCTTCCTAAAAACCTATGTAAGGGATTCATTAATAACAGTCAGGAGCCCCTAAATCAATCACACTGCAGAATGTCCTATGGTAAAAACTACTTGAACGTATAGTTGTGAGGCCAAGTAGATTGAGCCACCTCAAAAATGCACACAAATCCTTATTCTCCTCAAGCAATATGGGAAAATGCCGGAACATTTGCAGAAGCATGATGTGTAAAAGGGATTCCAATGAAAACGAGAAATGGTTGCTGTATTGCAATTGACTAGAGGATGCTTTTATACTGTGTGAAACTCTCAAAAATTAAGAACTGTGTAATGGCTTGCGAGTAGTTAACTCTTAGAGTACTAACAAGATGGATAGCAGTTTGCCTTGAAACTGATAGATCAGGTGGCAATTTTGCTTGGAACCTGACATCAGAGCCCAATGCGCATTTGCCTGGGACTATTCCAGGGATCATCTTCACTATCACCGGTGCTGTTTAAAACTCTTCAAGGCACGTATGGTTTTCCCATGTTTTATACGCAAGAATATTTGCGACTCAGGATTTTTTCGTATTAGGTGTTACCATGTAAGGGTCCGTTCTTTTCAAGTGTTTAACAAATATGGTCATGTTATATATATATTTGGAGAGGAAATTGAATGAGGATTCTGAATATGTTCAGTTTATAAATTTACAAATTTTTAAATGAGTATAAAGTAGCTGGAGAATAGGAAGAAAAAAATTTGGCCAAAAAAACAAAAACATATCAGAATTACCCACTGAAGACAGCTAAATCCATCAGTTGATTCAAGATACGCTTATTTGTAAACTACATCCACTTTGGAAATAAAACAAATATGGTTCACGATGATACTCTAACTACTTTTCATTTGGCATCAAGAAAAGGAAAGACACCTCAAAATTGTCACAAATGTTCTGCGACATTTCAGGATTTTCATATAGTTTACCATTTAAGTGTCATTTTTTTCCAATTATTTTTAACAAATAGACGCCAAGTTAAAATATTTGAAAATGGAAATGGGAATGAGGATTCATGAATATTTTTAAGTGGGATAAATCATGTTACCATGTTTTTTACGGTACTTACTCAGTCGTTCCCCATTCTACCGTGAGGTGTATAGTTTGGAAGAGAGAGCACCAGACTATCCTATCGGCTGTCTTCCTCCTGGCCTGGTTCCATTCTAGTCCTCGGTCCTTCAAAGATTGTCTAATGTTGTCCTCCCAGCGGACTCTGGGTCGTCCTGGAGGTCTGGATCCCTGGCTCTTTGTTTCCCATGCTTGTCGTGATTGCCGATCTTCTCCCATTCTGCAGACATGGCCAAACCATCTTATTGGGACTGTTCTACTTGGGTCTGCAGGGGGTGGGATTTTAGGCCTTGACGTATCGTCTGGTTGCGGACCATGTCTTTTCTTGTTACTTCAACCACCTTCCTCAGATACCTCATTTCTGAGGTTTGGATCTGGCTTTTGTGGGTTGTAGTCATTGCCCATGACTCGCATCCATATGTCAAGACTGGGACATAGGTGGAGCGGTATACAGCCATCTTCGTTTTCTTACCAACCTCTCTCTTGCTGAGGAATCCTCGATTTATAGCCTGAAAAAGTCTCCCAGCTGCTGCTTTTCGAGTGGCCAACTCATCTTTGACGCTTCCCTTTCAGTCTATAATAGCTCCGAGGTATTTAAAGTGGTCGACCTGCTCCAGGACCTGTTCTCCCAGCTTAATCTGATGTCTTCTTTCTTCTCATGATATCACCATGGATTTTGTTTTAGAGCTGGTTATGACCAACCCTCTCTTCTTGTCACGTAGCGTTTAAAGGATAAGAGAATTATTTAGAGGAAATAATAGATCTGATGTGGAAGATTTGGCTCAAGGAATCCCTGCTGGGTTTTCCCACTTCCAAAGGGTGACGAAGAGGGTAAATTCTCCTAACTCGACAGGTCTGGAAAAGATTGTAAGGAGATATTTGGTCTCTAGCTCACTACCGTCAGACCCCCAGTCTGCCAGTCATATCACCCATTTTAGTCTCTGGAACATAAATAATTATGGTCTAGAGTCTAATCTTGAATTCAAGTTTCTCCTGTCTGTCCTTTATTATATTTCTCTGCCCCAGTGGCAGTATTATAATTCTTTAGACTTATTTATCGTCAGCTTAACCCGATGAATTATTATAAATGTCAGTTAAACCCACCAAATTTATCATAGAAATGTCGGCAACAGTATTCTAGTTCTGTGCCTCTAGCCTAATCGTCATGTCATTATGATGAATTTAACAAATAATTGGACATCCGTGTTTTTTAGAATTGTCTGACAACATTATCACACACTTCATGTCTGGTCGCATCGTCATATAATTTATAATGAATATATATGTCACGGTCTGTCAACATTATCGTTAATCTTAATTTCCGTTAGTCTAAACGTCGGGTCGAAAATAATCAAATAATATGGAAATTAATAGCTATATATATATATATTCCCGTTATACATTATTATGAACATGTACATATCCCGTGGGATCATAAAATATACCCGATCACATGTAGCTGGATGTGATCGTAAAACAAAAATATGAATAAAGTAAACATACCAATCTTGCGTCGATTTTGCAATGTACTACACATTTCATCACATTATATTCTAGCGAGATTTCACTTACCTACTCAAAGATGGACGCTAACCCGCAATTAGACACGTGGCTTCAGTGCTTTTAATGCGAGATTTCGCCGATAATTGGGTTAGACCTAGCTTCTTGAGGGTTCCTGGGGCGTAAGTGAAAAATGCTGGCTTTGCCGCCTTTTAGCGGGTCATTTCCGCTTGGACACGTGATCCATAGCGTGCATCATGTGACATTAGCGTCAAATAAACGCTCCAATCAATAGCGTTAAAAGTCACGTGGGGTCTTCCTAAAGTGGCATAAACTGGTTTTATCAGCTTTAGCAGTCTTAAATTAAAACAGGTTCCTAGCTACCGAGGTCATTGGTCAACAATGACGTCGTATCTAAAGATAGGGAGAAAGTCCTGAATACTAGGAGAATTTCCGCAAGTGACACTTCCCGGGACTTTGCGATCATGCATTGAGGATGAGAAAAAAAACGATGTCCGTAAATAATAAAAAAAATGAAGAGAAGATTGGGCAAGTTGTCACACAAGCCCCTCCTCAAGTTTGACGTTCCGTCCAACTCCTCTTGTCCTGTCTTCCTCTTCTTTTCCAGTTTCTCATATCTCCTCGGTTGCGTCCGGATGTCTGCTCAAAAAATCTGCCCCTACGTTGTTCTTCCCAGGTATGTATTCTATGTGAAAGGAATATGGCTGCAACAGGAGTGACCATCTCATAAGCCGGCCATTAAGGTTCTTCGACGCTGCAAGAAATATCAACGGTTGGTGATCACACTGCACCGTGAACTTTTTCCCGTATAAATATGGTTGAAACTTCTGCACAGCCCATATTAGCGACAGACATTCTCGTTCGATGGTAGAGTAGTTCTGTTCAGCAGGGTTCAATTTCCTACTAGCATATGCGATGGGGAATAGAGTTGCAGAAGGTCTATCACTAGGCTGCAGGAGAGTGGCTCCTATCCCTATATTGCTAGCATCTGTTCGCAGCGTAAAGTTCAGAGTTAAGTCAGGCAGTCGCAGAATTGGCCTAGCTGTGAGTTTCTCCTTCAGCAGCGTGTAGGCATTTTCGCACTCCGCTGTCCAGGTTACTTTGTCCGGGTTCCCATTCTTGGTTAATGCGGTCAATGGCGCACTCAGGGTATTAAAATCTTTAATATATCTCTGGTAGAAGCCACATAGAGACACAAAAGACCATCCATCCACTTTAGTCTGGGGCCGTGGGGCCCTCTGTATCTTTTCATTACTACCCGCATCTCGGCACATGCATCCATGCGAGTTAGTGTGTCCCAGGCATTGTAGTTGCTTGCATGCAATTTGACATTTTGTAGGGCGAGCGGTGAGTCCCCCCCCCTGTTTTTTTCTCTAAGTCTTTCGAAGAGTAGGGAAACTGCGTCCAGGTGCTCCTCAAAGGTGTTCGTGGCAATAAGTATGTCGTCCATGAAATTACTTATCCCAGGGTGGTTCAGGGGTTCCAGTAGCTTCCTCATCATACGAGTAAAGACGCTTGGGGCGTTGCTTAGCCCAAATGGCAATACATTAAACTCGTAATGGCCTTCAGAAGTACTAAATGCTAACATATGTCGATTTCCTCTTTTACCGGGATCTGGTAGTACCCTTTGCTAAGGTCTATCTTCAAAAAGTATCGTGCTCTACTCAGCTTGGTGAAAAGCTGATTCTGATCCGGTAAGGGCTCCGCTTGAAATTCCGTTACAGCGTTGAGCCTTCGGTAGTCTATGCAGAGGCGATGTTCTCCTGTGGATTTTCTAAGCAACACTACACTCGCACTATAAGGCGACTCTGATTTTGAGATAATATTTTCCTTAAGCAGGTACTCGATTTCCTCACTCAATGCCTTTGCTTTAGCATAAGGAACAGGATAGTTCTTAACTCGTACCGTTGCGAGGGCTGTTAGCTTCAAAACAAATTCTATCAGGTTGGTCATGCCAGGGTTATCCGTGAGTGTACTAGGGTGTTTTCTCAACAACTGTTGAACCCGTGCCTGCTGATCCTCCGTTAAAGTTGAACTAATCTGAACATCTTGATGAGTTTCGCACTGACGAAGAGGGTATTCACAGGAGGTCAGGGGTTCTGCCTCAGTTTCCGTCGCAATAGCCAGTGTCAGGAAATGTGCGGGTTCTGCACCTGGTCTTTCATAATATCGCTTCAGCAGGTTTATGTGGTAAATTTTCTGCTTCCCCTTTATGGCAATCTTGTAATTGGTGCGCGACATTTTCTCAACAATTTTATATGGACCTCTCCACCCGATTTGCAATTTATTATTGCTACTGGGCAGGAGTAATAATACCTGTTCTCCTACTTCTAGCTCCCTATCCTTCGCAGTGCGGTTGTAGTAACGCGCATGTTTACGACGGGCACGGCGTACATTTTCCTTTGCCAGTTCCCATCCTGTTTTAAGGCGTTGGGTCAACTCCTTCACGTATTGGGATGCAGAGGTGACCGTCTCATCAGCTTTATCATCTGTCCAAGTACGTAACAGTGCCTCTAAAGGTCCTTTTATAGGTCTACCAAACTGCAATGTGGCAGGAGCCATCCCAGTAGAATTGTGGGGTACTTCGCGGTAAGCAAATAGTGCTGCGGGTAAGTATTGATCCCAGCTCTCTGGTTTTTCCTGCGCAAGTTTCCGAAGGATGGAAATAAGGGTCCCGTTAAACCGCTCCACCTGGCCATTTGCCTGGGGGTGGTAGGGAGAGGTGTGGATATGTCGGGCCTGAAATATCCTAAACACTTCCTCGGTGAGTTTTCCTCGGAATTGGGAACCATTATCTGTCAGGATCTGTGACGGAAACCCTAGCCTAGTAAATATGGTGAGCAGAGCCTCAGCAACATGCTTAGAATCACAGGCGGGCATAGCAATTGCCTCTGCCCCACATGGAGCAACAATCCACTAACGTGAGTATATAAGTGTTTCTCTTTTTGCTACGAGTAAGTGGACCCACAATATCCACCGCTACTCGTTCGAAGGGTGTGACCAAGATTGGCATTTCTCCCAGAGTGGCTGGGGCCGTCCAGTGTTTCGGCGCTGTCCTCTGGCACTGCGGGCATGATTTCACATATCTCTGGATATCGGCGTTGATACCTGGCCAATAATAATGACATGAAATACGCTGAATCGTGGCACTTATGCCCATGTGGCCACTAAACGGAAGGGCATGGCCCATTTCTAGGACCTGGGCTCGGTATGCTGATGGAACCACAAGTTGCCCATGTTCCTGTCCTCCATTTCCTGCTTTCCGATGCAACAGCCCATTTTTCTTGTAGAAGTCTCCCTTTTGGAGAGGAGTGTGCGCTCTCGGTAGTTTTTTGTAGCAGGGTGCTAGAGATTGATCCTCCGTTTGTGCCTTTTTAATTCCTCAGGAAGGATGTTGGGTGGGGATTCCAACTCCGTATTCCGTTTGGCCTGTCCTCTAGTGGTGACAGCCGCCACAACCAGAGGGTGAATGGGTTCTCCCAAGAACACATACCTACACCCTAAGATCAAGGGATAAATAGGGTCGTCCAAGATCGCTGCACGGATTTCCCCAGTCACATATTTTGATTTGACCTTAATCTTGGCTATGGCCAAACGCATAGGTGCTGCACTTTAGTAGGTCCTTGTATTTCTATAGTGTCTTCTGTCATCTGGTCAGGCTTGACTAGGGATGCACAGACAACTGCGTCGAATGCAAGGCCTGTATCATAAAGGCAGGTCACCTCTTGGTCATTTACGAGGACTGTCTCAACGACCGGGGGATGTCGGGGTTTGTCCAGAGGTTCTTCCGGTCCATTTCCCCTTGCGGCACTTTTACGTAAGCAGGCAGCATGATGAGGTGGGTTTTTCCGGTTGCACTCCTGCGTATTGTGGGTGATGGTTCTACAGTGCTTACACCATTTTTCCCCTTGCCTCTGCTGCTGGAAATTAGATCTCTGAGTAGTCTTGTAGTCTGGCTTGTCATGCTTTTTGCAGTTAGTATACGGTGGTTTCACTTGGGGGTCCATGTGTGACTGAGCTGTCTGTCTAGGTACGTAATCTGGTTGTTTCCGTCTGGGTGGTGGATTCTCTGATAGTGCTGCCTGATATCGTTCCGCTAACTGACTATGGATTCTAAAGTGCTGGCCCCATTCTCTGTCAGGAATCTTCTCATGTCGGAAGTCATGGTGTCCTTCAGTTGTTCGATCATGACCATTTCCTTCAGGCCTTCCCAATCATGAGTAAAATTCCCTAGGGCACCCCACTTCTCCACGTAGGAATCCAGTCTCGCAGCAAACTGAGCAAAGTTCTCTCCGACTTCCCTCCTAGAGTTACGGAACCTCTTCCTATAGGCGTCAGCATGTAGCTCATAACGAACCAATAGTGCCTTTTTCAAAGAGTCGTAGTCATCCTGTAAACCTGGAGGAAGCTTGCTATACACGTCATAAGCAGTTCCTCTAAGCCCTTGCGACAGTTTCAGGTTCCATTTGCTCTTCTCCAAACCAAACGTGGTGGCAAACTTCTCAAATTTGTCGAGATACCTATCGATCGAGTCGGCTTGTTCCGAGAAAGCTTCAAATGGAAACGTCAAAGGTCCCAAAGTTGACATGAGTGAGGATGGCCAAGGTCCGGTGCCCCCCTGCGTGCAAGGAGGGCATATCATCTGACCGTGGCGATAGGTTGCCTGAGGAGGTAGATGCGGTCGCACCGGCTACTGGTTCAACTCTTTGAGCTTGTCCCTGCATCTCTAACTGCTTCATCTTCAATGCATGCTCGCGTTCATCTCTCTCGCTTCTTTCTCTAGCGTCTACAGCTTTTATCCTCTCATCTATTTCTGCTAACTTTATTCGCTCTTCTCTTTCAGCTTTCG
This sequence comes from Oreohelix idahoensis, assembly GCA_024509875.1. NCBI lineage: Eukaryota > Metazoa > Mollusca > Gastropoda > Stylommatophora > Oreohelicidae > Oreohelix > Oreohelix idahoensis. The sequence continues at coordinate 11,465 of JAMPIV010003898.1, forward strand.
CTGTTTCTCGAGCGTAATACTTATCAGTCTCGACACTGACATAATTTGCAAGGTCCACCCCACTATAACCTAGATCTCGACCGGCCTCCCCTCGTGCTGCCTTAAGCTTAACTATTTCAGCCATCTTTTGCAGTTAAAGTCCACACTGAGTAAGCTAGTGCTACCTTCCAATAGTATTTCTAGCAACAAGTAAATACTAATTATTTATCCGACTGCTGTAGAATGAAATTACTACAGTTATGGAGACTTAAGGTCTGTAATTCAATGAAATACAAAATCAAGAACTAACTTAATTAAACACAACATATATAAAGGGATTCACCAATCAATGCCTGAATTTCTAGAAAAAATGTTTTCTGTCTTTCTAGAGCTCACTGTGTGAAAATACATGTGTTAAAATGGTATACTGTAATGACTGAATGGATGATACTATCCCAGAGGTATGATAAAATACATAAGTTCAAATCCCGGACCGAGACACCAGTGTCACGTAGCGTTTAAAGGATAAGAGAATTATTTAGAGGAAATAATAGATCTGATGTGGAAGATTTGGCTCAAGGAATCCCTGCTGGGTTTTCCCACTTCCAAAGGGTGACGAAGAGGGTAAATTCTCCTAACTCGACAGGTCTGGAAAAGATTGTAAGGAGATATTTGGTCTCTCGCTACCGTCGTCCCCTCTGCCAGTCATATCAGATTTTAGTCTCTAACATCATATGTCTAGAGTCTAATCTTGAATTCAAGTTTCTCCTGTCTGTCCTTTATTATATTTCTCTGCCCCAGTGGCAGTATTATAATTCTTTAGACTGATTTATCGTCAGCTTAACCCGATGAATTATTATAAATGTCAGTTAAACCCACCAAATTTATCATAGAAATGTCGGCAACAGTATTCTAGTTCTGTGCCTCTAGCCTAATCGTCATGTCATTATGATGAATTTAACAAATAATTGGACATCCGTGTTTTTTAGAATTGTCTGACAACATTATCACACACTTCATGTCTGGTCGCATCGTCATATAATTTATAATGAATATATGTCACGGTCTGTCAACATTATCGTTAATATTAATTTCCGTTAGTCTAAACGTCGGGTCGAAATTAATCAAATAATATGGAAATTAATAGCTATATATATATAATATATATCCCGTTTATACATTATTATGAACATGTACATATCCCGTGGGATCATAAAATATACCCGATCACATGTGGCTGGATGTGATCGTAAAACAAAAATATGAATAAAGTAAACATACCAATCTTGCGTCGATTTTGCAATGTACTACACATTTCATCACATTATATTCTAGCGAGATTTCATTTACCTACTCAAAGATGGACGCTAACCCGCAATTAGACACGTGGCTTCAGTGCTTTTAATGCGAGAATTCGCCGATAATTGGGTTAGACCTAGCTTTCTTGAGGGTTCCTGGGGCGTAAGTGAAAAATGCTGGCTTTGCCGCCTTTTAGCGGGTCATTTCCGCTTGGACACGTGATCCATAGCGTGCATCATGTGACATTAGCGTCAAATAAACGCTCCAATCAATAGCGTTAAAAGTCACGTGGGGTCTTCCTAAAGTGGCATAAACTGGTTTTATCAGCTTAAGCAGTCTTAAATTAAAACAGGTTCCTAGCTACCGAGGTCATTGGTCAACAATGACGTCGTATCTAAAAATAGCGAGAAAATACTGAATACTAGGAGAATTTCCGCAAGTGACACTTCCCGGGACTTTGCGATCATGCATTGAGGATGAGAAAAAAAACGATGTCCGTAAATAATAAAAAAAATGAAGAGAAGATTGGGCAAGTTGTCACACTTCTCCAGCTCTTCCTTCCAGACTTGCAGGTTGGATTGGAGATGTGCCTCTGATTTAGCAATCAGGGCAACATCATCAGCAAATGCCAGCTCTGAAATACAGACCTGTCTCATCTTCCAGTACTCCACTGAGTACTTTCTTGTTATCTCCTTACATGCCTTGATGACATCGTCCATGAGGAGTATGAAAAGATAAGGTGACAGGATATCACCTTGTCTTACACCAGTGGTGGTCCTGAACTCTTCTGACTTATGGTTTGCTGTCCTCACATAATTTCTGCAAGACTTGTAGAAGCTCTGTATTGTATGAATCAGAGGTGCTGGAATGTTCTTCCTTGCCAAACAGTCCCAAAGTTTGCTCCAGGGGACCCTGTCAAACGCCTTTTCCAGATCTATGAAACAAAGATGGATCTCACTCTTATACTCAAGGGCCGTTTCACTCAGCTGTCTGAGTGTGAAGATTAGGTCTTTAGTACTTCGGTTTGCTCGGGATCCGCACTGGACCTCATCCAATTGTGGCTCAGCTAGGTGTCAGAGTCTCTGCTCTAGGATTCTAGAGTAGATTTTACCAGGGACACTGAGAAGGGATATGCCTCTATGGTTTCCACATTGTCGATTGTCACCCTTTTTGAAAATTGGTGTTATGATGGCAATCTCCCAATCCTTTGGTATGGTCTTGTTGCACCACGCTGCTGTAGGACCCTTAAGAGTAATAGGTCGCCTGATGCTCCCATGTACTTAACCATTTCTGGTGTTATACCATCATGCCCTGCTGCTTTGCCCATCTTGATTTTCTCCAGTGCTGCCTTCGGTTCTTCCATCTTTATGTCATCTTCACCATCATTGGTTTTCTCTTCTGTGCTAGTGGTTATCATTTCTGATGCTTCACCATGCTCACCATCCAGGAGTTCTGAGAAATACTCTTTCCATTACTTCCTTCGGGGCAGTAAGCAATTTGCCTTGCTTGTCCTTTATAAATTTGAGAGGGCATTGTTTTTCTTTCCTCATGTTTTTTAGGGTCTTATAGAACAATTTCTGATTTTCTTGCGCATCTTTTTCTAGCTTTTCTCCAAATTCTTACCAGGACTTCTGTTTTGCTGCCAGCACCTTGTTCTTTGCTTGTGTTCTGAGTGTCACATATTCTCTATATTTCTCCATTTGTCCTGTTGTGTTTTTAGCTCCTAAGTATTGTTTCCATGCCATTTTCTTCTCTCTTATTTTCTCTTTGACTTCCTCTGTCCACCAAGGTGTCCTCTTTCTCTTGTTCCCAAGTCGGACTTCACCACATGCTTCTGCAGCAGCTGTTTTTATGATGTCCTTGAATTTAAGCCAGAGGGTTTCCAAGTCATCAGGTTGTTCTTCTGTGTTGTTCACCGCTGCAGCAATAAGCCCCTGATATCTGGTCTTAATTTCTGGCTCTCTCAGCTTGTAGGTCTTAATGCTCATTTCTCCTGTTCGTTTACTTAGTTTCTTGCGTGATGTTGGGCAGTTCCTAGGCTGAGGAACTCTTTCAGTTGTTCTTTTGATTGCAAGCAGGTAGTGATCACTTCCAGTCTCTGGCCCCCTCCAGACTCTAGCATCCCGGACATATTTGAATGAGCTCCTCCTAACAATGGCATAGTCAATCACTGACTTCTCATTCTTTATTGGTTCACATCTAGTGTATGCATGTATGCGCTTATGGGGGAACTTTGTGTTTGTAATGATCAGATTCTGCTCACTGCAGAATCTAAGGAGTCGCTTTCCATTATCATTGAGAGTATCTTCTCCATATCTTCCGATAACTCCACCCCATCTAGCATGGTCATTTCCAACTCTGGCATTGAAATCTCCGAGCATGATAATTTCATCTAGGCAGTCATCCACTGTCCTTTGAAGCAGCTCGAAGAATTCCTCCTTGACCTCTGCTCTCTCATCCTCATTTGGCCCATACACTATGACCAGGTTGACTATAGTTTCTCCTTCTTTTAGTTTTACAACCATAATGCGCTCCGAGGCAAAGTTCCATTCCTTGATACTATCTTTCTGGTTTTTGAACACAATGCAACCCACGCCCCCTTTAGCTCTTTCAGATGTGGGTACACCACTGTATAGCAGCGTGTTGCCATCGAGATCCATGACTCCTTTTCCCTTTTTCTTTGTTTCCGTAATAGCCAGGATTTCTAGTTTTGCTTTCCTCATCTCTTCCACCAGCTCCTCTTCTTTCCCATTTATACTTCTTGTGTTCCAAGTTCCATAAGTCGTAGTCCGTTCCAGTTCGTCGCCTTTAGAATAAGTCTGGTTTTCTCTCTTGTAGTTCTCATAATCGAAAGTTTAAAGCAAACAGGTGATTGGCCTGTTGTGACTTTGCATGGTGGAGGGGCTGCCTCCTTACGGCCTCCATGCAGGCCACTCTCCTCCTTTTTCAGCCAGGCTTGGGACCGGCTTAGGCGGAGTTACCATTTATTTTATGAATATAAAGTAGTTAGAGGGGAGGCAGAAAAAAGTTTTACAAAACAAAAACATATCAGACTTACCAATTGAAGATAGCTAATCCATCAGTTGTGTTATCCAAGATGCAAATCATTGTAAACTACATCCATTTTGGAAATAAATCACACATGGTTCAAGTTTATACTCCAACTACTTTCCATGTGTCATCCAGAAAGTGAAATACACTGTACTGTCACAAATTTACAAATAGTTGAAAAGAACACACAATGTGATATATATGCTGAACTGCTCTCATAAAGAACACTACTTACACTTTGGGTTGGAATCTAAAGTTATTCCTCGTTAGTGCACCCACATTTGCCTCCTGCCATTCTATATTTTCGACACACTCCTGATTTCGCCTTTCCCATTCTTGTAAAACTAAATTAGGTCTTACTGGGTCTGATGTTGAAGAATCAATGTGAGGTGATGGAACCAAGCCCACTCTTCCTGACATAACACTTTCATTCTCTGAATCCACATCGCTGGAAGATGAACTAGACCTAGAATTAACACTAAAATCACTACTACTGTACTCGTCTTTATCTTCGCTGAAATTTTCTATCAAACTAAGAGCCTGCTGAGCACAAAGACGAGTAGGTCGCTTGCGAGAAATGAACTAGATGCCATTGAAAATAGGTAACACAAATTTTTGATGCAAATGTGTTCAAAGAACTTGAAAGAGTGACGCTACAACTTTCCCGCATTATAATAATAATAATGAAAAATGGCTATACTTCCGCTTCCCAGTCATCTAAAACTTCTAACTGGGATGAAACGAAACAAAAAATTTGTTCAAAGAGGCCGACCCTGAACACTGGCCGGTCATCCTCTGAGCCTAGATTTATCTACTCCTAATACTAGCCGCACGTCCTTTAAGAGTTAATATCTCTATAGCAAAAGAAGCCACCATTAAGCCAACTGTGCTGGGATGAAAATAGACATTTGCAGATGACATACTCATTTACAGGACTGGTTCTGACTGACAAGAAATGGTCAATAGCATACACGGGACACTACATGAGGTAGGTAAATGGTGTGAGGACACAGCTCCAAGATCAATCTCAACAAAGCCTATATGTTATGGTGCTCCTTGAACAGCTCCATATTGAAAGCAGATCTTCCAGACATTACTTTCAGTAGGCAGAAAATTGAAAGGCAAGGCAAGCTGAAATACCTCAGAACAACATCTGATCGCAGGTTATCATACAAGTACCATGTTGATCTAATCAAACAAAAGTGCAACAGAGGTATGGCAGCCCTAAAAACAATGGCCGCAGTGCACCTGGAACAGAGACTACTGTTTCTCCTGTATAATCAGTTAGTCATGTCTGTCATCAAGTATTGTTTGGGAATACTCATGCTGTCAATTTCACAATGTGAACGACTGGAACACATTCGAAATGAAGGAATGCGTGTAGTCTTGGGCTGTACACGTGATACCCCCATCATGACGATGCAGTATATGCTTGGATTACTGTCGATTAGATCCAGATATGCGAAGGCTCAGTCAAAAGCCTATATGTGAGTAACCACAGACAAAAGGCACCCCTACTTGGAAACATAGCTGACATTTAGGGAGTGAGAATATAGAGGGGAATGTCATGGATGGCACAGGCAACGATTAAACCGGTGACCACAGTTGAAAATATAATCAAAGGAGCAGTGTGGAGTAAATCAGATGAGTCCTGGACTAATTAACAAGAAGCCATCATCAGCCTTGGTAGAGAGATCAGAACTTGGGTCAATGGGAGGGCACAGCTGGAAATTCATCAACTGATAAAATATTAAGGTTGGGGATGATGATGCCATTGTGTACACTGATGGGTCAGCAATCTATGGTGAGAAAGTGCAGAATCGACGCTGAACATAGCAAGGCTTACATGATGACAGCCTCCAGCATGAGAATGGAGGTAGAGGCAGCTACTGCAGCCTTAAGGTGGTTGTCTGAGACTTCATTAACCCTTTGAACCCTGGCCACCCAGCCTGTAAAATCCCATTCCCCTGGACTCCTGAGCAAAAAATGCACAAAACAGACACATAAGCAAAACTAGTTACTGTATCACAACAATATAGTCAGTGTTAACTATTCTATCTTAAATTGACTGACCTGATCATCTCCAATATTCCTGCTTAGTGTGCCAGTCCTCCCAGCATGTAGACCCTTCCTTTAGGCACAGATAGCTTTCACAATATTTACACCAGAATTTAGTCTTCACTTTTTTGAATGGTCTGTCTTTGTAGGCCATGTCTGGGAAGTCACTAACATGTTTGTTGAATTTGTATTCACACACAACACAAATGTTATTGCCAGTAGCTTGTGGAGACACTTGAGGATGATGCAAGCCCACATTTTGCAGCCTCTGATGTGCATCAACACGGTTGTGAAGCTTCATTGCCGCTGTTCTGTAATCGCCAATGAGTGATAAACAGATTTCATTCATGAACATACCAAATGTTCTGTAGCGTCTTCCAGTTACATTGTGGGGATTGAATTTATTCATTAGTATATAGGCATTATTGCATGCCCACATGAAAAATTTCACTATGAGCCTTTCAAGGGCCAGCGATAATGCCGGCATGTTTTATTGAGACGACAAACTTGGTAGTTGACATCGAAGCGACCCATGAAAGTATAGTAGTCAATACAAAGTTGTCGAGTTAGAAAATCCACAGCTGTTCCATACTACCTTCTCCTTCTAACAGTTCCCAATTCACTTGGCTAATGATAATTAGATATAAAAATTGATAGGGATGGGTCTTTGGTCCATCATACAAGGCAAACAATTGTTATTGGAAACGTAGACAAATTCTGATTGTCCCCTGCACATTTTCTTCTTTCCTGACAGTTTCTTTTGGATAATATTTCCTATTTGTCATTTGCTATCCCTACTGCAAGTTTTCCATAATCACCGTATAACTCGTCAAACCGAGTTATACTGTTACAAAATCTGTCCATGACAAGAATATGGTTTTTGTTTGCCAAATCACCTGAAGTCAAAATCCTGATGACAACACTACCAACAACACCGGGTTCTGGAATAACACATTCCTCTGTTTTTCCAGTGTAAATTTCCAAATTTAGAATATAGACCCGAGCTCGCTTCACATGCCATGTAAGCCTTTATTCCCCACTTTATGGGCTTTGATTTATGTATTGTTTGAAGGCAAGTCTGCTTTTAGTGGGGATCATGCCCTCGTCTAAACTCAAGTGTTTGTGAGGGTGAATAATAATATCGAAATCTTGGAAGCAACAAATTCAGCATGGGCCTTACTTTGTACAGTTTATCTGCTTTATCCAGAGCAGGGTCCTCTTCATCTACAAGATGAAGAAATGTCCATATAGCAAGAAAGCGATCGCGTTCCATTATAGTGCGAAATCCAGGAGTTTGCGAAATGAAGTTCGAAGATGAGCTGGACCAGTAATCTTCGTAACGTGGTTTATTCACACCGTGCTCCATTTGAAGACGCAGTTCAAAGAATGCTTTTAACTCTGGCACTGTACAATCTTTATAATATTTTAGCATAGTAGCTGGTTGGCTGTTTGCATTTTTTACTTGCTCAGCACGTCTGTTTGTATGCTCACACCAAATTGTGCCAGAAAATTACTGTCGAGGAAAAAGTTCCAAAAAATTCAATGGCTTTACTCTCAGGAGAAATGGAAATCTGGAATATTCTTAGGCCTATCTGTTCCACAAATGATGTGTGTCTACGGTAAACATCGGGTCTAAATATATTTGCGGTAGACCAACCTGTATCAAATTTAATTGATACATTGTGTGGGATACACCCCTTTCCATGCCCCTGCACCATAGCCCAATCCCCTGAGGGGCCAGGAACAGGGTTAGAACTAGATTGATCATAATCTGATTCACAAGTTTCGTAACTCGATTCATTTTCGATGTCACTTTCACAATAATCACCATCTAAATCTAATTCATCATCCTCCGAATCATTGAGCACAAGTTCAACAGCTTGTTCCGTTGTTAGCCTTTTAGAACGGCTATTTCCTGGGTTTTCAACACGCCTTTTCATTATGAAAACAGTTTAAAAATTGCAAAATATTATCACATCGTGGGTGCCGCCATTTTAGTTCAACATTCCTGAAGACATGTGTACTTCCTGACCTCATGACTTTTGACACATTTCCATTCCGGCCCCGTACTGCTAAGCAAGGTGTGTCAGGCCGAAAAAGCGGTTGCTCGGGGTACGGATTATTTACACACGGACCGAAATTTCGGGACCTCGGGTTCAAGAGTTAACAAGAGCAGTTATTGACTCACAATCCATGCTTCAGAAGGTCAAAAGTTGATGGCTCCGAAATGAATGGAAAACTTCCATAGAAGGCTCGAATCTTCAGGAACTGGTGTGGATCTACTGTCCTGATCATGCAGCGGTATGGGGTAATGAAAGACTTGGTAGACTAGCCTAACGAGCACCCACAGAGGGTGCACTGAAGGATCATCTATTAAAGAATGACACTGCAATCGATGAACTATCAAGGCTAAGATTGCTGGAATTAGGCATTAAATGTAAGACCAGCAGGGATGAATGAATGAGAGGATGCATCCGACGTGTATGCTACCAATGGGCAACATGAACGATTAACATTCATACTCTTCGACATTTGCTGCGGGAGACTGAGCACCCATGAGTTTGCCCGGAGTGCAGTGACGTCGATTCTGATCAACAATAACAACAATAGCAAACAACTACATAGTTCCTACATGATACAGACGATCCGGTTAGCATAGCATGTCTGTGATCAAAGTATCATGGAAGCTGCTTTTTTTTTTTTTTTTTTTTTTCGTTCGCCCGCTAATACTCAAGGCGAAATCTCAGGTTATTATTTTTTTTTTTTTTTTTTTTTTTTATGTCTAACCTGACATTGATTTTACGTGAGTATCCCTTTATTTCTTGTACAGAGACAGGTGTCCCTCGCCATTCAGGCAAATACTCGCCGATTTCGGAGGTACCCATTGCAGCTGGGTCGGCTCAGGAGCCGCCAGTCCCTGGTCGACGACACTCCTTCAAATGTCATCGCCAGGTCTCGAGTTAATCCAGTCCAAATCCCGGTCGACGAAAAATCCTCAAATGCCGTCGCCCGGGTTTGATCCTGTATCACCCGGTCGCCAGAGCGGTGTTGTAACCACTACGCTAGCGCGGCTCCCATGGAAGCTGCTTTAGACAGTGGAATATCGAATGAATAAAGAATGTTCAAAATCGCTGTCCATGACTGGATTGTTCTGGTTCTCATTCATTGATTATTATCGTGCCGTAATTATTTGAAACGCGAATGTGTGAAAAGGATAACTAACAAGTGAATCGCTCAATGATCAACTTAATAAGTCCGCCTTGTTAGAGTCCCGAGAAAACAGTTTATTACGGAAGAACACACATATTTGACGACATCATTAATATAGTTCATGGTAAGCATATATGACAAATTGAATACTTGCAAACATCCTATTATGGGTCCATGTCGTACTTGAAAAACTGTCAAACGAACATCATGGCTATATACTCGCGCTGCTGGGTTTCAGACAACCGGTAGTGAGCGCATGTGTCTTGACGAGAATGAATCAACTACTTAATAATTTATCTCTTCATCAATTACAATGGACTGACCCGTGTCCGTACTTGACTAAAATATATATATGTGCAGTAGCATCATGCACAACCCTGGAAGGGTAACAAAATCTGTCCTTCCTGCTTGACGGTCAATACAAAAGGGGTACGGTAGCCTAGTCACCAAGCGTGACCATATCGACGCTAACACGTCATGACTTGACCGTGCATTTCGCGTTCATAACTCCGTAAAGTATAAAGATCAATTTATATTAATTCCATTGACCCTAAACATGCGCACTGCCAATTCTAGCAGACGCCATCAATAAAACTACCGTAACACTACATCAGACAACTACATCAGACCTTCCAGATATCACTCTCAATGGACAGAAAATTGAATGGCAAGAAAAGCTGAAATACCTTGGAGTTACATTTGATCGCAGGCTATCGTATAAGCACCTTGTAGATCACATCATACAGAAATGAAGGAGAGATCTGGCAGCCCTGAAAATAATGGCCGCAGTGCATCTGGAGCAGAGATTACTGTTTCTTCTTTATCATCAGCTAGTCATATCGGTCATTGAGTATGGGTTGGGAATATTCATGCTGTCAGTAACACAATGTGAACGACTAGAATGCATTCAAAATAAAGGAATGAGTATAGTCTTGGGCTGTACATGAGATACCACCATTGTGACAATGAAGTACATACTTGGAGTGCTGTCGATTAGATCCAGATGTGCGGTGTCCCAGGCAAAAGCCTATATGCGAGTAACCACAGACAAACGGCACCTCCTGCATTAAGGGAGCAAGAATAAAGAAGGGCATATCATGGATGGCACAGGCAGAGACAACGACAAAGCAGGTGACCACAGTTGAAAATATATTCAAAAGGGAAGAGAGAAGTAAGTCAGATGAGAACTGGATTAACTACCAGCAAGAATCATCAGCCTTGGCAGAGAGTGTAGAACTTGGGGCAATGGGAAAGGAGAAGTGGAAATTAATCAACTGATACATGATCATTACAGGGGTAATGATGCCATTATGTATACTGAAGCGTCTGTGATCCTTGGTAAGAAATCAGGTTGGGGCTTCTCTGCTAGGGTAAAGGGTAGAATCGTCGCCTACCATAGCGAGGCTTACAAGATAACAACTTCCAGCATGAGATGGAGGTAGAGGAAGCTACTGCAGCCTTAAGGTGGCTAACTGAAACTTCATTAACAAAGGCAGTCATTGTGTCAGACTTTCAGTCCATGCTGTGAAAGGCTCAAAATGGTTGGCTACAGCATGCATGAAAATATTCATGAAGCTTCGAATCTGCAGGAGCTGGTGTTGATCTACTGTCCTGGTCATGCAGAGGTACGTGGTAATGAGACAGCTGACAGACTAGCATCAAGAGCACCCACAGTGGGACAACTGGATATGGATAAGGCAGAGATACTGAGAACAATTAATGATCGCCTGTTAGAGAATGACACTGCAGTAAGGTTAAGACTGTTGGAATTTGGCGTCAAACGTAAAGCTAGCACAGATGGATGAGAGGATGCATCCATCGCGTGTACAAATAGCGAGCTACAGGAACAGCTAGCATTAACACTCTTCAACAATTACTGAGAGAGACTGAGCACCTATGGGTTTGCCCAGAGTGCAACGATGTCAATTCTGTTCAACAATAACAATAGAGAAAGGGAAAGCCCTCGATTCCAACCAAGCTGTATTTAGAAGAGGAAGACAGACTATTGGCCAAATAATCTGATTGGTGCAGTAAATTGCTGATGTGTTCCAAGAGAACAACCATGTGGCTGCAGTTTTCATAGACCTTAAGCAGGCATAAGACTGAATATGGAGACATGGTCTATTCTTCGGCCCAGTGACATGTCATTGCGAGGCTGGGAAGCCTGTGGACTTTCCTTCCAACCTGGTCAGGAGCTTTGCTCCTTCCCATCTGGCTAACTTCAGTACGTGTGGGGCAGACAGGAATTGTGGATTTGAGAGACAACATCAGTGAAGTGGGGACGATATGGATGGTTGTATTTCTAGGATTACAAGGCATAGTTTTGTCTATGCGTGCCATTCTGAGCTCAGGTAACCATCGCTGACCATAAACTGTAATCGGGAACTGCTAGGAAAGCGGGTTAACCAAACACCTATTGTCCATTCGTTCATTCCGAAGAAAGAGAAACGATCTGTGGTTGGTTCACTAAGATTTAAACAGAAGGTGATAACCATTCCTAAATAGTTTTTAATAGCTTTGGTGTTGGCAAGGTGTGTCCGAGTGTACTTTCCAATGGCCTGGATGAAATTAGATACCTGCTGGTGTTTCAGAAAGTACCAACTATTGACAAAATTAAGTTCCATGCTCTCAATTCTCGACTATTTCGAGAGCTTTGTACTGAGAATGATGAACAGTTTGAACGTTTGCTGATGCACACAGAAGTCAGGTGGCTCTCAAAAGGAAATTTTCTGAGATGCTTTAATGCTCTTTTTGAAACTGTAGTAGAATTCTTCAAAGATTCGCATGCTTCACTTAGTACAGAATTAACGAATATCAGGCATGACATTGCATATTTGTCATATTTATTCACAAAGTTTAACGAAATAAATCTACAACTGCAAGGAAATGATATTAATCTTATAAAAGTCAAATCTATCGTCTCCACGTTTCTGGCCAAATTAACGCTATTCAAACGTAATATTGACTGTCGCAAGTAAATCCAATTTCCCAGCCTCTTAGAGTTGGAAGAGAAAGACAAAATACCAGAGGATAATCTTCAAGTATATTGTGCACACCTAGATATGCTGCATAAAGACATGTCTCAGAGGTTTCAGGATCTTCTTTTGATTACTATTCCAGACTGGATAATAAATCCATTCCTGGACACATGCAGTGAGGAACTAGGAAGGGTGGAAGAGGAACTGATATCGCTACAAAATGACGTTGAGCTTAAGCCAATGTTCAAAAAATCATATCAAGACTTTTGGTTGCAGAAAGAAATCTCTGAATGCTACCCTGCAGTGTGGGGAAAGGTTAAGATGTTCTGTATTGCCTTTCCAACATCTTATTTAGTAGAACGTGGTTTCAGCGCGGTTGTCCAACTGCTTTCGAAGCAGACTGCAGATTACTGAATGTGTGGATCTAAGACTCCTAAGTAACTTTCAGCCTGATGTTGAGAAGCTGATATTACTACACCAGGCACATCCATCTCACTGAAGTTAAAAATGAAGTAACTAATTAGTAACTGTTACTAATTTACTTTCGCATACTGCTGTTTGTTTTACAACATTAAGTAATTAAGTGTTTCTTTTTAAATTAAGCTATCTGTAGCTTTATATTAGAATGTGATAAATACAGCAATTAGTTGTTACTGTATTAACAGTTGCTCTTATTTTTCACTCCTTACATTTTTTTATGTACTGTGGGGAAATGCAGGGGGGGCGCTGGGGATATGCCCTGGGAGCTAAGGGGGCAGTGACTCAAAAAAGTTTGGGACACACTGATGTAGATAATGGGAATAGAAAGAAGAATGCTTCATTGTAAAAAGATTTCCTCACAAATTAAACCATCTACACAACATTAAAGGAACAGCATCAGGAAAAGGAACAATAAGGCTTTCAGCAAGGCTTGGCCCTAAGCTACACCCTTTTCCACATATATATCACTGATCTGATAGACTGCCTTGAAATACCTAGAGCCCTATTTGCTGATGACCTTGTCTTATGGGCAGAAGGGAAGTCCACTCTGAAACTGCAAAAGCAACTAAAACATGCACTAGCTGCTCTAACAACCTACTGCAGCTTGTGGAAAATGGTGTTAAACACAAGCAAGACAGTCTATGCTATATTCAAACTCAGCGAAAAAACAGCAAGAAGAGAAGTGGATTAAAAACTATATAATACAAAGCTAGCAAAAAAGAACAATCAAACTTATCTGGGAACACAGCTAGATACCATACAAAACACATGTTGACTCTGCAAAGGCATCTAGAAGATGGAACCCCATAAAACAATTGGCAAGCACTAATTGGGGAGCCAACCAGTGTACCCTATGACAACTGCATCAGGGATATGTGTGCTCAGTTATGGATTACTCTCTACCCCTGCAAACCTTAGACTAAAACTAGATCGCATACAAAACCAGGCACTGAGATTTATCTGTGGAGGCTTGTGAACTAACCCGATCAGTGCATGTGAGATTTCCGTCAGTGTGGAACCCGTAGAACTAAGGAGAGAGAAATCAGTTATTCTAATGGCAGAAAGGCTCTTGTGAGCAGACAAGGATGACCCCTGTAGAAATATTATCAGCGACCACAACTTCAAGTACCGAATTAAAAAGACCTCCTTTACTTGAAGGTACCAAGAGCTCTCAGGGAAGCATCACAAACCAGAGATTAGACTGCAAACGCAACCCATATCTGACTTACCACCCCACATAGAGCTAAAAAAAAACAATAATACATACAAACCTCCTGCAACCCGCACATAAAAGCCTACCTACCCACCCAGCTGAAAACACATGTGATGGAAACCATTTGTCAATATGGTTTGGTTTGGTTTTAAGGACTATCTTCATAGCGCACGGACAACTCCATCAGTGCTCCGATCTCCTCCTTTAGATCACACTAGGAGGATCTTAGTACAGTGCATGAACTCTGTAACACCGGCGAGAATTCCAGTGTATGTAGATAGGAGTCACATATTCTATAAATATTTTTGTGGTGGATAGGTTCCTAATTTTTAAATTTTGCCAGGGCAGTGGCCTTATGGCCTACTCTTTATGATTTCCAACTGCTGTGAGATTTTTAACATGCGCAACTTGCACACGGGACCTCCTATTTTTTCGCCCTTATTTGAGAAGGCTAGGCATCTGTTCTCACTACCAAGGAGACCAGGGGGGAGTATGACATCATTAGGACCACTGGTTCTGAAAAAAAAATCTCCATAAATTATACTCCTACTGGGAATCCAACCATGTACCTCTAGAATTTGAGGAAGACGCCGTACCTCTTAGCCACTCCGACCCCCAATTGTCAATATGAAGAAGACATTATCCATGCTTACACAGATGGATCAATTTTTAAAGCAGCCATAAATGCTGGATATGGGGGCCATAATCATATTACCCAATACAAATGAACCCATCAAAACTGCAGGCCCCTTTAGTACCTAGTGCACAAACTATGAAGCAGAAGTAGTCGCCAACCAGAAAACTTTAACTAGAATCTTTGAAATATTTGAATCAAATGAAATAGAACCAAATGATATTGTAGTCTTCTCAGACTGCCCTCTCAGCAATAGAAAACTGGAAAACTAATCCAATGAATACTATCCAGAAGGTTCAAGAGATATATCACAAAATTATGAACTTGTATGGAACATAAATCTACATGCAATGAACACCTGGCCACAAAGACATCACACTGAATGAAGCAGCTGATAAACTAGCAAAGAAGGGAGCCCAAATGCCAAAAACTGACCAACCGTTGAGTATGCCAACAATAAAACAAATAATCAAAAACAACTGTAAAGAAGATTGGCTGACCACGTGGGCACAAGCTAAAACAGGAAGAAGACTCTTCAGACACCTAACAGCCCCAAATAAGACAGATGCTATCAACCATATTAAACAAAAAAATCAAACCAAACTCTTCAGACAGAGAACAGGTCACTCCACACTAAATGGCCACAGAAACAGAATATGCTCACAAAATATAGCAAAATGCAGACACTCCCCAAACCTGTTAGAGACAGTAGAACATCACCTACTATTGTGCCCTGCACTCCAGGGAATGAGACAACTCCTCCTACCACACAACTCATCCATAGACAATATGCTTTATGGCAGCCCAAAATAGCTTATCTGAACTGTGCAATACCACCTAACAGCATCAAGGTCACCAAGAGCTGACGCTCAGTGACAGTGGATCAAAGTCAAGTCAAGAATAACAATTAAAACCACTGAACGCTTTAACTATGTTTATGTAATACAACTTTCATTTCAACAAATTTTGATATACAAAACTTTATCATATGATTATATAAATTAATAAAGGCAAATAAGTAATGCAGTCATGTCTCAAAATCTAATCTCTAAAATGAGCTAGTAAAAACGTGGTTTTTGAGTGCAGATACTAAGAGTTTATGCAACAAAATTATATGCAGATTTTTTTTTGCTATTATAGTGGGAACTCTGCCAGATGGAAAGTAAACTACTTTCTATCATCATACTTCAGTAAATGACATCTGAGAAAAAAAAATAATTAAAAAAAATGTTTAACACTCTTCAGACTGGATATATAAAAAATAGTTCCAAACGGAACGATGACGTTTGAAGTAAAAAGAGCACAATAATTTTTTAATTTTGACTTCAAATCTATGTTTTATATTAAGAATACATGTTAACAATTATATCTGTGCTAAAAAATATACAGCTTTCACTTATGTTGACTTTGAAATTACACGCAGAAAAACGTAAACACCGCATTAGTCCGTCCGCCATTTTGGATATTTTCCAAACTCGACTTAAAAATCATAAACAAAATGCAGTCTGATAATGACTACAATGCATCTAGTGGTGTAGATTCCTGTTCTGACGATTATTCAGAGGACTTGGAAACATCTGATGAGTTGGATGGTGAAAATACAGCTCAGAACAACTCAGATCACCAGCCATACATGCAAAGGTAATGTTACTTCGTTAACGAAATGATAACAGTTGATTTTGAAAAGCAGTAAAACAGTCGTTTTAGTGGGCTACTGTAGTCAGTATAGCTGCTTTCTGTTTGTTTTTGAAAAAAAAGAAACAAATATTTCACCTTTCAAACAGTTAACAAAGAACTCATGGCACCAGGAAATAAATATAAAGTGAATTGGACGTAACTTCTGAATCAGCTGATTTTTCTGACCTCATTTGCCGTTTCTCTGCTTTTAAAAATTATTTATTTTATGATTGACAGTATTCCTTTGTACGGAAAATGTAATGTGTCAATTTTCCTGTGTACACTAAACTGTAACTTTGAATTCTATTGTTGATCTGTAAAAATTAATTTTAAATTGTTCTTCTTGCAGATGTTTTGGTTATGATGGGCTTGATGAAGGCCCACCTTCCAACCCTCCACATTTTTCGCCTGAGAGGGTTCCTAGAGGTAAGCACCAGAGAAAATACAAAGCAGTTTTTGAGACCCATTGACTTCTTCAAACTGTAATTTTATGAAAGAATATAAGCCTCCTGTTGGCTTGAGTGACGACTGCAGCCATCATCAGCGAACATCAAGTCTCTTAAGAAAGACCAATAAATATTGGAAAACTTTTTTTCACTTTCTGGATATTGCTATGGTAGATGCTTACATTTTATTTCAAGACTAGCAGAAAAAACACCCAGATGTGGAAGACCAGCTAGATATGGTCAGCTAGATTTTACAGAAGAACTAATCCAGAATTGGGGAACATAAGTTTGTATGATGATGCACTACTCGCTTCAAAGCCACCAGTTTTTTCTCGGCACACCATGGACCCCAAACAAAAAGAAATTGTAAGCTTTGATATCAAATTGTAAAGATTAAAAGAAAAACAAAAGTTAAATGTAAAGTTTGTGATATTTTTTTTTAATGTTTTCATGCAGGTAGGAATTGTCTGTCAGAATACCACAAGCTTTAGTAGGAAATATATAAAGATGTGTTGAGTCTTTATTATGTCACCCTCATAACTGATTTTACTTATGTGTTATGTGTTACACTAGAAATATGTCTACTGAAGTCATATTTCATTATTTTAGCTAAGATGTTGCAGCTACCTATAATAACTGTAATGTATTCAGTGGAATATTTTTGTGATGAATATTTTTTTCAAAAGCCTAGTTATGTAACATTTCAAAAATTTTCATAATTTTATTATTTAATGTTGAATTGTTTTGGAAATGTAACATATAATGCAGAAATGGTCAGACTACAATAAAATATGACTGTTGTTAATTGTTCTGATAATACTTTATTTTTTTCTTCTTTGTGAAATATCATGTTTATAATTTTTATGTATTTTTCCTGTTGACTTTCCTTCAATTTTTTAAAACTCACATTAATGTAAATTTTAAAAATATTAATTTTACATCTAAATATGGTTGTCTGTTCAATTACAAACAATTTGATGTATAACACTCTTGGGTAGACTTCAAATTATAATGTATTAAGGAACATTAGAAGTCAGATATGTCAGAGTATGAGAAAATGATACAAAATATCAGGTCTGAAGAGAGTTAACAACTATGTATTGTGGATTAGGAGTTCATTTTATTTTTAAACAGCACGGTGCACTTTGTGCACATAATTTTACTGTCATGTAGAGTGTGCAGCAAAGCTTATAGTAAAAACATTTGTAAGCACACATTCTATAAACAAAATAGTTTACTCACCCGTTCTCTCCAGTGTAAAAGGCCAACAATAGCAGCAATGAAAACACAAGTGCCTAGTAGGGATACCCCAGTTAAGAGAACAAGTCTACTCGGTGTGACATACAGTTCATGTTTCCAGCTGCATAATATTATGGTTATATGTAGGTCAGAAATGTCAACAACAAAATACATTCTTCATATCTAAACTGCTTTAGCCACACCCTCAGTCCATAATTTTCTTGATCTAACATGTAAGGCCCATGTTGCATTTAAATCTGTTTGTTACCTGACAAAATGTCAAAACTATTTCAGTCAGTGTCACTCTATACATCCCAGGCAAAACTTCAAACTTTTGTTCTCACTGGAATATTTCTGGTGTAACCCCTTCTGGTACTGTCGAAAACTTTCCTAATGCAATGCTAACATTATGCTCGGATTTTCCATTCTAGTATTTTGTTTAATGCTTCTAGCTCTTGGAGATGTTATGATGCTTCAGTATGATTCAGCTGGTACTTGACTGTGTTTTTGTTTTGCATTAATGTCTCCATTTCTCCACCTAAAGTATGCTGATATATTTTGCAACCTTGCCTTGGCCATAATGGTTAAGGAATGCCATACAATTTTCTATTCATATCTTTTTGACTTCCTCAATATAGCATCGTGGCATACTTTGTGCACCTCGTATGATGGTTATTGTATTCAATTCAACCTTGCACCTCTGAGTTTCATAATCACTGTAGAGCTTTTTTTTTTAAAAGAAATTTTTTTGTGTTTCACAGTATCAATGGCCTGGTTTTAATACCGTACCCAAAACATTCATTTCCATGACTGTTTATTAACACTAAAGAAATTTAAAAGGCATATACAGTGCAACAAAATTTAATATTATTTCAATTTTACATCACAGTGAGAGGTAATACAAACAAACTAGCTCTAGATCAGTGTTCCGCAATAAGTGTGCTGCAGCACACGGCCACATGTGCTGCGACACCTGGCAGAATACACCATACAATTTTCTGTACATTTCTTTGTCCACAGAGAAGTTGGATTTATAATCCAATGTTCTATTTCCTCTTTTCTATTATCTTGATTTGGAGTGTGTGGCAGCATGGGGTGGTATGTATTTGGCTGCAATTTTTAGTATTTCTTAAGTGAGATCATTTGCAAGTGGATCTATGTCATTAAAAGTTCTATCTAGTTTTATTCCTTCCATTTTGGTTTGGAAAGCTGTTCAATCAACATTTTTATTGTGGGATATTGGTTTTTCTATTCCTTTGTTTACTTTGTATTTTTGTTTATTATTATCTCTATGGGTATGTGATTTGAGTTAGTATTATTTAATGTTTCCCATTTTGCTTTGGCTAAGTTTGCGGTTACCATGCTGTCACGAAGGGGCGAATGAGTTTGTATTTCGACTTTCTAGACCTAATGTCGAACGGTCGCTGATAAATTTCACAAGGCATGAGAAAGTATTAGATTTTGAATACTTATTGTTCACTACAAGCCGCGCTCTACTTAAACCCAGGGGAAAGCACCCCATTTTGCAACGGATTGTGTACATTACACAAACGGACGAGACAGAAACCAGATAGATCACATAATGATCAATGGCAGATGGAGACATGCACTACAAGACGTGAAAGTAAGAAGAGGCGCAGATGTGGGAAGTGATCATCACCTAGTAGTAGCAAGACTGAAAGTGAAACTCAGAGCTGCTGGACCAGATGCAGTCAAACAGAAAAGATACAACATCACGAAACTGAAGGATCCCCTCACCAGAAAAGATTTCGTGGTCGACGTAAAGAGAAGATATGAGATTATCAAAAGCCAGGAAAGAACAGAGACCGATGATGTTGACCAGAGATTCAACACCATCTCAACAATATACAAGGAAAGCAGCAAGTCATGCTTGGGATTCCAGGAAAGAAAGAGCCAAGACTGGATAACACCAGATACGCTAAACACCATAGCGAAGAGAAAGGAAATGAAAAGAAAGAAAACAGAAGCTAAGTCTCCCAGATTAAAGGCAATATATAGTGAACAGTACAGTCAGCTGGACAAGGAAGTTAAACGTCAAACCCGTGCTAACAAAAGGACATTTCTGAATGACCTTGCAAGACAGGCAGCACTGAGAAATGAACAAAGCACAGTATACAAAATAACTAAAATCATCAGTGGAAAACAAGGTGCAAACAATATTACATTAGTAAGAGATAAGCAAGGAAATCTCATCACAACAGTAGAGGGACAGGAAACAAGATGGGCAGAGCATTTCAGAGAAACTCTGAATAAGGAACCACCAGAGACACAATTGAATGTTCCTGAGGCTGAAAATGATCTAGATGTTAATACAGACATCCCGCGAAAAGAAGAAATCATCACAGCAATCAAAAGGTTAAAGAATGGAAAAGCTCCTGGTCATGATAACTTAAATGCAGAGCTATTTAAGACAGACCCAGAGCTAGCAGCAGAACTATTAGAACCACTATTTGCACAAGTCTGGAAAACAGGGACAACACCAACAGAGTGAAGAAAAGGAATAATTGTCAAATTGCCCAAGAAGGGAGATCTTGCAGACTGCAATAATTGGAGAGGAATAACTCTTCTCTCAGTTCCCAGCAAAATACTAGGCAGGATAATTATACAGAGAATCTCAAAAGCAGTAGACCACAAACTGAGGAAAGAACAAGCAGGATTTAGAAACAACAGAAGATGTGTAGATCATATATTTACCCTCAGGAACACTATAGAGCAGTGCTCAGAATGGCAAAGACAGTTGTACATTAATTTCGTTGATTTTGAAAAGGCTTTTGACAGTATACATAGAGACAGTTTATGGAAAATACTGAGGGCTTATTGAATTCCAAGCTGCATAGTGTCAATCATAAAAAGCCTTTATGCCAACTTTACATGCAGCCTTGGGCAGAGCAACCTAACCTTTGAAGTAAAGACAGGAGTATGACAGGGATGCCCCTTATCAACCACTCTATTTTTAACAGTCATAGACTGGGTGATGCGCCAGACAACAGAGGGCAATCCAAGAGGAATAAGATGGACTACATTTTCTACATTGGAAGATCTGGAATATGCAGATGACATTGCACTGCTAGCACATTCACATCAACACATCCAGGAAAAAACGGACAGACTTAATAAGTATAGCCAGCAGGTGGGCTTGAACATCAACCTAAAGAAGACAGAGGTCATGACGCTCAATGTGAGCAACTCTGATCCCATATCAGTAAGGAATCAGCAACTGGAACAGACAGATGCCTTCACATACCTAGGATGCATAGTAACACCAGACGGCGGAGCAAGCAAAGACATCAACAACAGAACGAACAAAGCAAGAACAGCCTTTTTTAGTCTAAACAACATCTGGAAGTCCTCTCAGTACAGCACAAGCACAAAATTAGGATTATATCAGAGCTGTGTGCTTTCTGTGCTTCTCTATGGCGCGGAGAGATGGAGAGTTACAGAGAAGGAAATGTCGAAATTGTCCTCTTTTCACACAACATGCCTAAGAAAAATTCTCAGAATCTTTTGGCTGAATATCATCACCAACCAAGATCTGCTTACTCGGAGCAAGCAAGAGGACATGCACACCATCATAGCTGGCAGACGCTGGAGCTGGGTTGGCCATGTCCTCAGAAGAGACCCCGATGCCATCACAAGAACAGCTATGCTATGGACCCCTGAAGGAAAACGAAAGAGAGGCTGACCAAAAACAACTTGGCGGAGGACTGTGGAGGCTGAGATGCAAAGAATGAACCAGAGTTGGAGCACTGTACGAAGGATGGCCGCCGACCGAGCAAAGTGGAATCAATTTGTTGTTGCCCTACAAGACACCACCAGGCGTAATGGCCACTGACTGCTTTGACGGTCGGCGGCTAAGGATCAAAGAAGAAGAAGAAGTGTACATAACAAGGAGACAGTAGTACAACAGATCACCCAGGAACAATAAGAAGTCGCCAATACAGTTCGGTTGTGTGTAAACAACGGCAGTAACACATACGTATTAGTTTGCTTAGTAACAGAGCATAAAGGAAGATCCTAGTCGGATCGGCGACAAGCAGGTAGAGTGAGTATTTTGCTAAGTCAATTTCCCACGGAACAGACAATGTAATATTGGAGTAAGGGAGACATATCGTCTAAACTAAAATAAATATGGAAGAAGACATTGCAAAAAAAGTAGAAACACTTCACTAACATCAGAAAGACTCAGAAGAGAGATCACCGATTGCTAGAAGCCATATTTTCAACATATAATCCAGTGAAAACTGTCTTTCAGAATTACTGGGAAAAGTAATCCACTCACCAGACTTACTTGAGTAACCGTTCAGTTTTACACAGTGTGAGTTCTGGAGTGCCAAGAATTGCATGAGTGTTCAATAATTCTGTATATTGAACCAAGGTTAGTGTATTATAAGTGTAAATTACTAATATACATACATTCTAACTTCAGTTATATATATATACCACTGTAAATACCAGTCACTTTTCCCCATAATATTACTTCTTACATTACCCAGTAAACGGTGCATTAAACACAGCACAGAGCTTTATTATATTTGTAAGATTTTACATACAACAAAACACATACACCACATGCGTAGCATAAACTGTCGGGGTACTTATGAGGCCTTATTATTTTATCCATCTCAGTGGTAAAGACAAGAACAGGAAGATTTAAGATAACTTCATCTGTCATCTTATTACCCTGGCTGGCGTTGTGGGAAGAGATATAAAGAGTAGGGCCAAGTAGATATGCCACTACGACACGTATCTCGATACTGCAGACATCCATAGCCAATACCGCTTTATCTACCGCAACATAGATTGCACGTCGCGTAGACAAGAGTACATACAGATATCAACGGCATCAACCTACAGAAGTAAATGGGGGTTGAGGACAGAAGTTGCCATGGGCCAACGGAACGTTCTTACAAACAACCACCCAAAAATATAAATCAGAAGTTACCAAGTAATGGACGATTTTTACAAACAACCACCCAAAAATTATGGATCAGAAGTTACACACTAAAGGACGATTTTACAAAGTAACCTGCCACGCCAACATATAACCATCTATATATACAGTGCCACATGGGCAAACGCCATCATACCAAGCGGACCGCTGACTACCAGACGAAGACTCTGTAGCCTAGTATTGCGTTCAACACAACCTATGAACACACCAACCCAGCTGCGCGTTGCATTGTCAAATCTCGCATTGTGAAGAACAAAAGATCCGGCCATCGACATTAAGTAGGCCAGACAATGTTATTGAATATAGACAAAGACATGCCTATAGTGTACTAACGCCCAGAGCCTTATTGACATTCAGAAATAGAGCAAGAAACAAGATATCCTTTTCCGGTTCCGGCTGTAGATAACTAAGTTAATAGTTTAGTATTAGAAGTCATTCGTCATCATCATCATAGTATATCGTAGTATAGGAGTAAGATTAGATGGTGCGTTTTATGTATTAACTACCACCTTCTTTTCCAGGTATAGTTATATTTAGTTGTTATTGTATTTGTATTATTTTATTTGGTTGTTGTGCTACATATAAGTAATTCAATAAATGTTGTAATAGTGTTTGCATTACCAACACACGTTACTTACATACATAGAGAAGGAAAGAAAGTGTGCGAGAGAGACATACAGTTCTTCCTCTTTTACTCTTCTGTTCACTCAGGGTGAAGGAGGGGTTGGGGGCTAACGAGCTATAGGAGATAGATTAGTAGAGGTGATAGTGTCGCAGGATTCTGAATCACTGAGTCTGTATCCTGGGAACTTATCCCACTTTCTCAAATTTGCCTTCCTCTGCCTCTAACGTCTATCTTTACCCGGTTGCCAGGCAAGTCCGAGCCATTGATACAAAGAATCATCTACAATTTCGATATCCTCATGATTCAGGAGACAAATTTAAAAGTCAATAGTGTTATCAATTGCCCAGGATACAGATGTTACTCCAATCCATGTGGGCCTGGTAGACGAGGGAAAGCTATATATGTAAAACATGAGCTCCCTCATACGTGGCTGGAAACAAGTTCCCAAACTAGTGAGGATGCGGAATTGCAGGGGATTGCTGTGAATATAGACGGTCAGGAGTGGCGAGTCTACAATTTATATGCTCATGTCAACGATCTTACAGCAGAGAGTAATTGGAATTTTCTGAAGATTCTAACATAAGGTGTTTAATTGCTGGCGATTTCAATGCTAGATAATGTGAATTATGAGAAATGTTATCTATATTATTATTAATACAAAATTAGCACAATTAATACTTAAGAAAAGAAAGCTTACACAAAAAACCTTCTGCAAAAACCTTAACCCAAGCAAACATTCAATTACAGAGGCATGGAACAATGTAAAAACTTAAAAGATAATCAGAACAAACAGTAATGCTTACTACAAAAATACCAGAATGGGCAGAATGAGACAAACAAAACAGCCGCTGCCATTGCTAGATACTTCTATATTGTACATTTTTAGTCAGAAAGAAATAGAAGAGAAAAACGTAACAGAGCTAAAATGGAATAAGATAAATGATGTAGGTAGTGACCATAATACAAGAGGAAGTAGAAAAAGTAATAACTGTGAAGTCGAACTCAGCATCAGGGCAAGACATACTAAGCTATGAAATCCTAAAAAAAGATACAAAAATATACCACAGAAATATTTACTTCTCTATACAACAATGTATGGAACACAGGAACAATACCCATGATAAGCAGCAATAGTTATATCATTACTAAAACCAGATAAAGAAGCTCATGATGTGAGTTCCTACAGACCAATAGCATTAACATCCCAACTGGGGAAAATACTGGAATCCGTGGTGAACAACAGATTAAAATCTGCATGGAAAAGAACAAGGGCATGATTAATAAGATAGGCATAACAGGAAAAATGTGCACACAAAAACTTCTTACAGGACACATACTTTACAATACAGGTAAATAATGACAAATCACAGCTATAAACATAATGGCATCCCACTAGGATCAGAACAGTCTCCTTCATTATTTTCTATAATGGTTAATGACCAGCAGAGGAATTCAGCAGCAGCCCAAACCATATAAACACAGGGTTGGGCACAACAGAGATCAAAAGTATAATTTAAAATATTATAACACAGGAATGGACAGAAAATTGGAAATAAGTCAGAAAAGTAGACACACCTATAAACTACTGAAAGATCCAACACAAACAAGTCAGATATGTGCTTTTTATGTTTCTCATATGTTGGGTATCTTTGAAACAGATGTTCAGCGGTGTAGCAAAGTGTGCAAAAACACGCTTAGTTAATGGACTGATAGAACGAACAGAGAAAGAATAAATTGCAAGAGCCTTGAAATGCATGTAAACAAAAAAAGACCACAGAGTAACTAAGCAGTCTAAAAATAGTAGCGGTCACGCATGCGCAGTCGGCTATGTTATCAGAAAGAAGCCGGAATGCACAATTCACAATGGCGAAGAAAAGTGTCGTAAGTCAGGTAGAGAATTTCTTTGATAATAGGACAATGTATAAGTGAAATGTGATAAATATTAAAGATTTTCACAGAAGGGATAGGCAGGAATGGAAATCCAAAAGGAAAGTTGGAAGAAGTATGTATATAATTAGATATTTGCAGTTTTATTTGACTTTCACATCACAGGTCTAACCTAGTGATAAACATTATAAATTTATAATTAATACGGGTCTTACCCGATTGTAGGTTTAAGTGTATGAAAAGGAAGCTTCCAATAGGGGAAGATAAAGGAAATATAAGACAACGTGCTGGATAAACTTGGTTGAGTGTGTATTGGAACGACTGATGGGACAGTTGCACATAATACCCAATATGATAGAGATTTTCAGTGCTGAAAAGAGGCAAACCCTACCTGCTCGCCGCACTCACAATATATAAGGCGAGAATGCTCAGTTCAAAATCACACACAACTAAAACCCAGCCAGAAGACAAGTAGAGTTCTGTCTAGACTACGTGAGTTGCCACTGCATGAAGGGCAGATCTTCTTCACAGATTACAGTCTTCATAAGAGCTTGGAATTGATCCTAGAGGTGTGTAGGTTTACTTTATATATATAGAGAGCAGTGGAGGACCCTGTCTGCTGATGCTTCCACCATGGCACTCCTACGACCCATGATGGGTTACGGGTTGAGATGAGGATATATATATATATATATATATATATATATATATATATATACTTACTTACTTAGTCGTTCCCCTTCTACCGTGAGGTGTAGAGGTTTGGAAGAGAGAGCGCCAGACCATTCTATCAGCTGTCTTCTTCCTGGCCTGGTTCCATTCTAGTCCTCGGTCCTTCAAAGATGTCTAATGTTGTCCTCCCAGCGGACTCTGGGTCGTCCTGGAGGTCTGGATCCCTGGCTCTTTGTTTCCCATGCTTGTCATGGTAGCCGATCTTCTCCCATTCTGCAGACATGGCCAAACCATCTTAGTTGGGACTTTTCTATTTGGGTCTGCAGCGGGTGGGATTTTAGGCCTTGACGGATCGTCTGGTTGCGGACCATGTCTCTTCTTGTTACTTCAACCACCTTCCTCAGATACCTCATTTCTGAGGTTTGGATCTGGCTTTTGTGGGTTGTAGTCATTGCCCATGACTCGCATCCATATGACAAGACTGGGACATAGGTGGAGCGGTATACAGCCATCTTCGTTTTCTTACCAACCTCTTTCTTGCTGAGGAATCCTCGATTTATGGCCTGAAAAAGTCTCCCAGCCGCTGCTTTTCGAGTGGCTAACTCTTCTTTGATGCCTCCCTTTCGGTCTATAATAACTCCGAGATATTTAAAGTGGTCGACCTGCTCCAGGACCTGTTCTCCCAACTTAATCTGATGTTTTCTTTCTTCTCGTGATATCACCATGGATTTTGTTTTAGAGCTGCTTATGACCATCCCTCTCTTCTCCAGCTCTTCCTTCCAGACTTGCAGGTTGGATTGGAGATGTGCCTCTGATTTAGCAATCAGGGCAACATCATCAGCAAATGCCAGCTCCGAAATATAGACCTGTCTCATCTTCCAGTACCCCACAGAATACTTTTTTGTTCTCTCCTTACATGCCTTGATGACATCGTCCATAAGGAGTATGAAGAGGTAAGGTGATAGTATATCACCTTGTCTTACACCAGTGGTGGTCCTGAACTCTCCTGACTTATGGTTTGCTGTCCTCACATAATTTCTGCAAGACTTGTAGAAGCTCTGTATAGCATGAATCATCATCATCATCAGTTGCCATCTCCACAACGGAGGTTGGCTGTAATGGATCTCCAACGTCTTCTGTCTCTTGTCTTGGTGGTACACTCTGATAGACTCTTTCCCGTCCATCTCTTGATGTTATCTTCCCACTTATAGCGCTGTCTTCCCCTTGCACGTTTACCTTCAACTCTCCCTTCTGTTATGGTCTTCTGCAAGGTGTTATGCCTTTTTATGTGGCCAAAGTATTTTAGCTGCCGAACTTTGACCTCTCTCATTAGTTCTCTTTTCATACCTAGATTTTCTAGGACCTCCTTATTTTGTTTTCATCTCTTTCCATGAGATACGCCCCATTCTTCTATATATCCACATTTCAAGAGCCTCAATTCTTTCTTCCAAATGCTTATTCATCGTCCATGTTTCTGCACCATACAGAAATGCAGAATATATATAACACTTTATGATTCTCAGTTTTAATTTATGAGATAACTGTTTGGATGTCAGTATATGTTTCATGTTGTTGAATGTAGCTTTGGCCATTCCTATTCTCTTCTTGATTTCTGTTTCACATCTGCCATCTTCTGTTATTATATGACCAAGATATACGTAGCTCTTGACTTGTTCCAGGATTTTCCCATTTACGCTTATCTTTAATGTGGGTTTATCGTCTGTTTTGCTAATTATCATAGTTTTAGTTTTCTCAATATTAATGTCGAGTCCATATTCATGACTTATACTGTTCACTTGCTTCACTAGTTCTTGTAACTCCTGTTCGCTTTCAGCTAACAACACGGTATCATCTGCATATCTAAGGTTGTTTATTGATCTTCCACTGATGTTCAGTCCTGGTATTTCCTGTATCTGTTTGAAAATTTTTTCGGTGTATAAATTAAATAGGCAGGGGGACAGCACACAACCTTGTCTGACACCTCTTTTTATGTCTATGTATGGTGAATAATTCCTTCCCGATCTTACTGTGGCAGTTTGCTCCCAATAAAGGTTACTGAGTATTCTTATATCTTTTCCATCAATACCTATGTCTTTGAGGCATTCAATTATTTTCTCATGATGGATTCTGTCAAAAGCCTTCTTATAGTCAATGAAGCACATATACATACTTTTTTGGACCTCTGTATATTTTTCTGCTAATCTTCTTAGGCAAAATATTGCCTCTCTTGTTCCACTGTTTCGTCTAAAACCAAACTGTTCTTCTTGGATTTCGCTGTCTACTTTACTTTTTATTCTTTCCTGTATGATTTTGAGCAGTATCTTAATTGCATGACTCATCAGGCTGATTGTTCTGAAGTCTGAACATTCTGTTGCATTTGGTTTTTTGGGCAATGTTATAAAAACTGATGTCTTCATGTCGTGTGGTAAATATCCTGTATTGTATATATCATTGCATATTTCTGTGATTGTATCTATACCAAAGCTCTCCAGAGCTTCTATCATTTCAATGTTTATGTTATCCATGCCTGCTGATCTTCCTTTTTGTATCATATGAATGGCATTCTCTACTTCTGATCTGAGAATGTGTGGGCCTTCATTAGAATCTGGTGATGGTTTTTTACCTCTGTTGTCCTCGAATAGTTCTTTTACGTATTCTGCCCATCTGTTTGATATGTCTTTCTCATCAAGTAATATTACACCATTTTTGTTCTTGATACAGCTTCCTCCTTGTGCAAACCGCGACCGATTTGATAATTTCTTTATTTCTTCATGCATATCTCTTGTCATGTGCTTCGCTTCCAAGTCTTCTATTTCCTTACATTTTGTTTCTATCCACCGTTCTTTTGCTTCTCTACACATAGTACGTATGTCATTGTCTATTGTTTTATATTCTGGAGTATTTTTTGCTTTCTTTCTTTCTGCCATTTTATTCAAGATGTCATCTGTCATCCAAATTTGATTTTTCTTAGACTCCTTTTTAGGTAAATTTGCATTTGCTGATTGTATGCTTGTTTTTAAGCATTCCCATTTTGCGGTTGCTTTTTCTTCTGGGTTTTCTCTTCTATACTGCTCCATGCTTTCTGTCAATAACTGTTGGTATTTATTTTTGACTTCGATTAAATATTTCTGTTTTATATCTGGTTGTTTCAGCGCTGATATTTCTATCTGGGGTTCCTCCTGTCTTCTGTTTCCTGCTCTTTTCAGCTTTATATTTACTTTGATGACAACTGGATTGTGATCTGAATTTATGTCGGCGCCAGGATGTGTCTTTGCACTTGTGACACTGTTCTTAAATCTATGTTTTATCATGATATAGTCGATTTGATTACGTGTTACATCTCCTGGGCTTTTCCATGTGTATAATTTCCTTGGGTGATGTTCAAAAAAGGTGTTACATATGACCAGCTGGTTTTCTTCACAGAACTGGATAAGTCTGTCTCCTCTATCATTTCTTGTCCCTAATCCATACTGTCCTACTATTTTCTTGTATTTTCCTTTTCCTACTTTTGCATTCATATCACCCATTACTATCAACACATCTGTAGATTTGACTGGTTTAAGTGTGTGTTGTAGCTCTTCATAGTATTCTTCTATTTCTTCCTCGCTGTAATCTTTAGTTGGTGCATAAGTTTGTAAGATTGATATGTCGAATGGCTTTGCTCTCATCTTTAGTAACATCATTCTGTCATTGTGTGTCCAGTATCCACATACGTATTTTTCTAACTCCTTCTTTATCAACATTCCTACCCCTCTTTCGTGTTTTTCTCCTCCTGAGTGTATAAGCGTGTACTGGTCTCTTGTTATGTAGCCTGTATCCAAAAGTCTTGCCTCTGCAACTCCCAGTATATCGAGTTACATGTCGGTTGCCTCTAATATAAGATTGTCCAGCTTTCCTTCTCCGTTTAAAGTTCTAACATTCCATGTTCCTATTTTTAGGCTTCTCCTACTAGTTTTTAGGTGGTCTTTCTCAGAATGCTCCCTTTCAACAGAATTTAAGGAACACTCGTCATTATGTACTTCCTTACTCATTAGAGGAGTTGCCTCTTCCCTGTTAATTTGTACAGTAGATTCTTCCCCAGGGGACAGAGAGTTCTCTACATATCGGTTCTTATCTTGTTGTTGTGATTCCATTACTTTCTGTAGGAAGTACGTGGTAAGGCCCCAATCTCTTCCACGGTGGCTAGCCATTGTCTTTTTCTATGTCCGACATGCCTCTAGTGCGCCACACACTTTGCTGTTTCGCTTTGCGAGCCGTTGATCTTCTCAGATTCCTCCGCCTCACTCACCGTCTCAGTCTTTGTGTACTAGGGATGGACATTCCCTTGAGTAAGATTGCTCCTACTCCACCCATGTAGTTTAGCCAGTCAGCCAAGACTGTTGCCCGGGATGTGGCCACCGCCGTACACAAGCGGTATTCTAGGAGCCATACATGAGCTAGACAAAGAGAGGAGAGCATGAATCAGAGGTGCTGGAATATTCTTCCTTGCCAAACAGTCCCAAAGTTTGCTCCAGGGGACCCTGTCAAACGCCTTTTCCAGATCTATGAAACAAAGATGGATCTCACTCTTATACTCAAGGGCCTTTTCACTCAGCTGTCTGAGTGTGAAGATTAGGTCTTGAGTACTTCGGTTTGCTCGGAATCCACACTGGACCTCATCCAATTGTGGCTCAGCTAGGCGTCGGAGTCTCTGCTCTAGGATTCTAGAGTAGATTTTACCAGGGACACTGAGAAGGGATATGCCTCTATGGTTTCCACACTGTCAATATTGTCACCCTTTTTGAAAATTGGTGTTATGATGGCAATCTCCCAATCCTTTGGTATGGTCTTGTTGCACCATGCTGCCTATAGGAGTAATAGGTCGCCTGATGCTCCCATGTACTTAACCATTTCTGGTGTTATACCATCATGCCCTGCTGCTTTGCCCATCTTGATTTTCTCCAGTGCTGCCTTCAGTTCTTCCATCTTTATGTCATCTTCATCACCATTTATTTCATCATCTGTGCTAGTGGTTATCGTTTCTGATGCTTGACCTTGCTCACCATCAAGGAGTTCTGAGAAATATTCTTTCCATCTTTCCATTACTTCCTTTGGGGCAGTAAGCAATTTGCCTTGCTTGTCCTTTATAAATTTGAGAGGGCATTGTTTTTCTTTCCTCATGTTTTTTAGGGTCTTATAGAACAATTTCTGGTTTTCTTGTGCATCTTTTTCTAGCTTTTCTCCAAATTCTTCCCAGGACTTCTGTTTTGCTGCTAGCACTTTGTTCTTTGCTTCTGGTCTGAGTGTCACATATTCTCTATATTTTTCCATTTGTCCTGTTGTGTTTTTAGCTCCTAAGTATTGTTTCCATGCCATTTTCTTCTTTCTTATTTTCTCTTTGACTTCCTCTGTCCACCAAGGTGTCCTCTTTCTCTGGTTCCCAAGTCGGACTTCACCGCATGCTTCTGCAGCAGCTGTCTTTATGATGTCCTTGAATTTAATCCAGAGGGTTTCCAAGTCATCAGGTTGTTCTTCTGTGTTGCTCACTGCTGCAGCAATAAGCCCCTGATATCTGGTCTTAATTTCTGGCTCTCTCAGCTTGTAGGTCCTAATGCTCATTTCTCCTGCTCGTTTACTTGGTTTCTTGCATGATGTTGGGCAGTTCCTAGGCTGAGCAACTCTTTCAGTTGTTCGTTTGATTGTTAGCAGGTAGTGATCACTTCCAATCTCTGGCCCCCTCCAGACTCTTGCATCTTAGACATATTTGAATGAGCTTCTTCGAACAATGGCATAGTCGATCACTGACTTCTCATTCTTGGTTGGTTCACATCTAGTGTATGCATGTATGCGCTTATGGGGGAACTTTGTGTTTGTAATGATCAGATTCTGCTCACTGCAGACTCTAAGGAGTCGCTTTCCATTGTCATTGAGAGTATCTTCTCCATATCTTCCGATAACTCCACCCCATCTAGCATGGTCATTTCCAACTCTGGCATTAAAATCTCCGAGCATGATAACTTCATCTAGGCAGTCATCCACTGTCCTTTGAAGCAGCTCGAAGAATTCCTTCTTGACCTCTGCTCTCTCATCCTCATTTGGCCCATACACTATGACCAGGTTGACTATGGTTTCTCCTTCTTTTAGTTTTGCAACCATAATGCGCTCCGAGACAAAGTTCCATCCCTTGATACTATCTTTTTGATTTTGGGCCACAATGCAACCCACGCCCCCTTTAGCTCTTTCAGATGTGGGTACACCACTGTAGAGCAGCGTGTTGCCATCGAGATCCATGACTCCTTGTTCTTTTTTCTTTGTTTCCGTTATAGCCAGGATTTCTAGTTTTGCTTTCCTCATCTCTTCCACCAGCTCCTCTTCCTTCCTATTTATACTTCTTGTGTTCCAAGTTCCATAAGTCGTAGTCCGTAGTCCGTTCCAGTTCGTCGCCTTTAGAATCAGTCCGGTTTTCTCTCTTGTATTGCTTGTAATCGTGATTTAAAGCAAACAGGTGATTGGCCTGTTGTGCCTTTGCATGGTGGAGGGGCTGCCTCCTTACGGCCTCCATGCAGGCCGCCCTACTCCTTTTTCATTCGGGCTTGGGACCGGTATAGGCAGAGTTTATATACATATATATATATATATGTGAATAATATCAATTTTATTTCAGATTTTAGTGTGTTGTGAATGTATCGGACATATTGTTTGTGTGGATATGATTGCTGAAGATTGGAAAACCTAAAGTATAACCACCACAGTCCTTGTCAGGGCTAAATATATCTATTCTGGTTTTGTCTGGGTCTATAACCCACCAGCAAGACCAGTACTGACTTGGCATGTAGGTGAGGGAAGAAAAGGTTGCATCCTGTCCATATATTCATATTGTTTTGATTATTCATGTATTATTATATTTGATACAATGTTTTGAAGTAGACACCAGTCTGTCTCCCGATATCTAAATCATACACAGCCATGTATCATTTATCATACATGCAGACACCCTCATCTCATCACACCCTAAGATGTAATAGGTCTCCATGACATTGCCTAGCCACTCGATACCTCTTGTTCCAGATTCTATAGTCAAATCTTAAAAACCCTGAAGTCAAGTGGACCTTCGATCCTGCTACCTAACCATAACAGGAGCCAAGAGGTTGAAGTGTTCCATAGTCTTTTTTTCCCCTGATTGCTGGGATTGGAATGAAGAGTGACTTTCAGAATACAGTGTTATGTGTCAACCCATATCTGGACAAGTGCTGATTCAAAGTTGGGTAACCTAGTGAATATTCCAGTGGCCAATGTGAGACTTCCAACGGTCATATGATGAGACATTAGGGAACAGATTAAAAGAGACAGACTAATCTAATTAACAACAGTGAGGGAACATTTGTGGTGTAAAATAATTTAAAGATCCCATGGGGAATTTTTGGTTAAGTTTAAACTTATAAATATATTATCAACTTGATGTACATACATAACCATAATTACCATTGTCCAACACTCACCCTTCATTACCTAAGTAGATAGATGTACATAATGAATTATGAAATTGTACTCCAGTGACTTTTTAAATTTGTAACTGTTCAAAGTTGAGTTACTTTTTCTAATTTTATTATGTTTTATTATATTATATATATTATATTAATTTTATTATATTTATATAGACTACTTTCTTTGTCTTTTGTCCTCGTAAGACGAATCACCTTTTTTCGATTTTTTTTCAAACCCATCTAATTTTATTAGAACATCACATGAGTTACTACAGCTAAGGTGGCAAAGTATATTTCTGAAACCTTAAACTATTGTCTAGCTCAGAGTATTCGCAGCCGTAGCTCACTTGTGATACCAGTGCTCTTCTCTGGCACTGAGACTTCATACATTCTGGAGAAAATTCTATTTCTTCTCTAAACACTATCTTCATACCAGAAAAACCTTACGCTACAAGCGGTCATTTTAGCAGCGCAACATTTATACTCATCTGTAGTTCCTATCTTTAGCTTGTTAAATGGATGATATCTCAATCTGTTGTGGCCCGTACGGAGTCTGAAGATTATCACTTATTTTCAGTCCAAAATGAATGATACTACACTAATGTTAAAAAATGAAATAAAATATTTAATAAGTGTATTTTATTCTAAACCCGATTTTATTCATGTTTATTTATATACAAGGTATATATTTTTCATGGCTAATTCCATGTGGAAAATTTTTTGATATTTTTAATGAAAAAACCAAACACAAAACCATGAGGAAAAAAAAAAAAAAAAACTTTGCTCCTAAAAAAAAAAACTATACTCCGGTGTGATGACACATCAATCTGGTCTTTACTCAGAATAGCAAAATATTTGTATTATTTTAATATTTTTCAGCAAGGGACTTATGTAAATTAGAAATATCATTTTTTAATCAGAAAATCATGGCTTCAAAAAATGAACTGGATAAACAGGAAAGACACTCCCTGGTCTGATGATTCATAAATGTGTTGAATCATTATTCAAGAGAAAGTTTTGCGAAGACTGTGAGGTGATGGACTCAACTGGTAGGCTAAAAGTTAAGTTTGTTTTTGGGTCATTCACATCTGCTCACATCACATTCAGGCTGTTTGCTGAGTCGCTTCGAGCATGTTACAACTCAAACTAGTGTAGAGCGATTGTTTTCAGTTCATTTTAAATTATCTGCAACAGGTCAAAAAAGACAATTTGACAGTAGCAATAAGTTTTTACAGAATGAATCATGAATATAAGAATGAGTGAACGATTCTAGCTTAAGTGACACACACTGAGGAAACTTAATGATAGCATTACCATTACCAGGTAGTCCTTATTCTGGAACCCTCAGGGTATGACAAGGAGATGCAGGTCAAAAAAACACATGAAGAAAAGAACTGGAGACAGAAATGAAAATGATGAGAAAGGCATTGAAAGACCTTCAGCTGATGGTATGTGACAGGGCTTGGTATACTTTTGTTAAAGGCCTATACTCCTTGGGGAGCTGAGGGGTAATGAAACTGATGATCAAAACCACACCGCTTACTAGGTACATTAAACAAATGGTAGAAAAAGGAATTCATAATGTCGGGAAACTTAAGTGGATGGCTCCGGCATGAATGGAAGGCTTGAATCTTCAGGAACTAGTGTGGATCTACTGTCCTGGTCATGCAGGGGTATCCGGCATTGAAAGAGCTGGTAGACTAGCTTCAAGAGCACCCACAGAAGATGCATTGGATGTGAATAAGGGAAAGATACTGAGGGCAATTTAATGATCGTCTATTAGAGAATGACACAGAATCAATGAATCATTAAGGCTAAGATTGCTGGAATTTGGCATTAAATTTACATTTAATACCAAATTCCAGAAGGGATGGATGAATGAGAGGATGCATCCAGCATGTATGCAACCAACGTGCAACAGGAACAATTAGCATTCATACCCTTCGACATTTGCTGAGGGAGACTGAGCACCTATGGCTTTGCCCGGAGTGCAGTGACGTTGATTCTGATCAACAATAACAATAAGTGCAGCTGCATGTAAATCTTTTGTTAGAAAGCTAAAATTCAGCTCTAGAGAATAATTATACATAAACCTACAAATGAAAACACAGAATTTAATATTTATTTTAGAACCGGGGTTATTGACAGAACGGAATAAAGAAAGCTTGTGCAGATTTTAGATTTTTTAAACAAAATCAGGGAAATGATCAGAGATCACTAGATTTCAAGGGGGCTTACTTAAGAAAAAATAACCTAGTAATTTTGGCTATACAGCAGTCATAATTCAAACCCACCAATGAAACGCCACAATTCAGTGTTTAATTTTTGAAGCGGTAAATCCTAAATTTCGATAAATGATAACACAGAACTTTTCTTTCCACAGTCACATTTGCATTTACAAACAGCTTTATGAAAATAGTAATCATTAATTTTTTTAGACCTGACATCCCAC
Organism: Oreohelix idahoensis; assembly: GCA_024509875.1. Lineage (NCBI taxonomy): Eukaryota > Metazoa > Mollusca > Gastropoda > Stylommatophora > Oreohelicidae > Oreohelix > Oreohelix idahoensis. Next base: position 47,800 of record JAMPIV010003898.1, read on the forward strand.
ATTTCTATGACTTGTCTTATTTTTGTAAAATACCATGGCTTTACGGCCTGAATTGGTTTTATTTTTTTTCTAATCCATGACTTAAAAAAGTTTCAATGTCCTGCGGGAATCCTGAAAACCAGGATGTAAGTAAGCCATTACTGAAGAAATGAAGTGAAGTCCAATAAATGAAGTAAATAACACTGCACAACTATGACCCATGAATGAAAGAAGAGACTACAGAGTACTACAATAAAAGCTGAAACAATTAAAGTCCAACAAATGATAAACTGAAAAGAAATGTCTGATACTGATTACGACAAAGAAAACCTTTTTAAAAAAAAAAAAACTTTCCCTCATTATGCCACACCTTGCCCAGGCATGGGCCCCAAGATGCTTATCAGCAGGTTTCTTCAGTGTGCATCCTTTCCAATGCCACTGTCTTTTACTAACCTTTTGTTCCATTGGAATTCATTGATCATCTAATATCATTTCAATCTTTCTGTTCTGTACAGATACCCGTTTATGAAAGTATACCTTTCTGATTGTCATTTCTGTTGTACTAATGTTGCTGAGCCATAAAATGGGACTGCCTTGACATCTGAGTTGAGGTTTTCTATTTTTGTAAGCATTTGTCTTATTTTGTTTTAAAAACATTTCCCAGTGCAGTGAAAGCCCCTATATGAGTTGAGGTTTTCTATATTTGTGTGGATTTGTCTTCTTTTGTTTTAAATATATTTCCCAGTCCATGAAAGCCCCTCCTAAATACTTTATTTTCCTCTAATAAGTGGATTTTTTTCTAAATTGCTAACAATATATGACTCCACATCTTTGAGGGATGTGGACTAGGGCACAGTCTGGCTAACATTTGCTGCATTCATTCTCATAATCTAAAAGAAGGAGAAACTATAGTCAACCTGGTCATAGTGTATGGGCCAAATGAGGATGAGAGAGCAGAGGTCAAGGAGGAATTCTTCAAGCTGCTTCAAAGGACAGTGGATTATTGCCTAGATGAAATTATCATGCTCAGAGATTTCAATGCCAGAGTTGGAAATGACCATGCTAGATAGGCTTAATAAGTATAGCCAGCAGGTGGGCTTGAACATCAATTTAAAGAAGTCTGAGGTCATGACGCTCAATGTGAGCAACCCTGAGCCCAAATCAGTAAGGAATCAGCAACTGGTACAGACAGATACCTTCACATACCTAGGAAGCATAGTAACACCAGACGGCGGGGCAGGCAAAGACATCAACATCAGAATGAATAAGGCAAAAACAGCCTTCTTTAGCCTAAACAACATCTGGAAGTCCTCCCAATACAGCACAAGCACAAAATTAAGATTATATCAGAGCTGTGTGCTTTCTGTGCTTCTCTATGGTGTGGAATGCTGGAGAGTTACAGAGAAGGAAATGTCGAAATTGTCCTCTTTTCACACAACATGCCTAAGAAAAATTCACTGAATCTTTTGGCCGAATACCATCACTAACCAAGATCTGCTTACTCTTAGCAAGCAAGAGGACATGCACACCATCATAGCTGGCAGACGCTGGAGCTGGGTTGGCCATGTCCTCAGAAGAGACCCCGATGCCATCACAAGAACTGCTATGCTTTGGACCCCTGAAGGAAAACGAAAGAGAGGCCGACCAAAAACAACCTGGCGGAGGACTGTGGAGGCTGAGATGCAAAGAATGAACCAGAGTTGGGGCACTGTACGAAGGATGGCCACCGACCGAGCAAAGTGGAATCAATTTGTTGTTGCCCTACAAGACGCCACTAGGCGTGATGGCCACTGACTGCTTTGACGGTCGGCGGCTAAGGATCAAAGAAGAAGAAGAAGATGGGGTGGAGTTATCGGAAGATACGGAGAAGATACTCTCCATGACAATGGAAAGCGACTTCTTAGATTCTGCAGTGAGCAGAATCTGATCATTACAAACACAAAGTTCCCCCATAAGCGCATATATGCATACACTAGATGTGAACCAACAAGGGATGATAAGTCAGTGATCGACTATGCTATAATTAGGAGGAGCTCATTCAATTATGTCCGGGATGCTAGAGTTTGGAAGAGGCCAGAGATTGGAGGTGATCACTACCTGCTAACAACCAAAAGAACAACTGAAAGAGTTGCTCAGCTTAGGAACTGCCCAACATCACGCAAAAAACTAAGTAAACGAGCAGGAGAAATGAGCATTAGGACCTACAAGCTGAGAGAGCCAGAAATTAAGACCAGATATCAGGGGCTTATTGCTATAGCGGTGAGAAACACAGAAGAACAACCTGATGACTTGGACACCCTCTGGCTTAAATTCAAGGACATCATAAAGACACCTGCTGCAGAAGCATGTGGTGAAGTCTGACTTGAGAACAAGAGAAAGAGGACACCTTGGTGAACAGAGGAAGTCAAAGAGAAAATAAGAGAGAAGAAAATGGCATGGAAACAATACTTCGGTGCTAAAAACACAGCAGTGTGACGATGTAGATAAGATTTAGAGGTACTTAAAAAAGAGAATTCTGGTAAAACTAAAACAGGATATTTTTCTAGACGATAAATTCTTTCTCAGAATTACAAAGGACGATGTTAGTTGAGAAAGAGATTTGGTGCCCAGCCACATTAAAAATATCCCGACCCAATAGTGTTAGTTTAATTATGGCTCGGCCCCCAGGGTGTAGATTTTAATTACTAAAAACTGTACAACCCAATTAAATATTACAAGAAAAATAACAACAGACTCTGTTATGTAAAGTTTATAAAAAGATATATAGATTCTCGCATACTCTACACCTCACGGTAGAAGGGGAACGACTAAGTAAGTAAGTAAGTAAGCATACTTTAAATTTACGAGTACAAAAATGATGACAGGTTCTCAAGTATGTTCAAAAATTAACAACTATAAGCTCTGTTCACTAATCTATCAATGGTTCTGAAATTTGTCAGAATGAATTTTGCATCCTGTATTCTGTAGTGGTTCTGCTTAGTATTTACACTACTCATCTGCTTTGCTGCTGGATTTATGTTGTCTTGTTGCCAGGGGGTTCAATCTGTCCCAGCACTCCAGGACCGGTATGGCAAGTTCTTTTTAGGGTTTCAGAGGATGTCTTGACACAGGGCTCATCACCAACTGGGATGGATTATGTCGGCCCTCTAGAACTCTGCTTATGGTTACTGGATAGACCCCGGACAGGACTCAGGTAGGGCCTTCCGGTAGGTCTCCTGGTAGGACAACCTGGTAGGAATCGCTCAACTGAACTACATACTGATTAAAACTGGACAGTTCCCCTTTGTAATTGCCTTGGCAGGACCACTAGTTGTTTTGTGGTATGGCCTGCCATCTAGGCTGCCACTTCGAGAATGATCTTCCAAATTCACTACAAAGTTTGCCGGGTTGATTTTTTTGCCTACATTAGATGAGAGGGCTGGGGATTTGACCTCCTGTTGATGTTTACATTGCATCCCCAACACACAGACACTGGTACTAGGCATTCTGATACCAAGCGAGGTGTTATTTTAAATTATCGTCACTGGTTGCTGAGATCAAATGTCGCATATCACCACGGAAAACCCAGGCCAATTAGGACAGTGGTCAGACATTCAAGATGGGGAGTCGAAAGACTTTTGCCGGTAAAACAGTGAACAAAGAGAGAGGCATTTATTTCAGAAGAATGTGAAAACTTAGATTTTAGACAAGTAGTGGATTCTCTAGAGAAAAGAGAGAGAATGAGTGAACTGGTATGAGAAAGATATAAGAAGAGAAAATAAGGCGATATTACTTCGTCACAAGCAGGACAAATAGAGAAATATAGAGAATATGTGATACTCAGAACAGAAGCAAAGAACAAGGTGCTAGCAGCAAAACAGAAGTCCTGGGAAGAATTTGGAGAAAAGCTAGAAAAAGATGCGCAAGAATACTAGAAGTTGTTCTATAAGATCCTAAAGAACATGAGGAAGGAAAAACAATGCCCTCTTAAATTTATAAAGGACAAGCAAGGCAAATTGCTTACTGCCCCGAAGGAAGTAATGGAAAGATGGAAAGAATATTTCTCAGAACTCCTTGATGGTGAGCAAGGTCAAGCATCAGAAATGATAACCACTAGCACAGAAGAGAAAGCCAATGGTGGTGAAGATGACATAAAGATGGAAGAACTGAAGGCAGTAAATTAATATGAAACAAATATAAAGGTATGTTATCAGGCACTCGCAGGAAATAAAGAAGTAGAACACCAGACGACAGAAAAACAACAGACATGAGTGGCTTACCCAGGATTTGAACACTGGACCTTCTGTGCGACAACCCCGCCTAGCCATGCAAGCAAATCACACTATCCGCCCTGCCATCTACGCATCATCATGTGTAATAAAGAACTGAAGGCAGCACTGGAGAAAATCAAGATGGGCAAAGCAGCAGGGCATGATGGTCTAACACCAGAAATGGTTAAGTACATGGGAGCAGCAGGCGACCTTTTACTCTTAAGGATTCTACATGCAGTGTGGTGCAACAAGACCATACCAAAGGATTGGGAGATTGCCATCATAACACTGATTTTCAAAAAGGGTGACAATATCGACAATGTGGAAACCATAGAGGCATATCCCTTCTCAGTGTCCCTGGTAAAATCTACTCTAGAATCCTTGAGCAGAGACTCAGACGCCTAGCTGAGCCACAATAGGAAGAGGTCCATTGTGGATTCCGAGCAACCCGAAGTACTCAAGACCTAATCTTCAAACTCAGACAGCTGAGGGAAAAGGCCCTTGAGTATAAGAGTGAAATCCATCTTTGTTTCATAGATCTGGAAAAGGCGTTTGACAGGGTCCCCTGGAGCAAACTTTGGGACTGTTTGGCAAGGAAGAACATTCCAGCACCTCTGATTCATGCTATACAGAGCTTCTACAAGTCTTGCAGAAATTATGTGAGGACAGCAAACTATAAGTCAGAAGAGTTCAGGACCACCACTGGTGTAAGACAAGGTGATATCCTGTCACCTTACCTTTCATACTCCTCAAGGCATGTAAGGAGAGAACAAAAAAGTATTCAGTGGGGTACTGGAAGATGAGACAGGTCTGTATTTCATAGCTGGCATTTGCTGATGTTGCCCTGATTGCTAAATCAGAGGCACATCTCCAATCCAACCTGCAAGTCTGGAAGGAAGAGCTGGAGAAGAGAGGGATGGTCATAAGCAGCTCTAAAACAAAATTTATGGTGATATTAGGAGAAGAAAGAAGGCATCATATTAAGCTGGGAGAACAGGTCCTGGAGCAGGTCGACCACTTTAAATACCTCAGAGCTGTTATAGACTGGAAGGGAGGCATCAAAGAAGAGTTGGCCGCTCGAAAAGCAGCAGCTGGGAGACTTTTTCAGGCCATAAATCGAGGATTCCTCAGCAAGAGAGAGGTTGGCAAGAAAACAACGATGGCTGTATACCGCTCCACTTATGTCCCAGTCTTGAGGTATGGATACGAGTCATGGGCAATGACTACAACCTACAAAAGCCAGATCCAAACCTCAGAAATGATGTGTCTGAGGAAGGTGGTTGAAGTAACAAGAAAAGACATGGTCCACAACCAGACGATATGTCAAGGCCTAAAATCAAACCCCCTGCAGACAAAAGTAGAACAGTCCCAACTAAGATGGTTTGGCCATGTCTGCAGAATGGGAAAAGATCGGCTACCACGACAAGCCTGGGAAACAAAGAGCCAGGGATCCAGACTTCCAGGACGACCCAGAGTCCGCTGGGAGGACAACATTAGACAATCTTTGAAGGACTGAGGACTAGAATAGAACTAGGCCAGGAGGAAGACAGCTGATAGGATAGCCTGGCGCTCTCTCTTCCAAGCCTCTACACCTCACGGTAGAAGGGGAACGACTAAGTAAGTAAGTAATGTTTTAAGTGCCCAATGTAGTTCCCAGGGATCTCTGAGAGACAAGGAAAGAACAGGTCATCTGCACCCTCAGACATGTCATACAAGGCAACTAATATGATGTTGTGCAAGGTGTTGGCAACCTCATCATGTAAAATATATTGCCACAGAAACCACTGCTGCAGAAGCATATAAACCAGCTACAGTGGTAAGGAGCACATACAAAAATGATGATGACGAATGTTTTAAGATATGACATAATTTGCAGATGAACTGCAAAGTTGGCCCCCTTTTCACCTGGCATGTTAGGTTTCAGCAAAAATTTTTGTTTGGTTTGCATTACATAACCTCTGACTGTTGTCAGAGACTACAAGACTAGGTTGTTCAGCATCATGTTTCCTTCTCAAAAATGATCTGTTCTCAAACCTACCCAAAGCATCTGGATATAGGGTGCCAAAAAAATCACTTTTACCCCTTTTAGGACTCCCAGTTTGCCTTTTTTAGGTTGAATGTAGGTTTCGAGCTTCTTGGACTAGTTCTATATTTGTCATTTAGGTTTATTTCTATGGGTAAGTGGTCTGAGCTGGAGTCATTCAGTACTTCCCATTTAGCAGAGGCTAGGTTTGGTGTTATAATACTTATGTCTATTGCTGTATCTCCTCCACTGTTGCATGGGTTAACCCTTGTCACTGAGTTAATATTTTTTTTTTTTTTTTAACGTGTTTGCTACTTTCTTTGTAGCACGCCCCTTTCAACCCTCTTCCATGTACATGGAGTTATTGGTTATATCAGGACGTGTTTCCTTTATTGTAATATGTTTTTGTTTGTATTTATTTTATACTATATTATCTCTAGTCAGTATTTTTCCTTTTGTAGTTATAGTTCAACATGGTTTTTAAAAGAAATTCCAAAATATGCTATTTTCTAAGTTAGTATGTTTTTAATTTTCACTGGATGGTTTCTTTGGTTAATCTGTATGTATCTGGGGCGAGTCTTTCACCAGTTTGGACTACTGACTCAAATCCTTATTTGTTTTTTATATGTTAGCTTTAGTTTTTGTAATATAGTGTTTTATTCTTTTGCATTTCTGAAGGGGTCTTTGTGCCTATGAGATTTTCTACCCTCATTTCTACATTGTGGTTACTACAGTATGTTTTAATGTTTTGCCTCTGTTGGTCATATTTCTTGCAGTCCACCAGAAAGTGTCTAATTGTGTTTGGTTCTTGACACTCTTCACATGTGGGTTCCTCAATCATGAAATATCCAGTTCCAAGCTTGAGCCTCAGCAATTTTTTATTAATTGGTATTTTTAGTTCATCTTTTATTTGACATTTTTTGCTTGGTTTTTTAAGGATTTTATATAAGTGATATATTTTTTTTTTTAATTAATGTGTTTGCTACTTTTCTTTGTAGCACGCCCCTTTCAACCATCTACCATGTACATGGAGTTGTTGGTTATATCAGGACGTGTTTCCTTTATTGTAATATGTTTTTGTTTGTATTTATTTTATACTATATTATCTCTAGTCGGTATTTTTCCTTTTGTAGTTATAGTTCAACATGGTTTTTAAAAGAAATTCCAAAATATGCTATTTAAGTAAACTAAGCATAGAACAAATTGAATCTAACAGTATAGATATATTTGCAGAAAAACTAACAAATGAGATTTTAAAAATAGCAATATAATATATACCAAACAGGAATATGCCTCTGCACTTAAAACCAACACAAAAAGGTAAAAATAGGAAAAGAAACAAAGATAAAAATCCAGTACCATGGTGGACAGACAGATGTTCAGAACAACTGAAATTGAGGGAGAGGGCCCTGACAAAGTATAGAAAAGCCAAAACTGAAGAGAATTACACAAACTATAAAAAAAATAAGAAATGAAACAAATAAAATAATATTCAGAGCTAAAGAAAAGAGTTGGAGAACATTTTGTCAAACATTAAACCATAGGTCACAAGTAACTACAGTTTGGAGAAAACTAAAAGCAATTAAAGGAGGAAACAACAAGAAATTTAAAATCCCAACAATTAAAATACCAGAGAGAGCTGAAACAGATAGAGAAAAAGCCAACATACTAGCTAAATACTTCTATCAGGTTAGTTCAATAGACAGTCTAGATAAGGCAGAAATAAATAGGCGGAAAATACTGCTAGAAAAATTAAAAGGAGAAAATATGGACACCACACAGGATGCTAATTATTTAAATGCAGATATTACAGTAGATGAAATAGAAAGAGCTTTAGCAGGAAAAACCAATACTACCTCTGGGGAAGACGTTCTGAGCTATGAAATCCTCAAAAAGGTACCAAAAACAACTCTAAGAGTGATTGCATCCCTCTACAACAAAATCTGGCACACGGGAAAAATACCATGTTCATGGAAGACAGCAGTAGTCATCCCCATACTAAAGCCAGATAAGGAAACACATGATGTCAGCTCATACAGGCCAATATCGTTAACATCGCATTTAGAAAAATTCTAGAAACAATAGTCAACAGCAGACTAAAATTTCATCTAGAAAAGCATAATTTGTACAGTCCAACCCAGGCAGGCTTTAGAAGCCAACATAGTACAATAGAGCAACTGTTGAGGCTGGAACATGATGTTAAAACAGGCTTCAAAAGGAATGAAAAGACAGTAGCAATATTCCTTGATGTAGCAAGAGCATATGATGAGTGTTGGAGGGAGGGTGCACTACATAAAATCAGGAAATTAGGTATAGTAGGCAGAACCTACAATTACCTAGAAAACTTCCTGCAGGATAGATACTTCACGGTACAAATAAACAATGATAGATCTGAGGTGTATGAGCAACAGAATGGAATTCCCCAGGGATCAGTAATATCACCATCTATCTTTACGATTATGGTCAACGACCTAGGCGACGAGTTTAAAGACTTAAAAAACAACTTATCCCAGTTTGCAGATGACGCTGCGATATGGAGAACGGGAAGAAATCTCCCATTCCTCTATAAAACAGTACAAAGGCAAATGGATAAAGTATCTGACTGGATGAACAAGTGGGGATTTAATCTAAACGTTAAAAAAACCATAGGAATGATCTTCAGTAGAGGGCGTGTAATTAAAAACAATATAATTGACATAAGCATTAATGAGCAAAAAGTATGCACAGCAAAATCAACTAGATTTCTTGGTATGGTATTAGACCAGCAACTAAACTGGAACAAACACATAGACCTATTAGTGCAAAGCAGTAGGGGACTTATTAACATGCTAAGATATATGAAAGGAAGTGGTTGGGGCGCCTGCAATAAGACCATGTTAACCTTCTATAAATCATTTATTAGGGGCAAACTTGACTATGCCAGTGTTGTCTATGCATCAGCCGCCCCAAGCAATAAGAAAAAAAAACTAGACACAGTCCAAAACCAGGCACTGTCAATAATAGCAGGTGCCTCAAAGGGAACATCAGCAGAGGCACTAGAAGTAGCGCTAGGCATTATACCCCTGGAGCTAAGGAGAAAAGAACTGAGATTCAGCTACTGGGCAAGAGTGGCAAAAGATCCAACTCACCCAGCACATAAAACCTTTGATAGGGGTAACCAGTACATAGGCCACATTCCATTAAACCATAATAGATACCCGTTAGGGTGGAAAACAATGGATGAAGTGGATCAATACCCAGACCTATTTAATGCGATAAACAGTAGTGCTCTGTATAAAGCAAAGATCCCACCATGGGAATTAAAAGTGCCAGAAACTGACTCCCACTTAACAAAGATCATAAATAAATCTAACGACATAATCTCAGCAAAAAGTAAAACACTAGAGTACATAGAACGCTATATATACAGATGGGTCAAAAGATGAAGAAGGACAATTAGGAGCAGGAATAGCAATACCAAAATTAAAAATTTATAAAAGATACAAAGTAACAGGTAATACATCCATCTTTACAGCAGAATTAGTGGCAATCCTAAAAGCTTTAGAAATAGCTGCAGAAAATCCACCAAAAAAAGTAACCATTCTCACAGATTCCCTATCATCAGTATTAGCTATCAGAAACAGAAATGAATGTAGCAGGCCAGATATTATAGAGGAAATACTACAGGTTAATACATATCTACAAACTATAGAATGCAGTGCAACACTAACATGGATACCATCACATGTGGGGATAGCAGGAAATGAGCTTGCAGACAAAGAAGCCAAAGGGGGAGAACTAGCCATAACAAAATTGAAGTAGGCTTAGGGAAGTTTGAAATTAAGAGCTTAATTGCTCAAGCAATAACTAAAGAGTGGATAACAGCATGGGACCAAAGTAAAAAAGCAAGACACTCATATAAAATCCTTAAAAAACCAAGCAAAAAATGTCAAATAAAAGATGAACTAAAAATACCAATTAATAAAAAATTGCTGAGGCTCAAGCTTGGAACAGGATATTTCATGATTGAGGAACCCACATGTGAAGAGTGTCAAGAACCAAACACAATTAGACACTTTCTGGTGGACTGCAAAAAATATGACCAACAGAGGCAAAACATTAAGACATACTGTAGTAACCACAATGTAGAAATGAGGGTAGAAAATCTCATAGGCACAAAGACCCCTTCAGAAATGCAAAAGTTAATAAAACACTATATTACAAAAACTAAAGCTAACATATAAAAAACAAATAAGGATTTGAGTCAGTAGTCCAAACTGGTGAAAGACTCGCCCCAGATACATACAGATTAACCAAAGAAACCATCCAGTGAAAATTAAAAACATACTAACTTAGAAAATAGCATATTTTGGAATTTCTTTTAAAAACCATGTTGAACTATAACTACAAAAGGAAAAATACCGACTAGAGATAATATAGTATAAAATAAATACAAACAAAAACATATTACAATAAAGGAAACACGTCCTGATATAACCAACAACTCCATGTACATGGTAGATGGTTGAAAGGGGCGTGCTACAAAGAAAAGTAGCAAACACATTAATTTAAAAAAAAAAAAAACTTTTACCCCTTCTCCTCCTGTTAGTGTAAATTTCTGCTGCGCATTCAGGAGATTGACTTTCATTATCAAAAACTATCTGAGATGCATGCTTGGCAGCATTTAAATTGCAGTTGAGAGCACACCTTTAACTCTTTAAGTCCCAAAAGCCAATAAATCGGTTTTCATTTTAGAACCATTTGACCCGGGAGCCATTAATCAAATGTATCTTTTGCTTCTTTCTAGAGCTGTTTTCTAATTTTAACAACCCAAACCATCATTTCCGACAGGAAGAACTTTCTTTAAATACCTCGTGTGTTGAAGAGAGGACGTATTTTTGTTGTTTGACTTTAATATTTTTTAGGTGCATATTTTATAAGATCAAATGGCCACGCCCGCTGCTTCTAGTAGACTTAGAAGATTAACGTCAGACCAAGCTAGGAAGTTAATTGAAGACATTTTGGATAGTGATAATAATTTAGACTAGTATTTATTCACAGGATAGCGATGACGACTTTGATTTTTAATGAATATTTTTGCTCTAATTTTTCACTGGCTTATTCTTTCAGCCTCCATTTTACCTTGGATAACTAATAATTTTTCAATGAAAGCTTTTTATACTTGTAGCACAAGAGTAAAGTACATCCATTTACCTTCAGTTTCATATTCAACAAAGTTATTTGTGCATTTGAACATTTAAAAAAATTATATCCAAACAATAACAATAAAAGCGCACGGGGGTGGCCATTTTTGTTTGGGCCATACCCACTTTTTGCTTGGGACTGAAAGAGTTAACTTCGCCGCTGGCTATGAAGTTTTGGACGTGATATGATTATTTATGTATGCAATAATTTATGACCGACAAAGAACTGGCCGGCCCTGACCTATATAAGGACTTGCTCTCTTGCGAAAATTGGCCATAAAATTTTCAAACTACAGCGAGAGCGCCATTCAGTCAGAGAGAGAATGCCGTTGCCTTCTGCATCTGATAGCAGACTGTATGACCATTAACAGCTCGACTGTATGAACTTGAGGGTAAGAAAGAATGTATAAATATATATATATATATATATATACTTACTTACTTACTTACTTACTTAGTCGTTCCCCTTCTACCGTGAGGTGTAGAGGTTTGGAAGAGAGAGCGCCAGACCATTCTATCAGCTGTCTTCTTCCTGGCCTGGTTCCATTGTCTAATTAATTAATTAAATGGTGTGTTAGGAAGTGTGTAAAAATGTGTTATAAAACCAGTGTAATTTCTGGAGGCAAAACCAAGCCTGTGTATATTCAAATAATTTGAGAATGGCAGCAGGAAGTGTGTTCATAGTTTTAGTAAAGCATTTAAAGAATTATTTCTTGATGGAATGGGACACACACCAGGAACAAAGGAAAGGATGAAAGGCATTGTATTACTGTATTGTTTAAGATATCACATAATAGTTTCACCAAAACCTAATAACTGTATGGAGGCTAATCATGGACAGCTAGTTGTGACCAAGGAATTGGAGAAGGATTATCTTCACAGTGAACTGGATTATGTTATTGCTGATTTGTTATGCCCTGTGTGTCTACTTGCACTCTGTCTGAAATTGTCTCTCATCTCCTACATCTGGGATAGGGAAATAGAAATAGACAATACAGTGGTTAACAATTGTATTTCAGGTTCCATCCTATACCACACGTATACTTGTAAAGAGCCAGCCCAAAACTAAAGGAGCTAGTGGTGCAAGCGCTCTTTTTTGTCTAGAGGGACAGCCACCCAGTATCCAAGACCTGGAAGAATCTCAGTTGATCTTTTTTTCCAGAACCGAAGTGGGACAGGCTTCAAAACAAATAGAGACAGATAAGTGGCCAAACAAGGCTACTGTCCAGTATACACCAGTATTACCACAATCAAAGACAGTTATATCTAATGATGGCCATTCATTGCAGCTAGATAGGCAAACTTATAGCCAGTGACTGACTGTAATTCAGTAACTGTGAAAACCATTGTTGATCCTAAAAATAAAGACAGTCTACAACCAGATTTTCAGCCAGGAAAGAAGAACTATTTCTATAAAATTCAAAGACTGTAATTATTTGTGAATATTTAACAAAGAATTTTATTAATTTTGTTTTATAATCAATTTTGAGTTCAGTGAAAGATTTTCACAAAGAAAAGAAAAACTTGTATAAAATAAATTGTAAATATTTACCAACAGACTTACTTGAATTATTTAAGTTAAGTTACAGTTCCTGTTGGTAAATAGTTTAGTTTAATACCCCTAGCAGAGCTTAACATTATAAACAGAGGAGGATCTTGAGAGGAGCATTTAGGAACCTAGGATAATACACTATCATCATACCTAGGAACTTATACAGCTTGATCTTACCTTTGATGTCCATACACCCTTACTCTTTTCAGAGAAGGGGGTATTACTTATAAGACCAGTCTCTTAGCTGGCACTATCCTGGTATCACCTGATACAGCTTTGTGTCCAGGATATCTTTATATTCCAATAATTAACACCTCTCGTGACACAGTACATGATTAATAGAATATCCAAGATAATCTTGTGGTATGAAAGCCATGAACAGATACTACATAGAGTTCATAGGCACGGACTTACAATGTGTGAGATATGCAGCATAAATAACAGCACAGAAAAGATTGTTATTGTTTTTGTTGAAGAGAATTGACATCACTGCACTCCAGGCAAACCCATAGGTGCTCAGTCTCCCTCAGTATATGTCAAAGAGTGTGAATGCTAACTGTTCCTGTAGCTCGCCGGCTGTATACACAACGGATGCATCCATTCATATGTTCATCTCTGCTAGCCTTAACCTTGATGATTCATCTATTGCAGTGTTATTCTCTAACAGGTGGTCATTAATTGTTCTCAGTAACTCTCCCTTATACATATACAGTGTCATTATTCCCGGCATTATCATTGGAAGGTATCTAATATCTGGAAGTCTGTTTTCACTATGGAGTTGTTTAAGGAGGCTTTGTTGGGATTAACCAGTTCCTCTCACCATTTAAACATCTTCTGTAGTGTCCCATGTATGCTATTAACCATTTCCTGTCAGCCAGAACCAGTTCTGTAAATGAGTATATTATAAACAAAAGTCAATGTTCATCTCAACCCAGTTGGCTGAATGGTGGCTACTTTTGCTGTATAGATATTAAACAGGTGATAGTGAAAAACCCTGGGGTAGTCCCAGGCAAATGCGCATTGGTTCTGATGTCCATGTTCCCTAGCGAAATGCAACTGATCTCTCCATTAAGGCAGCTGCTATCCACCTTGTTATCCAAGGGTTTACACCACACGCCATTACACAGTTCATTAATGTTTCAAAGTTCACACTGTTATAAGCATCCTCTAGGTTAGTTGCTTCAGCAACCATTTCTCGTTTACCCTGGTACCCCTCATACACATCATAAGCAAAAGTTCCTGCGTTAGCCCATGTTACTTTCATGGACCTATAGCTTCCGGGAGTATCAGGTAGGATCTGTGCATTTTTGAGGAGATTCATTATTTTCCGTGCTACTATCTCTTCTAGTAGTTTACCATAGACATTCTGCATTGTGATAATTCTATAGCTACAGAGAAGTGTGGGGTCTTTACCAAGTTTAAGAAGTAGCAGTAGGTAACTATGTAGTGAGTTTTCTGGCACCTCAGCATTCAGTATGCTGGTGTTGAAATCACTTATCACGTTCTTAATGCCTGTGTTATCGTGCTGTTTATGTGGTGATGTACACCATCAGGACCCAGGGCAGTGTTTCTACTGGTGTCCAAAGTGCTCACGTCTTCTTCGGTTATGAGGTAGAAATATATGCCATCTCTTCTCTCGCTTTCCAGGATACAGTCTATCAGGAAAGGTTAAGACTGGAAACAACACTAAAGGAAAAAAAAAAAATTAAACCTGGACATGCTTTGACTACAAAGACTCTCACAGAATAAAATAGCTCTATACTGTCAGAGAACATACTGATCATATGGTACCTCATGCCTTTCTATATGTTCATATGGATGCAGGACAAGCAGAAGAACATTAAAAACAAAGAACTGAAGGAATGACATAATTATATAAGAGGAGTGTTTTAAATATCACACAAGTAACTTGAAAATCCTAGCAGTTCCAATGAATATTCCTAAGAATATTTATGGCAACAGTAGAGGAAAACAAGAAGAATAATATGAAAGTGTAACGGTTTTTTCCGTATACAACCATTCTTGGTAATAAAACTACAAAAACCTGTAAATTACTTAAACCAGACAGTGTTATATGTAATTGTTATAAAAGTTGCCTACCTTTCAGGATCATCAACTGGGTATGGTATAACAATAACCTGAGAGTTTGGAATGATACTTGACCATGAGTGGTTTCTTGGTTGCTTAGAGCAGATGATCAACAACGAAAAATACATTAAAAAAATTGTAAGAAACAACTGTAGGTGTGAACTGTAATATACATTTTCAGCAATCATTCCAGTCATTACAATATGTGGTTCCTGCAGGTTTTGGGGAGACAGAAAGAGAAGGTCTACTGATCTCTCATGCATGTCATCAGAGGTGACTAAGATGAGGTTTTGCATGAGGCTAACAATCTTATCATGCAAGACAAATTGCCACAGAAACCACTCTGCATGAGCGCATGAAGTGCTTTGATAGGTGCTTCCTGCAAGGGCCCAGCAAACGTGGTGACCCCATACTCCATAAGGAATAAAGCAGGGACACTCATTCATATTTGTAAATTCATAACAGTGATTACCGACCTTTTCTGTCCTTTCTATTTTCACAAAAACCCTAACTGTCAATTATCCAAATCTGTGAAGAAAAAGTATACTAGTGGTTGTTTTATACTTTATACATATTAGATGAAAACTTTTTTTCTGCAAGACATATTCCCATAAAAGAATATCTTTAAAAATGAAGCTAACAAGAAACAAAATAAAAGCCGTGAAATCTACGAATAAATTTTTTCTTGCACGATACAGTTCTCCTAAAAATCTGTCACATTATTTTCAGAATACTTAACTCTGTAGATGGAAAACTGAAGCAAAGAATAGCAACACTGCAACCTACCATGCTACTAAAGAGGGCTGGGCATGGGACCAGTTACCCTATCCTGTAGAAAATTCTTAAAACCACATAAACATCAACAAACAATAAGTCAATTCAGCCATCCAACACAGAGTACGTTTCTCTGGTAAGAAGGCGATTGGTGCAAAACAAAAAGCCTAAAGGAGTCTGGGTAGCTGACTAATCTGTTTTTTCTGCTGGGAAAATGTAAAGAATAGAATCCTTTCTATGGCTTTTGTCACTGGCAAAATACTGCAATAACTTCAGTCCTGAAGCAGAAGCCCTAAAAAAGCAGCGGAAACTCTAATTGAGAATAAAGCACATGCAGGAAAAATATAGTAATCTTTACAGATGCCCCATCAGTAATATCAGCCCTGAAGGGCTACCATGCTAAGGGATTGAAAGATCTGGTAAACTCATTTGAAAGCCTGGCCAAATGATTCAACAAGTGCACAGTCCAGAGGATACCAGCCTATTGCAACATTGCAGGCAACGAATAGGCAGTCAAGCGTACCAAAGAAGGGGGAGCGCTAGAACAAAATGATATAGGAACAACTTATGAAATGGCTAAAACAACCATCAAAGCCACATTCAAGTCTAAATGGGAAAAAGAGCACCAAGGCCATATACAAAATGATGCCTATCACCATCTATCTAGGCAAGAAAATTAATATGAAACAAATATAAAGGTATGTTATCAGGCACTTGTAGGAAATAAAGAAGTAGAACACTAGACAACAGAAAAACAACAGACATGAGTGGCTTACCCAGGATTTGAACCCTGGACCTTCCGTGCGACAACCCCGCCTAGCCATGCAAGCGAATCACACTATCCTCACTGCCATCTACGCATCACCAAAAATAATGTTTCAATGACAGGTCATTAGTGCGAACCGCAATACATGACACCGGAAGTCCATCATGGGCAGTTTAGCCTATTAACTCTTTCATTCCAGAGTTATTTTGCACGCTGTGCCAGACTTTTTTGTGGGCAGAATTTTATAGAGTGGCGTGTTCATCTTTCAGTCTAAATTTTTTTTGTGAATTTTCCTTTGAACATGTACTTATTATATACCAAACTATAGGGAAATTGATAGAGAATTGTAATATATAATGTCTTTGGTAGTATAAACACAAGTATGCTCGGTATACTTAAAACATTTTGCATGTAAAATTGAAAAACGCTAAAAAGTTGACTGTATAAAACGATCTTACCAAAGACAAATTACTGTTGTAGACAATAAAACTTTCTTTTTAGTCTTCAAACGTCAAATTAATCCATATACAAAGTAAAAAAACATGCTTATGGCCACAATTAGTGCATTTAATGTTATTCACACCAGTTTTTCTGTGGTCCTTTGTAAGAAAAAAATAAATTATGCAATCGTGCATTACGTAATTTTCAAACAAATAAAGAAGAATAACGTCATATAAAAACTTTTTAACTCTTGTTTAATGTTTTAATAGTATCCCTAGCTTCATCATCTACCAAGAACTAGTGATTAGATGTTACGGTAGGTCTAGTTTTGTTGTTTTTTGATCGGCCAGAATATAACTACACCCACTCATCAACTAAATCTAGTATGTCTAGCTTTTCTCCACAGATTCCGTATTTTGACAACAAACTGTGACTACCATACAATCATCAGCAATGTCAGCAATGTTTCAAAGTAGTTTGACACAGTTATTTGCTTAGGAGACTTAGAAAATGTAAATATAAAGCGTGACATATTTCTCTAGCAATAACAACGAAAAACGCAAACACGCAAATCTTCACAAAAATTGTGATAATAACGTCAAAACACGCACATGTGCTTATTAATGTCGCGTAGCGTTTGAAGGATAAGAATTTATTAGAAGAAATAATAGATATGAATGTGGAAAATTTGGCTCAAGAATTCCTGTTGGGTTTTCCCACTTCTGAAGGGTGACGAAGAGGGTAAATTCTCCTTACTAGACAAGGTTTGGAAAAGGTTGTAAGGAGATATTTGGTCTCTCGCTACCATAGTCCCCTTCTCAGTCATCTATTATTGTTATCCTTCAAATTATATTATATTTTACGAGCCCCCCCTCCCTTATAAAGGAAGATAAACATCAGACAATATTCAACATCTAATAGAAGGAACAAAGCATGGGGTACATTATATACACCCAATTGGTTTATTACAATAAACTGAATAGATGGTGGATGATAGTATTGTCGATGGAATTAGTGTCTGCTGTATGTATTGTGTCTCACAATCCAAGTGTTTTTCATCATGGATGACAAAAATATATGGCATTGATCTGGTGAGTTCCCTTTCTACAGGAACTTAGCTTTTCAGCCCCCGGCTGATAGTGAAGCGTGGTTAGTTCTCCGGTCTCCTGACGTTGCCCCAGGTAGGTCTTGAATGGTTCGGATTTGCCTTCTCTGTGCTCGACTCCGTATTCTGCTCTGAGATTGGACTGTCGTGCAAGGCTCCACCATAGACTGAAGACAAATACGACGGCTTCCTTAATTTTCTGGCTTTAGAAAGCAGTCTTTCCCTAAGCCGTCCGTCTGCCAGTCATCTCAGATTTTAGTCTCTAACATCATATGTCTAGAGCCTAATCTTGAATTCAAGTTTCTCCTTTCTGTCCTTTATTATATTCCTCTGCCCCGGTGGCAGTATTATAATTCTTTAGACTGATTTATCGTCAACTTAACCCGATGAATTATTATAAATGTCAGTTAAACCCACCAAATTTATCATAGAAATGTCAGCAACAGTATTCTAGTTCTGTGCCTCTAGCCTAATCGTCATGTCAATTATGATGAATTTAACAAATAATTGGACATCCGTGTTTTAGAATTGTCTGACAACATTATCACACACTTCATGTCTGGTCGCATCGTCATATAATTTATAATGAATATATGTCACGGTCTGTCAACATTATCGTTAATATTAATTTCCGCTAGTCTAAACGTCGGGTCAAAAATAATCAAATAATATGGAAATTAATAGCTATATATATTCCCGTTATACATTATTATGAACATGTTGTACATATCCCGTGGGATCATAAAATACACCCGATCACATGTGGCTGGATGTGATCGTAAAACAAAAATATGAATAAAGTAAACGCAGTTATACCAATTTTGCGTCGATTTTGCAAGGTACTACACATTTCATCACAATACTATTTTCTAACGAGATTTTCACTCCGAAAGTGGCATAAACTGGTTCTATCTACCGAGGTCAGTGGTCAACAATGACGTCGTATCTAAAAATAGCATTAAACTTGAGGAGAAAATCACCGAACGCTAGGAGAATATCCGCAAGTGACAATTCCCGGGACTTTGCGATCATGCATTGAAGATGAGAAAAAATGATGTCACGTAAATAATAAAAAAAATGAAGAGAAGATTGGGCAAGTCGTCACACAAGCCCCTCCTCAAGTTTGACGTTCCGTCCAACTCCTCTGGTCCTGTCTTCCTCTTCTTTTTCAGTTTCTCATATCTCCTCAGTTGCGTCCAGATGTCTGCTCAAAAAATCTGCCCCTACGTTGTTCTTCCCAGGTATGTATTCTATGTGAAATGAATATGGCTGCAACAGGAGTGACCATCTCATAAGCCGGGCATTAAGGTTCTTCGACGCTGCAAGAAATATCAACGGTTGGTGATCACACTGCACCGTGAACTTTTTCACGTATAAATATGGTTGAAACTTCTGCACAGCCCATATTAGCGACAGACATTCTCGTTCGATGGTAGAGTAGTTCTGTTCAGCAGGGTTCAATTTCCTACTAGCATATGCAATGGGGAATAGAGTTGCAGAAGGTCTATCACTAGGCTGCAGGAGAGTGGCGCCTATCCCTATATTGCTAGCATCTGTTCGCAGCGTAAAGTTCAGAGTTAAGTCAGGCAGTCGCAGAATTGGCCTAGCTGTGAGTTTCTCCTTCAGCAGCGTGTAGGCATTTTCGCACTCCGCTGTCCAGGTTACTTTGTCCGGGTTCCCATTCTTGGTTAATGCGGTCAGTGGCGCACTCAGGGTATTAAAATCTTTAATATATTTCTGGTAGAAGCCACATAGAGACACAAATGACCTGACATCCTTTTTAGTCTGGGGTCGTGGGGCCCGCTGTAACTTCTCAATATTACGTGCATCTGGGTACATGCATCCATGTGAGATGGTGTGTCCCAGGAATTCTAGTTGCTCGCAGGCAATTTGACATTTTGTAGGGTGAGCGGTGAGTCCTGTTTCTCTAAGTCTTTTGAAGAGTAGGGAAACTAAGTCCAGGTGCTCATCAAAGGTGTTCGTGGCAATAAGTATGTCGTCCATGAAATTACTTATCCCAGGGTGGTTCAGGGGTTCCAGTAGCTTCCTCATCATACGAGTAAAGACGCTTGGGGCGTTGCTTAGCCCAAATGGCAATACATTAAACTCGTAATGGCCCTCAGAAGTACTGAATGCTAACATGTGTCGAATTTCCTCTTTCACCGGGATCTGGTAGTACCCTTTGCTAAGGTCTATCTTCGAAAAGTATCGCGCTCTACTCAGCTTGGTGAAAAGCTGATTCTGATCAGGTAAGGGCTCCGCTTGAAATTCAGTTACAGCGTTGAGCCTTCGATAGTCTATGCAGAGGCGATGTTCGCCTGTGGATTTTCTAAGCAACACCACACTTGCACTATAAGGAGACTCTGATTTTCAGATAATATTTTCCTTAAGCAAGTACTCAATTTCCTCACTCAATGTCTATGCCTTAGCATAAGGAACAGGATAGTTCATAACTCGTACCGGGGCAAGGTCTGTTAGCTTCATATCAAATTCTATCAGGTTGGTCATGCCAGGTTTATCCGTGAAAGTACTAGTGTGTTTTCTCAACAACTGTTGCACCTGTGCCTGCTGATCCTCCATTAAAGTTGAACTAATCTGAACATCTTGATGAGTTTCACCCTGGCGAAGAGGGTATTCACATGAGGTCAGGGGTTCTGCCTCAGTTTCCGTCGCAATAGCCAGTGTCAGGAAATGTGCTGGTTCTGCACCCGGTCTTTCATAATATTGCTTCAGCAGGTTTATGTGGTAGATTTTCTGCTTCCCCTTTATGGCAATCTTGTAATTGGTGTGCGACATTTTCTCAACAATTTTATATGGACCTCTCCACCCGATTTGCAATTTATTATTGCTACTGGGCAGGAGTAATAAGACCTGTTCTCCTACTTCTAGCTCCCTATCCTTCACAGTGCGGTTGTAGTAACGCGCATGTTTACGACGGGCACAGCGTACATTTTCCTTTGCCAGTTCCCATCCTGTTTTAAGGCGTTGGGTCAACTCATTCACGTATTGGGATGCAGAGGTGACCGTCTCATCAGCTTTATCATCTGTCCAAGTCCGTAACAGTGCCTCTAAAGGTCCTTTTATAGGTCTACCAAACAGCAATGTGGCAGGTGGCATCCCAGTAGAATTGTGGGGTACTTCGCGGTAAGCAAATAGTGCTGCGGGTAAGTATTGATCCCAGCTCTCTGGTTTTTCCTGCGCAAGTTTCCGAAGGATGGAAATAAGGGTCCCGTTAAACCGCTCCACCTGGCCATTTGCTTGGGGGTGGTAGGGAGAGGTGTGGATATGTCGGGCCTGAAATATCCTAAACACTTCCTCGGTGAGTTTTCCTCAGAATTGCAAACCATTATCTGTCAGGATCTGTGACAGAAACCCTAGCCGAGTAAATATGGTGAGCAGAGCCTCAGCAACATGCTTGGAATCACAGGCGGGCAAAGCGATAGCCTCTGCCCACATGGAGCAACAATCCACTAACGTGAGTATATAACTGTTTCTCTTTTTGCTACGAGTAAGTGGACCCACAATATCCACCGCTACTCGTTCGAAGGGTGTGCCCAAGATTGGCATTTCTCCCAGAGTGGCTGGGGCCGTCCAGTGTTTCGGCGCTGTCCTCTGGCACTGCGGGCATGATTTCACATATCTCTGGATATCGGCGTTGATACCTGGCCAATAACAATGACATCAAATATGCTGAATCGTGGCACTCATGCCCATATGGCCACTAAACGGAAGGGCATGGCCCATTTCTAGGACCTGGGCTCGGTATGCTGACGGAACCACAAGTTGCCCATGTTCCTGTCGTCCATTTCCTGCTTTCCGATGCAACAGCCCATTTTTCTTGTAGAAGTCTCCCTTTTGGAGAGGAGTGTGTGCTCTCGGTAGTTTTTTGTAGCAGGGTGCTAGAGATGGGTCCTCAGTTTGTGCCTTTTTTAATTCCTCAGGAAGGATGTTGGGTGGGGATTCCAACTCCGTATTCCGTTTGGCCTGTCCTCTAGTGGTGACAGCCGCCACAACCAGAGGGTGAATGGGTTCTCCCCAGAACACATACCTACACCCTAAGATCAAGGGATAAATAGGGTCGTCCAAGATCGCTGCACTGATTTCCCCAGTCACATATTTTGATTTGACCTAAATCTTGGCTATGGCCAAACGCATAGGTGCTGCACTTTTAGTAGGTCCTTGTATTTCTATAGTGTCTTCTGTCATCTGGTCAGGCTTGACTAGGGATGCACAGACAACTGCGTCGAATGCAAGGCCTGTATCATAAAGGCAGGTCACCTCTTGGTCATTTATGAGGACTGTCTCAACGACCGGGGGATGTTGGGGTTTGTCCAGAGGTTCTTCCGGTCCCTTTCCCCTTGCGGCACTTTTACGTAAGCAGGCAGCATGATGAGGTGAGTTTTTCCGGTTGCACTCCTGCGTATTGTGGGTGATGGTTCTACAGTGCTTACACCATTTTTCCCCTTGCCTCTGCTGCTGGAAATTTGATCTCTGAGTAGTCTTGTAGTCTGGCTTGTCATGCTTTTTGAAGTTAGTATACGGTGGTTTCACTTGGGGGTCCATGTGTGACTGAGCTGTCTGTCTAGATACGTAATCTGGGTGGTGGATTCTCTGATAGTGCTGCCTGATATCGTTCCGCTAACTGGACTATGGATTCTAAAGTGCTGGCCCCATTCTCTGTCAGGAATCTTCTCATGTCAGAAGTCATGGTGTCCTTCAGTTGCTCGATCATGACCATTTCCTTCAGGCCTTCCCAATCATGAGTAAAATTCCCTAGGGCACCCCACTTCTCCACGTAGGAATCCAGTCTCGCAACAAACTGAGCAACGCTTTCTCCAACTTCCCTCCTAGCGTTATGGGACCTCTTCTTATAGGCGTCAGCATGTAGCTCATAACGAACCAATAGTGCCTTTTTCATAGAGTCGTAGTCATCCTGTAAACCTGGAGGAAGCTTGCTATATACGTCATAAGCAGTTCCTCTAAGCCCTTGCGACAGTTTCAGGTTCCACTTGCTCTTCTCCAAACCAAACGTGGTGGCAAACTTCTCAAATTTGTCCAGATACACATCGATCGAGTCAACTCGTTCCGAGAAAGCTTCGAATGGAAACGTCAAGGGTCCCAAAGTTGACATGAGTGAGGGTGGCAAAGGTCCTGTGCCCCCTGCATGCAAGGATGGCATATCATCTGACCGTGGCGATAGGTTGCCTGAGGAGGTAGAGGCTGTCGCACCGGCTACCGGTTCAACTTTGAGCCTGTCCCTGCATCTCTAACTGCTTCATCTTCAATGCATGCTCGCGTTCATCTCTCTCGCTTCTTTCCCTAGCGTCTACAGCTTTTATCCTCTCATCTATTTCGGCTAACTTTATTCGCTCTTCTCTTTCAGCTTTCGCTGTTTCTCGAGCGTAATACTTATCAGTCTCGACACTGACATAATTCGCAAGGTCCACCCCACTATAACCTAGATCTCAACCAGCCTCCCCTAGTGCTGCCTTAAGCTTAAATATTTCAGCCATCTTTTGCTGTTATAGTCCACACTGAGTAAGCTAGTGGTACCTTCCAATAGTATTTCTAACAACAAGCAAAACTTACTAATTATCAAACTGCTGTAGAATGAAATTACTACAGTTATGGAGACTTAAGGTCTGTAATTCAATGAAATACAAAATCATGAACTAACTTAATTAAACACAACATATATAAAGGGATTCACCAATCAATGCCTGAAATTCTAGAAAAAATGTTTTCTGTCTTTCTAGAGCTCACTGTGTGAAAATACATGTGTTAAAATGGTATACTGTAATGACTGAATGAATGATACTATCCCAGAGGTATGATAAAATACATAAGTTCAAATCCCGGACTGAGACCCCAGTGTCATGTAGCGTTTGAAGGATAAGAATTTATTAGAAGAAATAATAGATATGAATGTGGAAAATTTGGCTCAAGAATTCCTGTTGGGTTTTCCCACTTCTGAAGGGTGACGAAGAGGGTAAATTCTCCTTACTAGACAAGGTTTGGAAAAGGTTGTAAGGAGATATTTGGTCTCTCGCTACCATAGTCCCCTTCTCAGTCATCTATTATTGTTATCCTTCAAATTATATTATATTTTACGAGCCCCCCCTCCCTTATAAAGGAAGATAAACATCAGACAATATTCAACATCTAATAGAAGGAACAAAGCATGGGGTACATTATATACACCCAATTGGTTTATTACAATAAACTGAATAGATGGTGGATGATAGTATTGTCGATGGAATTAGTGTCTGCTGTATGTATTATGTGTCTCACAATCCAAGTGTTTTTCATCATGGATGACAAAAATATATGGCATTGATCTGGTGAGTTCCCTTTCTATAGGAACTTAGCTTTTCAGCCCCCGGCTGATAGTGAAAGCGTGGTTAGTTCTCCGGTCTCCTGACGTTGCCCCAGGTAGGTCTTGAATGGTTCGGATTTGCCTTCTCTGTGCTCGACTCCGTATTCTGCTCTGAGATTGGACTGTCGTGCAAGGCTCCACGATAGACTGAAGACAAATACGACGGCTTCATTAATTTTCTGGCTTTAGAAAGCAGTCTTTCCCTAAGCCGTCCGTCTGCCAGTCATCTCAGATTTTAGTCTCTAACATCATATGTCTAGAGCCTAATCTTGAATTCAAGTTTCTCCTTTCTGTGCTTTATTATATTCCTCTGCCCCGGTGGCAGTATTATAATTCTTTAGACTGATTTATCGTCAACTTAACCCGATGAATTATTATAAATGTCAGTTAAACCCACCAAATTTATCATAGAAATGTCGGCAACAGTATTCTAGTTCTGTGCCTCTAGCCTAATCGTCATGTCAATTATGATGAATTTAACAAATAATTGGACATCCGTGTTTTAGAATTGTCTGACAACATTATCACACACTTCATGTCTGGTCGCATCGTCATATAATTTATAATGAATATATGTCACGGTCTGTCAACATTATCGTTAATATTAATTTCCGCTAGTCTAAACGTCGGGTCAAAAATAATCAAATAATATGGAAATTAATAGCTATATATATTCCCGTTATACATTATTATGAACATGTTGTACATATCCCGTGGGATCATAAAATACACCCGATCACATGTGGCTGGATGTGATCGTAAAACAAAAATATGAATAAAGTAAATGCAGTTATACCAATTTTGCGTCGATTTTGCAAGGTACTACACATTTCATCACAATACTATTTTCTAACGAGATTTTCACTTACCTACTCAGATGGACCAGCAATTTAGACACGTGGCTTCAGTGCGTTTAATGCATGAATTCGCAGCTTGTCTAGATTAGGTCTAGCTTTCTTGATTACCTGGGCGTAAGTGAAAAATGGCTGGATTTGCCGCACTTTTAGCGGGTCATTTCCGCTTGGACACGTGATTCGTAGCGTGCATCATGTGACCTTAGCATCAATAAGACGCTCCAATCAATAACGTTAAAAGTCACGTGGAGGGGGGGGGTTCCGAAAGTGGCATAAACTGGTTCTATCTACCGAGATCAGTGGTCAACAATGACGTCGTATCTAAAAATAGCATTAAACTTGAGGAGAAAATCACCGAACGCTAGGAGAATATCCGCAAGTGACAATTCCCGGGACTTTGCGATCATGCATTGAAGATGAGAAAAAATGATGTCACGTAAATAATAATAAAAAATGAAGAGAAGATTGGGCAAGTCGTCACAATTAACTACAGTCAAATTAGTTGTTTAAATAGTAGCGGAAGTCATTCTACGAGTTTTAATATATGAACTGCATAAAACGGACGATTTTTAGGGTTTATTCGTGATAAACTAAAAACCACGCTGTGAGCGTTGAATTTTGCAACGCTCAGAGCGTTGGTCTGGAGTCAAAGAGTTAATGACGCAATCACTTCTGTTGTTTTCCCTATCCTGCAGTATAGGCCAGTCCAACAAGACAAGGACCTTAATACTGTGTCCAGTAAATGACAGTAGACTTAGAACAGTGAGAACAGGACAGAGGGTAGGTTTGGTATTGTATAAACATTTATTACACGTAAGGAAGGGAAACCCGAGGCCTGTAAACAGTAAATTAATATGAAACAAATATAAAGGTATGTTATCAGGCACTCGTAGGAAATAAAGAAGTAGAACACTAGACAACAGAAAAAAAACAGACATGAGTGGCTTACCCAGGATTTGAACCCTGGACCTTCCGTGCGACAACCCCGCCTAGCCATGCAAGCGAATCACACTATCCTCACTGCCATCTACGCATCACCAAAAATGATGTTTCAATGACAGGTCATTAGTGCGAACCGCAATACATGACACCGGAAGTCCATCATGGGCAGTTTAGCCTATTAATGACGCAATCACTTCTGTTGTTTTCCCTATCCTTCCTTACGTATCTACGCAAGACCAGGTCATCGTTTTCTGCTTACACACTGGACACAACAGGTTGAGGTACCATCTATACCACAAGTACAGGATTGGTATAAACAGATCTTTGCACCTGTGGCACCAGCCCCATGACAGCCAAACATCTGCTGCCGTCCTGCCCAACATACAGCAGTGGAGTAGCATACATCAACCAACTTCTCTCCATGAAAAACTGCTTGGAGATGTCAGGAATCATGAGCTGATTACTACCTTTATTAGAGTCATTAATGTAGAAGTCTGAGGGTGAACGAGGAAGAAGAAAAAGAATTCTAATTCACACCCTTCAATTGAAAAGGAGTGAAAAATATCGCAACATGCCAGAAATATCGAAATTTCTTGCATCTGTTTTTTTTACTTCAAATTATAATCAGGTCATTCATTTTGGAAGCTTTTTAGGTTCTAAAGTCTAGGGGTCGACTTAAAGTTGGACTGACCTATACTCAAGTCTATGTGGTAGATTTCCTGGGATTCTGCGAGACAAGATGGAAGGGCATTGAGGGGATGAAACTAAGAAACTGATCTCAGGAGAAATGGTGCTGTCCTCTGGGCATGATGAAGAAAGTGCCCACCATAGTGAAGGGGTGGCTCTAACACACAGAAAGCACTCATAGAATGGGAAACAATGGAACCCAGAATTATAACAGCAACATTCAAAACCCTCCAAAAGAAGATAAAGATAAACATCATCCAGTATTATGACAAAGAAGAACAGTGAAAGAAGAATTTTACACCAGACTTCAAAATATTACGGATAAAATTAGAAGAAAAGGCATAACAGGTTTTGATGGGTAATCTAATGCACAGTCAACAGTGGCTTTGATGAAATCATGGGAAAACACGGGCTAACAACAGTGAATGAAAACGGGGAACTATTCACAAATTTCTGTGCTTCAAATCAACTGGCTATAGGAGGAAGAATGTTTCCACATAAAAGAATGCATAAAGCAACATGGATATCACTAAACAAAAAAATGTGACTGTTCATATATGCATAAATAAGAAGTTTATATCATCATTATATGACATAAAGGTATGTACATCAGTAGATATGGCATTAGATCACCATCTTCTTTTAGCCCAAATAAAGATGAAACACAAGAGATATACAACAGCATAAAGTTAAATTCAACAGCTTAATGTAGGTTATCTAAGAAATCTAGAAACAAGAGACAAATTTACAGTCACAATATCCAACAAATACTAAGTGCTCCAACAGCTGGAAGATGTAGTCAATGCAGATGACCACAACAGATAAAAAATTATATGGACTGAGACGTGAAGAAGTACTGGGAAGAAAGAGAGTGCCAGCAAAAAGACATCCAGCCAGCAGAGTTATAAGTCAATTGTGAAAGACAAACCAAAGGAAATATAAAGAAAGCTATAGAGCTTCTAAAAGATGGAAAAGTGGCTCACGGCTGTTTGTACCCTATACCAGAGCGATGTTTAGTTTCGGTGACCGGAATTCTGACACCGGGTAATAAATCTTCCTTGCACCGTAAATGCCTACTGCTAGTTTTGGCGCGGAAAATCAGCTGATGTGTGTGTAAAATCAGTAATTATATAAATCATTACACACTCGTTCTGGATAAACACAGCTCTAAAATTCTTTTGTGTACTATAACTTTGTTCTGTGTTCTATTTTTGATTGCATTTTTATTTGTTTGAAATTATATTTGACGGAGTTGCAGACTTTTTAAATTAGCGTCATCATTTGAGGAAATTCATAACAAAAGTAATCTATTTATTAATGTAATATCTAAAAATCGGCCCATTCGAATGAGTTTATAATTATAAAGACTTCTCGAAGGGAAGCTAAAGATTATTTCTACATACTTTTTTTTTTGGTTTCATATCTTGAGAATGTGTGGTAGTCAGTTTTGTGAGTTTGGCATTACAAGAACAAGTATATTGTCACTAGATTTTATAACATTTAAATCACTGTAAACGCATTCCTGATACTCGCAAATCTTAAATAAGGTTGTAAAAAATAACTTTTTGTAAAGCACCATCTGTTTTTGCATTTTCATTCATTTATAATGATATTTAGCTACGTATATAAGCGTCATAAAACATGTAAAGCTATAGATAGATTACTTCCACATACTTTGATCTATCTTTCAAGTCTTGTTAATCTTGTATTTATAATATGAATGTCTTTTTTTTAATTGTGTGTGAGATAAGGACTGTTCCATTAGTGTTCTTTGGTAGACAATCCTGTGCACACGACGGCTGCCAATGAATTCTAAGTAACTGTTTGTATATCTTCTTTCATTCACAGTTCAAAGTTACAATGCAGGTAGTAAATTTAGAGAAACCAAATTCTAAATCTAATACCATCCTTTTATCAATGGCTATAGTCAGAGATACATATGATAATTTAGAAATATTTATGAATGGCATGAAAGCTCAGATAGAGTCACTAAAAGATTTAGAGTGGGATGGTAAAAAAGTTGTTGTTTTCTTATTCGGGGATTATGACTTTTTGATGAAAATGTTTGGTTTGTCTGGAGCTCAAGGAACATACCCATGTCTGTGGTGTCTCCAGCAAAACAAGGAAATAAAGACATCCAGAGAGCATACAACTTGCAAACCAAGAAGTTTGGCCATGTTGATAAGAGATTACAATAGATATATGAAATATGGGAAAGGGAATAAAAGGCAAGTGGCACATTACCATAATTGTTTACACAAACCAATGTTAGAGATTGAAATTCAAAATGTAGCTCCTCCTTACCTTCATATTTTATTAGGCATTGTTTTGAAACACCACAGACTTCTAGAACAGGTAGCCGATACAATAGACGCAAAGATATTTGAGAATTCGCAAGAGATACATGCAAACATTAGTACTATTAAGAACTTGAAGAGATTTGGTAGGAACTGGAAACAGGCAGAAGAATTAGAAGCTAAAATTGAATTTTTTTCAGGCAGGTATTGAACTTTGTGAGGATAAGGAGGAGACAGACAATTTTAAAATTAGACTTGAAAATGCACAAGAAGCACTGGCCAAACTTCAGTTTCAAGATCTGTGTGCTAGGTCTGGTCCAGTTTGCTCACACTTGGACAAGGTACTAACCAAACACAAAATCATACCACAGGCTTATCATAGCAGAGCATTCATAGGGAATCACTGCCACAGATATCTCACACAAAAAGTTTATAAAGATCTTACAAGAGCAATCATTACACAAACACTGAAAATTACAGACAAACAAGATATAACTGACATAGCTTTTATTGCCCAAGAACAATTCAACTCACTGAACGAAGCATTTGAGAAAGTACACAACAAAATATCACACAGTAAACCAATTAGTAAAGAGTCAATAACAGCATCAATAGAGACATATATGTCTTTGTTCAGAAAGCTATTCCCCAGTAAGACAATTCCTAAACAGCACATATTAGAAAAACATTGCGCAGACTGGATCAGAACTCATGGCTTTGGAATGGGCATGCATGGAGAGCAAGGAGGAGAATTTGTACATTCCACTATTTCCAAAATTGAAAGACGCGCCAGCGGTATTAAAAATATAACTTCACAATTAAAATTTATAATGGAAACTCATTTGTTACAAATTTCTCCATCTGTGAATGTACAGATTCCTCCTATAAAAAAAAGGAAGTGTGAATGATAATTGAGCGAAATTTTGGGGCTAGAGCAAATTATGGCAGTTGTTGCGTGAAAGTGACAGAATTAACAAAGTGTGGAAATCATTTAATAGATGTATGTTTTATTTATTAAATTGAACATTTCGTGTTACTCATGACCATACTCATTTTTACATGACCATCGTGATGTATGATTGAGATAATTGTTAGCTCTCATGTTTTGGGGACAATTTGGTGTGTTATTTTAAGGTAATAAATGTGGACTTGCAATTTAATGTTTCAATAATTAATGTTTGATGCATGAAACCAAAACAAAACTTTGATATCCATTTTCTGCAGGTTTTCTACCTTTGATTTCTGTAATTTGTTATGCATGTTGATTGTGACCGTTTTAGTGTAAATTGCATTAGAAACAAACCATAACAAAATATTTAAAAAAAAACGTAAATTTTACACTATTTCAGACTATTATATGTTTGTTCTTGTTCTAAAATTTACTCTAACATTTCTAGTCTAGCTTTACGCAAAATTAAAGCCGGTATTTATAATAATAAAGTAGCCTAAAAGCATTAATTAAGCCCTATCAAAAGTAAACACCGCCACATTTTTTTCTCGTTAGGAAGTTGACCACGTGACCTCTGTCACGATAGCTATAAATAGCGCGGTCAGAGAAAACTAAAAGATCGGTCGCAAACAGCCATGGGCTGGTCCAGACGGGATTCCTGCAGAGGTCATGTAAACAGATATTGACACCTCTACGGAGACAAATTACTTGGTAAAGTCTGAGAGAGAGAGAGAGAAAACACCAGCAGAGTGAAAGGAGGGAAATTAGTAAAGTTGCCTAAGAATGGAGATTTACATGAGTGCGCAAATTACAGAGGAATAATGTAGTACCAGGAAAAATATTAAACAGCATCACCCTGGAGGGATTAAGTGTCCATACATAGAGAGCTGCGAAAATGAAAAAGCAGGTTTTAGGCAAAACAGATTCTGTACAGACCAGATAGCCACACTGAGAATAATAGTGGAGAGCCACATTGCGAATAATAGTAGATAGTTATGATAATTACTTACTTAGTCGTTCCCCTTCTACACTGGAAATAATTGTGGAACAAAGTCTGAAATGGAACTCACCTCTTTACATTTGATTTGTAGACTACAAAAAAGCATTTGACAATGTGGACAGAGAATCACTTTGAAAATCTTCTTCTTCTTCTTTGGAAATTGATGTGGAAGTATGAAGTCCCCTGAAGATCATTAACTTAATTTATAAAACATATGAACACTAATGTCTTCATGCAGGGTAACTTACAGAATCATTTGAGATAAGAACTGGAGTATAACAGGGATGCCTCTTGTCACCATTTCTCTTATTATTGAGTTATGAAAACAATGATTGGGTTATGAAAACATCGACTTAAGCCAACAGAAATGGAATTCAGTGAACTATGACCAAACAGCTCAATGTTCTAGATTTTGCTGACGACCTGGCTATCCAGTCCCAGAACCGTAATCAGATACAAGACAAAATGAAGGTGCTTGATGAGAGGTCACAGCAAGTGGGTCTGAAAATACGCAGCGAGAAAATAAGATGATGATATGCAGGAAATGATAACAATATTGTACTCGAAGAAACATCACTAAATAATGTAGAATCATATATATTACTGCCAGCAATATAGACACTGTTGGAGGGACAGACGATGATATCAAAATAAGAATACAAAAGGCTAGAGGAGCTTTCATTGCACTGGAACATATATGAAGATCAAAAGAAATCAGGTCCAACACAAAAATCTTAATTTTCAATTTAAACATCAAGTCAGTCCTTTTGTATGGCTCTGAAACCTGGAGAACAACAAAAACAACAACCAAAAAGCTACAGCCTTTCATAAACTGGTGTAGATTAGAAGGATTGTGAATTGGTATGACAAGATCACTAATGTGG
Source organism: Oreohelix idahoensis (assembly GCA_024509875.1). Lineage (NCBI taxonomy): Eukaryota > Metazoa > Mollusca > Gastropoda > Stylommatophora > Oreohelicidae > Oreohelix > Oreohelix idahoensis. The sequence continues at coordinate 79,950 of JAMPIV010003898.1, forward strand.
AAATGATGACAAGAACCAGACAATTGCCAGTGGAAAAAGAGATGAGAAGATGCTGGAGTTGGATAGGACATACACTCAGGAAACCTGTTGATAGCATCATCAGGAAGTTCATGTTCTGGAATTCCCACAGTAAGAGAGGTAGAGGAAAACCAAAGAACCCATGAAGAAGAGAACCTTGAGGTGATGGCACGGGACAGGAAGACTTGGCATAATTCGTTGAAGGCCTATGTTCCTTGGGGAGCTGAAAATGATTTCTTTATCCTTTTATGTTTATCTCCAGGTCACTTCTCCATGCATAAGATGCTAAACCACAAGGTCTTTTATATTTGGATATGCACCCTAATATAAGCAATGACTGTTGTATTTAGGTTGAAAGGATGCACCTCATCAAAATGAAGCAAAAAGTCTTTAAAAAAACTTTGCGATGGGTTTTTGGTCTTCCTCTATTTTTCTTAACCTGAGGCTTCCAGACCAGGAACTGGCCTGCAGTACTCTCAACTGGTTTTCTCAATGTACATCTCATCCAATGCCAGGGTTTTTCCTCAAATCTTGTTCCACTGGTTCTTGCCATTAGTTCCACATTACTGACCTTGTCATACCATTTCAATCCTTCTTGGCAGCATAAGCACTGATTTATGAACAAGTGTATCTTTATTTTTGTCATTTTTGTTGTTCTCCACATTTCAGAGCAATAAACAGGATTGATTCAAATATATAAATTAAAAAGTAAAATGGTATGAAATCAGTTTTACAAGTAAACGGTACACAGGAAACAAGGGACGTTTCGGGTTTTACCCTTAGTCAGCCACAGTTACGAACAGATGACAAGGACAAGAATTACACATAGGTACTACAAAAATATATTATGATGAAGAACACACCAAATAAGCGATACAATCAGATGGAACAACGGTGCTGAGCGAAACGAGAACAATAATAATGCGAGAAAATCGTAAAACCAGAAAGACATATCGAAACAAGAAAGTAAATAATCAACGAAACGAAGACAAAAAAGGAACAACACTATAAAAACAAGTAAAAGGACTGATTCAACATTTGAGTTGGAGATTCTTAATTTGTATTGAACTAGATTTCTTTTCATTTCCATATACTTCCCAGTGCAATGAAAGCTCTTCTTGACTTTTATTTTCCTATCATGATATTATCTATTCCTTGATACTTTGCCTGTAGTGATGCTAAGATATATGCCTGATTTCACATCTTGTAGGGACCTATCTCCTAGTGCAATCTGGCAATCATTAGTCCTATTTTTCTATTAATATTTGTCTCGCCTTTGTGTATTTTCAAACCCTAAAGCCATGACCTCTCATTAAGCATTCTGTCTTACAACTAGTTACACTTATGGGACAGATGAGCCAGGTCGCCAGCAAAATTTAGATTGTTAAGATGTTTTGTCAGTTTACTGAATTTCATACCTGTTTGTTATTGTTTTGTTTTTTTATAATCCAGTCAACAGCCAGGAAGAAGAGAAATGGTGAAAAGAAGCATTACTGCTGCACTCCAGAGAAATTATGAAAAGAAGCATTACTGCTGCACTCCATGAAGAATTCTACATAGTCTTCATGTTTTCTTTACTAGGTTAATGCACCTTGCTAGGTTAATGCACTAGTTTCCAGAGCAATTCTATGTCAAAACTGTCAAATGGCTTTCCACAGTACACAAATCTAATGTAAAAGTGAAGAGTCCAGCTCCAAGCTTTGTTCACATATTATGCACTGAGTGGCTATATGGTGGGTACAAGATCTGTTTTTTCAAAACTTGACTCTCCTTGTCTCAAGTTTCTGTCTATGACCTCATTTAATCTCTCAAGATTCAATCAATACCCTTTAGCTCCCCAAGGAGCGTAGGCCTTCAACAAACACATGCCAAGTCTTCCTGTCCTGTGCCATCCTCTCAAGTTCTTTCTCTGTTTTCCTCATCATTTTCACCTCTGTAACAAGTTCTCTTCTCCATGTGTTTTTTGGTCTACCTCTGCCTCTCTTTCCCTGTGGATTCCAGAACAAGGACTACCTTGTAATGCTATCAACAGGTCTCCTCAATATGTGTCCTATCCATCGCCAGCATCTTCTTCTCAACTCTTGTTCCACTGGCACTTGTCTGGTTCTTGTCATCAAAACTTATTTGTGACTTTGTCATACCATTTCAGTCCTTCTATTCTAAACAAGCACCAGTTTATAAAAGTCTGTAGCTTTTTGATTGTTGTTTTTGTTGCTCTCCATGTCTCAGAAGCCATACAATAGGACTGGCTTGACATTTGAGTTGAAGATTCTTATTTTTGTGTTGGACTTGATTTCTCTTCTTCTCCATTTGTTTCCCAATGCAAAGAAAGCTCCTCTTGATTTTTGTATTCTTATTTTGATATCATTGTCTGTCTCTCCAACTCTGTATATATAACTGCCAAGATATGTGTATGGTTCTAAATCCTTTAGTGGTGTTACTTCAAGTTCAACTTTGTTATCATTTCTTGCATTTATTCACATAATCTTTGTCTTTTCCCTGTGTGTTTCAGGCTCACTTGTTGTGACCTCTCATCGAGAATTGTCATGTTCTCTTGCATCTGATTATGGTTATGGGACAGAAAAGTCAAGTCATCTGCAAAATCCAGATCATCAAGCTGTTTAGTCAGATTCCACTGGATTCCATTTATATTGTGTGATGTCGATGTTTTCATAACCCAATCTATTGCTAGTAAGAAAAGAAATGGAGACAAGAGGCATCCCTGTCTCACTCCCATTCTAATTCTAAATGGTTCTGTAAGTTGTCCTTCATAAAGAACTCTGCATGTCATGTCTTCATAGGTCTTCCTTATTAAGTTAATGATCTTCATGTGAACTCCATAATGCCTCATCAATTTCCAATGTGATTCTCTGTCTACACTATCAATGGCCTTTTCACAGTCCACGAATCCGATGTATAGCGGTGAATTCCATTCCAGACTTTGTTCAACTATTATTCTCAATGTGGCTATCTGGTCTGCACAGGATTTGTTTTGTCGAAAACCTGCTTGTTCATCTCTCCATTGCTTATCTATGGACTCTTTTAATCTCTCAAGGATGATTCAGTTTAATTCTTTTCCTGGCACTGATAGTAACATTATTCCTCTATAATGTGTGCACTCTTGTAAATTTCCCTTTTTATGCAACTTGACCAGATAACCTTCCTTCCATTCTGCTGGTATTTCCTCTCTCTCCCAGACTTTGCCAAGCAATTTGTACAATATCTCTGTAGAGGAATCAATATCTGTTTTGATGGCCTCTGCTGGAATTCCATCTGGACCAGCTGCTTTTCCATCTTTCAGAAGCTTTATGGATTTCTTTATTTCTTCTCTACTTAGTCGTTCACAGCTGATTAGTAACTCCTCTTCTGCTGGCTGGATGTCTGGGGGATTAGTTGGAGCTGGTCTATTGAGAAGTTCCTCAAACTGTTCTGTCCATCTCTTTATTTGTTCATGTATATTACTAAGCAATTTTCCATTCTTATCTTTTATGAGGCCATTTGCTTGCTTATATTTCCCTGTTAGCTTCTTTGTGTTGTTGTACAGGTCCCTCATATTTCCTTTGGCTTCAGCTTCCTATACTTCCTCTTGTCTCTTTTGATGTTTCTTCTTACTTCTTTGTTTGCTTCTATGTACACTTCATGAGCCTTGGCTTTGGAGCTTCTGTTTAAATCTGCTTTCTTGTTTTTCCTGTCTTCTATCTAGGTAATAGTTTCTGTTGTTATACATGCTTTGTGCTGATGTTCTCTTTTTCTCAGTACTTCTTCACGTCTCGTTCTATATATTTTTTTACTTGTTGCCAGTGGTCTTCTGTATCTGCTTCATTTTCCAGCTGTTGGAGTACTTGGTATTTGTTGAAAACTGTGATTGAAAATTTTTCTCTTATTTCCTGATTTCTTAGATATCCCACATTATACTGTTGTCTACAGCTATATACTGTTGCAAATTTCTGGAGTTTTAATTTTGTTTTAGCCAACAGAAGATGGTGGTCTGATACCACATCTGCTCCTCTACATATTTTTACTGACCTAAACTTCTCAAGAATGATCCTGTTCAATATTTTCATGGTACTAACAATATCATTATTTATCTGCAATTAGTGCACTCTCTGTAAATCCCTCTTCTTTGCCCTTGACCAACTTATAATGTGTCAATCATCAATTCTCATGCAGACATTTTTAGTTTAAAAACAAATCAAGATAAAGATGACCATGCTACATTAATGATTCAAAAAAACAATATCAGATGGCTGATCTAACATACTGCCTTTACCTTGCTGCAGATTGGCAGCTAGAGTACCCTGACAACCCCCAAGAGCTATGCCAGCAGGTGTTTTACTCCTGGCAGTTTCTACCATGCTAGACAGGTCTGCGCAGATAGGGGTCAAACTAAAGCAGGCCCATTGTTAAGGTTGGGTGCTTTGGAACAGGTATATAAATAAAAAATAATATGGTATGAAATCAGTTTTACAAGTAAACGGTACACAAGAGACAAGGGACGTTTCGGGTTTTACCCTTCGTCAGCCACAGTTACGAACAGGTGACAAGGACACGAACTACATATAGGTACTACAAAGATCTGTGATGATGAGGAAAACGTCAAATGAGCGATGCAAGCAGATGAAACCACGGTGATGAGCGAAACGATAACAGTAATAATGCAAGAAAATCGTGAAACCAGAAAGACATGTCGAAACAAGAAAGTAAATAATCAACGAAACGAAGACAGGAATGAACAACACTAATAAAATGCAGGAAAAATCACTTAGCTGTGTCGAGGAAGGAAACATTCAAAATGGCTGAAAAACTAAGGCGTCATGCGGAAGTGACGTAGGAGCTAGTTACGGCTAAGAACAGAAAATTGAGGAAATGAGACGAACCAAAGCAAAAACAAGGATAGATAGAAAAATAACGACAGAAGCCACCAGAATTATGCAAAATGATGCTGGACATTCATCCCAGCAGGAGCTATAACGCCCATTTGAAAAATGAGGCGATTCTCCAACGAAAAGCGAGTTCGGTCATCGCCGATACATGAACGGAGGGCAGTGACATGAATGTCAGAGTTACCCGAAAGGTCAGGGCTGTTGAAGTGAAGGGCCACTGGTAAATTTTTTTTTTTTTTTTTTCGTACGCCCGCTAATACTCGAGGCAAAATCTCAGGTTATTATTTATGTCTAACCTGACATTGATTTTACGTGAGTATCCCTTTATTTCTTGTACAGAGACAGGTGTCCCTCGCCATTCAGGCAAATACTCGCCGATTTCGGAGGTACCCATTGCAGCTGGGTCGGCTCAGGGGCCGCCAGTCCCTGGTCGACGACACTTCTTCAAATGTCCTCGCCAGGTCTCGAGTTAATCCAGTCCAAATCCCGGTCGACGAAAAATCCTCAAATGCCGTCGCCCGGGTTTGATCCTGTATCACCCGGTCGCCAGAGCGGTGTTGTAACCACTACGCTAGCGCGGCTCTGGTAAATGTTTGCCATGATGGATGTCATTCAAGTGTTCACGAAACCTGTCTGCCAAACGTCTGCCAGTCTCACCAATATAGGTCATGTCACACCTCTTGCAGATGATAGCATAAATCAGGTTTCTGGATTCGCACGTGAAAGACTCCCCAATGGCAAATTTACCGTTCGGAAAGGAGACTGACTGCGTTTGGAGTACAAAAGGACAGGTCTTACATATGCGGCGTTGGCACGGTTTAGTACCAAAGTGAGAAGGACTAGTTTGTCTCAAGCGACTATGCACAAGAATATCCCTAAAATTCTTATCCCTACGATATGCCAACAAAGGGGTATCGCGAAACAACTCTCTAGTATTAGGATCAGAATGGAGAATAGGCAGATGACGGAACATAATTTTTTTCACCGCCAAACAGTGAGGGTGGAAAGTTAAGACAAGTTTGAGTCTGTCAGAAGTAGTAGTAGGTTTAGCAGTGAGTGCGACCTGGCGAGTAACGGGACTAATGCGATTGAGGGCATCAGATAAGACTCTTTCAGGATAGTCACGTCGGCGAAAAAACTCGAGCATTTCTTGAGCTCGTTCACGGAAATCATCTTCATCGTGACATTAGGTACCACAAACTGATTTTTCATTTTGTTTTTACAGTGTCTTTGTTTATAGATCTTAATGGATCTCTTTAAGCCATGAAATTTCCTTTTTAAATTTTAAAAATCGGACATCAAACAACCGAGTTACAGCATTTCGAAATTGTGGGGAATTACAAAAATTTTCAAACATCTTCGCACCCAACAAATTGCCTGACTTTGCACAATTATAACTACAGTCAACAAACACTTACCAAGTCAATAATGCTTTTTGTACAAAGTCATACAAGTCCTTATTGCAGAAAAGAAACATGGGAAGTACAACAAATCAATTAAATGAATTATGGTCCATCAAAATTGACAAAAGATGCAGTAGCAAGTCTCATTGTTGTGCTCGCAAAGTGCAAATATGCATTTTCATGCACTCATAAATCAAAAACTACACACAGGAAAGCTATAAGATTTATTGAGCTTAAAGAGAGCATTATATACTTGATGCTTAATTTTTTTGAGCCACATGAAATACTGAATACTATAAAACTGCATTATGTGAAAATGGATCGAAGGCTAAATTTGCAGTTCGGAAGAAAAATCTCACGAAATTCCAAATGTTGTCATAAAATCATGAATATTGCAGCTATAGAGCTGAAAACTTCCATATTAATGTAATTTGAGTTGTACAATTCAAATTGATGGTTATTTTCTTGATTGAAACAACCTTTACTGCTTAAAATTTGATTTTTATAAACAAAGAAACATTACATATTACTTATTAGTCCGTGTCCAACTCACTGTCACTTGAGGTCAGCTGCATCAAAATTCCTCAAGTGAATCTCCTCTCAGGGCACTGGCTTGTTGTACTGACATCTGGCACCTGTATTGTAGCTGTCCTTTACTCACATTCTGTTCATGTAGCACAGAGAAACCAAGAGGTCACCTGAGAGAAATTTGTTGGGAGGGACGGGAAGAAGACAAATTACATGATTGTGTTATTTTATTATTAATACAAAAAATGTCGGCCAAATTATTTTTTCTTTCCCTTTGTTAATCATTAAGCATTTATTGCGGCATTAATTTTTACTGCATTTACCATTTAAATCATTATATTAATTATACAGTAGATTGTAAGTCTATCTTTTACATGGATTAGAAGTCATTTGTCTTTTATGTTTGTAATTGCAAATAAACTCAAAACCTGTAGAGACTTCCAGGAAAGCTTCAACTACATAATTTTATTAGCCTAATGATTTTTAACATCAGAGAATGAGAGGAAATAATATGATATATACACTTTACACAACAAGACGTACTAGCTCCGATGTTGCATTTTCCTAGTCCTTCAGAAGACAGAACTGTGCCAATAGATTTGTCACAGTAGAAATCCGTGGCAGAGCCGGACGTCTGCCTCTTCCCGTCATTGAAAAATGTGCATCATAATGATTGTCCCCTGAAATAATTGAGAAAAAAAAAAGGTTAATTATGCGAGAGAGGCAATTTAAAAAAAAAAGATTAACGTTCACAAGCTAAATTCTAAACATGACCTTTGACATCCATAACATTATCGAAAGTAGGTCAGCGGCTTTACAAGCTGTTACTAAGTGTTAGACCTTAATTCTGATACCGAATGTTTAGAAAATGGTGATGGTCCGATAAAACAACCAAATAGCTACATAAACAACAATACCCCACCCCCAAAATTGCTTAAAAAACGAAAAACTTTCTGTCTAAATGTGTGAATCGAGCAGCCACATTTGGCTGTTCTTTTACTAATACATCCGCCCTCCGTCACTTGCCGTTGCTATATTGCAAATAAACAAAATAGGTCTGAAATGAGTAGAAATAAAACAAAATTCAAAACTTACTCAGAACACATATTAAGTCGACTTCCATAGGTGAAAATGAAATTTCAGCGCCTGAGTCATTTCGTGCTGTGTTTCGTACACAGCCGGCCCGTCGTGTCCGGGTTTGTCAGATGGAACATCCGCCTTTATGTTTACACGCCGAAATGTGTTGGAGGTACTCTGTTTTAACGTTATTTCGCTCTTTGCTCAAATAACGACGGTGTTTAAAACTTTGATACGATTTTAGCAGAATGGTTGCTCGCTCGTTTGATGTAACACAAGTGTAGGTAGGCCTCCCAGATGTGTATTAAAATCCAAACTTTCTCATTCACTTCAAATTTACGATGTCTTCCTTTAAAAAATCTGTGCCTCGTGTTACATGTGCGTAAACTTCAGTTTCTGCTCTTCTCATTGGTGAAAACCGTATTAGTGTAGCATTTTTGAGGACATAGCGCGGACGCTTTGAAGGAAGTGGGGGTCATTTTAGGGAAATTCGCTTTCTTGAGCGCCAGTCAGCTAGCGCACGGCAAGAGCAGTTTTAATGGTGTTTTTGTTTTTTGTCTCACTCAATTTCAATGACACGCAGAAAGTTATAATTGACATATTATGAAAGAAGAAAGATCAAGGAACCAGAAGATATAATTTTTATTTAGAAAAGGCAAATTAATTACTAGGCAGAGTGAGGTTGAAAATGGCCCAAACTGGGCCTCGCTTGCGCGTCACAGAATTTTCCGACCGCCGCGCAAGAGGCAGTTTGTGGTACCTAGTGACATATCCGACGTAAGCGTAGAAGTTGAGAGTAGGGAATGGAATTTTTACAGCTGGGAGGGTGAGAAGAGGTGTAAAGAAGGAAACCATGGGCATCAGTAGGTTTATAAAAGACAGAGGTGGTAAGGCCAGTAGGAGTAATATTGACAGTGAGGTCAAGGAAGTTAACTGAAGTGGTAGAAATCTGAGAAGTGAATTTGATTGCAGGATGGAAATTGCCAACATAGTCAATGAATCTTCTGAGGTTAGCTTCAGACATGTCTGTGACACCAATACCATCATCGATAAAGCGACGGTAAAACTCAGGTAATGGTCCATCGTAACTTTGAAGCACCAAATATTCAAAGTGACCCATGAAGAGGCAGGCATAACTTGGGCCCATTTTGGTGCCCATAGCCACACCACTAATTTGATTGAAGAACTGGCCATTGAATTCAAAAGAGTTGAGAGTGAGGACCAATTCCGCAAGGCGAAGAAGAGTGCCGGTGCTAAAAGTAAGGTCCGTGTGTCTATCGAGAAAAAACTGTAGTGCTTTAAGGCCATCAGAGTGTGGAATGGAAGTATAAAGCGAACAAACATCCAGAAGGAAAAGACGGTAAGTGTGGTCAGGTGTGAATGGGATGGAATCAAAAGTAGTGATAGCATGGGTGGTGTCCTTAAGATAGGAAGGTAGATTGGCCACTAATGGTTGCAAAATACTATCCAGGAAATCAGAGATATGTTCAGTGGGACAAGAGCAGGCTGAAACAATAGGTTGACCCGGATTGTCAATTTTATGAACCTTAGAAAGCATGTAGAAGGAAGGTTTACCTAGACTACTATCAAGAACATGGAGAGACCTGGCACTAGAAGGAAGGAGGTTATCTTGGATGAGATCATGAATAGTGGCATGAACAGTAAGATTATGGCAGACTGTGGCATCCCCAGAACTGGGTGAGTAAAAGGTGGAGTTGCCGAGCTGTGAGACTCCTTCTTGAATGTACAAGTCCTTTCGCCAAACTACCACCGCACCACCTTTGTCAGCAGGTTTGATGATAATGTCATCCCGCTTCTTAAGGGATGACAAGGACCGCCACTCAGAAGTAGTCAGGTTAGATCGACGTAGACGGGGTAGAGAAAGTTGATTAATGTCGTGCAAAGTGTTGGCAATATATAAATCAAGAGCAGCAGAGGCACCTGGAGCCGGAGTCCAGTCTGACTTAGGTTTATTAAAATGATGAAAGATGTCCCCGTCTGGCTGAGAATCATTACCATTCCTATGGTAATACTGAAGACGCATGCGACGATGGAAACGGTAGACGTCTTGGAGCATAGAGTATTTATCAAATGTCGAGCGAAGAGGAACAAACTTGAGACCTTTACTAAGAACAGATAATTCATCAGGAGATAGTTGTAGATCAGGAGGAATGCAAATGACTTTGGTGGAAGTAGGAACAGGGGCCGCTGAAGATTCAGAAGGAACCTGAGGGCGGAGGCGACGCAATTTTTCTTTTTTATGCGTGCTCAGCCAAGTGTAGAGCTCCTTATTAGTATCATGAATAATAGTACGAATAAGGAGCAAGGCTGTCGGGTACGAAGAAGTCAGTAGACGAAGTTGGTGAGTGAGGTTGGATTTCAAAAGTTCCAAGTCAGTGAGCAGGCGTTTGTGCATAGCAATAACACACCTTTCAGCGGGCTGATCACCCGCTTGCTAGTCATTCTGATTACGGAAACAACAGCAAATGGGTCTATTTGCCGTTGCCCTAAAGACGCCACTAGGCGTGATGGGAAACAACGGCAGAGAAAACCTATCTACTGTTGCCCTAAGACGCCACTAGGCGTAATAGCCACTGACTGCTTTGACGGTTGGTGGCTATGGACGGAAGAAGAGAAGAAGAAGAATAACACACCTCATGCGTTGAAAGGAACACTTTTTTTCAATTAATTGCAAGCGGTGCAATGCAGAAGGATGAAAGTGTCCAGTCGAAGGATGGAAGTGGGAAAGAAACCCTTTAGGGATAACTCTAACCTGAAGACAATTATTAAGAAAATTAGAGTGACATGTGAATCGTGTTTTTTTGTATGTGGTGAAGGCTAAGGCAGTGGCAGTCCGAGATATGTCCGAAGGCATGAGAGAAAAAGAATTGGTGATAAAGGCATGAAGAGAAGAAATTAAGTGTTTCTGGTAGGGCATATTGAAGAAACGCAAAAATAATAAATATGAAAGAAGAGACGTGGACAATATAAAATGATCACAAAACGGAAACAGGGTAGCAGCAATGAATAGGGTAGGCCTATAGTGTTTAACAGAGGATGATAAGGCTGCAGTAAAACTGGTAAAAACAAATATATAAATAAAAAATAATATGGTATGAAATCATATTTACAAGTAAACAGTACACAAGAGACAAGGGACATTTCGGGTTTTACCCTTCGTCAGCCACAGTTACGAACAGGTGACAAGGACAAGAACTACATATAGGTACTACAAAGATCTGTGATGATCTTTGGAACAGGGGTAACCCTTTGTAAATGTAAAAAAAAACAATCATGTTATGGAAACAGCAACACATAAACAAGATTTACTGTAGGATGGACAATCAGAGTCTGAATCTCATATGACTATCAGTGGTGAAAGGCTAAAGGAAGCCACTGACACTAAAAAGGATGTCCTGATCACAAAACACAAAACCAGAATAGGATTTTGGAATATCATAACAATTAATGAGACAGAAAAGCTGAATCAGATCACAATGGAAATGAGAAACTACAGATTAAACATCCTAGGGATAAGTGAGAGAAGATGGACTGGGACAGGAAGAATTAAAACAGCAGCAGGAGAAACAATATTAAAGTATTAGTGTCTCTGGAAGACAGGATGGACAGCACAGTGATGGCATAGCCATTTTCCTAAAAAAAGGGAATAGAAATGTCATTACTGGAATGGAAATCTATCAACAATAGGTTGATAAGAGCGAGACTAAAAGGAAGATTCACCAACACCACCACAGTACAATGTTACGTGCCAACAAATGACAGTGACAAAGAGGCCAAGGATGAATTCTATCAACAATCACAAAAAAGAAATGGAAACTACACCAAGATTCAATATTAATCACTCTCCACATGTAAGCCTACCTTGCCGTGGTTGGAGAGCTTGAGCGCCCCAATGATCCCGGGAGCTATGCCGGCGGGAGTTTTACTCCTGGCAGGGTCACCCAAGCCGGACAGGTCCTGGGTGAGGGGCCAGACTAAATGGGCTGAGGAGTGGGTGGAACCCTATAGGTGTAGATGCAGAACCCACCGGCGAGTGGTACATGCTCTGGTCTGCACCAATCCACCCCCACTTCATGGGTTAAATGCTTTCTTGCCTCATTCTTCACTGTTTGTCGTCTATCACACCCACGGCGACCGTTGCCTCAATTGGCTGTGTGTGGTGTACCCGGAAACGGGGCCTCCCAGTACTGAGGCACAGTTAAGTCCCCGATGTCACTTATCGGTGCAGAATTGAGAGAGATGGCTGAGCATCACAATCCCCCCTGTGTTGCAGCATGATGAGAACCCAGCATTGCACACTGAGCTTGGGGGGAACACTTGGGCACCAGACTTAATACTGGCTCTTGACTGGATGGCCGCATGCAGGAGATTTCTACAATGGAGGGTTGGCAGGTGGTGGGTATCTGGAAGTGGCTCTGTGCAGGACGTGAGGATTCCTTGGGAGAGCCCAGAACCAGAGCACAGCATTGTGCAAGCTCTGCATAGTTGGAGAGCCCCCTGGATGACGGGGAATGCACAGTGTGCTACCCCACCTATCCCCAACTGCTAAATTAGAACCAGAAGTGGGGTCCTCTGTATGCGTGCCAGGCCAGGATAAAATGCCTGGGAAAGAGACTGGAGCTCAGAACTCCCTAACTCAAAGTTGCAGGATGGCAGAAAAGCCACGGGAAAGACAGGGCTATTTTGAAGATAACGCAACCATATTTTCACCATACGAGCTCGGACGCCGCCTCGGTAAACAAGGTCCGCGCAGAGCAGTGACACCCCCAGGCTGCTTGCGAATAGTCTACTACTGGGAACATAAACAGATTAGGGATGAGCCCACTCTCCCGTTGAACAGGTGCTAAAGTCGTAGATACTGGGCCAGAAGGCGCACCGGAAACCACAGTATCATGCAACTCGCTTTTTTTTTTCTATGGAGAGTACACCGTCAAATAAATCTCGTTCTGGTGCTCGCCCTGTGGAGCTCCACCAGGCAGGTGCAGTGCCGGGCTCTGAGCCTCGACAGAGCCCACCCTCAGCTACTGGAGGACCCTCTAGACCGTCTTGTGGAGTCAGCAGACGGCGGAGGAGAACTACTGACCAAAACAAAACAGAAAAAGAGAAACCCAGAGTGCCACTTGTCATAATGCACTGGAATGCAGAGGGAGTGAACAGCAAGCAGGCTGGATACAGCAAAAAGACAGAGCTGGAAAACATCTTGTATGAGAAGCAAGTCAGTGTTTGCTGTATCCAAGAGACTCACTTGAAAGCAGATCAAACCTTCAAAATAAGGGGATATCAATGCTTCAGATCCGACAGAAAAGATAGACGAAAAGGAGGAGTACTTACTCTTGTAAGGAATAACGTTCCTGCACACGAAAGGAAAACCTTCATGGATGGAGCAGAATATCAGCTGCTGCAGATAAAGGTAGACAAGATGGAAATAGAACTCCTGAACTATTACTGTCCGAACAACAAACCCCTGAGTCTCAGCTCTATACAGGTACCAGCCACCAACTTTATAGCAGTTGGAGACTTTAATAGCCACTCCCAGAGCTGGGGCTATAACCATCTGGATCACAGAGGTGAAGAGGTTGAAACTTGGCAAGATGATCACTCCCTAATCCTAGTCAATAATGCCACAGATACTCCTACCTTCTACTCCAGAGGATGGCACACAACTTCAACACCAGATCTTGCCTTCTCCACACCAGATATAGCTGGATCTATTAGTAGAGAAGTAGGAGACCAACTAGGGGGAAGCGACCATCGCCCAATCTTTCTTACTGTCCAGAGTGCAACTCTCAGTACAGGCCCAGCCATTACAAGATGGAACTACAAAAAAGCCAACTGGGGTTTATTCAGGCATCAGGTGAACACGCTGCTGTCTACCCTCAAGGTACAGAACAGAGACATTAATGAAGTGGTAAAAGACTTCAACGGATGCATACTACAAGCAGCAAAAGAAACCATTCCCAAAGGATGCCGGCGTAACTACATACCATACTGGTCCAGCACACTCCAAGAACGTCAGGAAGCTATGGACAGGGCTAGAAAGGACGCAGAGTCTCAGCCTTCCCTTGAAACTCACAACAAATGGAAAAAGACTGTAGCAGAGTTTCAGAGAACAAAGCTAGAAGAAAAACGGAAAAGCTGGAGAACTAAAACGGCATCGCTGAACCTTGAGAAAGACGGCAGGAAACTTTGGAGATTAGTCAAGTCTCTAAATGAAGAGCGTTCCTCACCTAGGCAGACTATCACATTGGATGAAGGTGGCAAACTTTTCAGAGGAAAACAAGCTGCAGACTTGTTTGCTAGAAGATACAGTTCAGAAAGCAACTTACCCATTAACATAGATCATCAGAGAGAGATAAGAAAAGAAATACTGGCAACCATGGGACAGACAGATACTCCTGCCCCAATGAGGGAACCCATCACACTAGGAGAACTACAGAAGGCTATTTCCAAGCTTAAGTTTCAAAAGTCACCCGGCCCAGACAAAATCAGCAATGAAATGCTAGTAAATCTGAGCTCAGCAGCAAAGACAAAACTGCTTGAGATATTCAACCACAGCTGGTTGAAAGGAACGGTACCCCAAGTATGGAGAGAAGCCATCACAATACCCATACTAAAGAAAGGGAAATGTAAGACTGAGGCTGCAAGTTACCGGCCAATCAGTCTCACAAGCTGTGTTGGGAAGACTATGGAGCGAATAGTCAACCACAGATTGAAATGGTATTTAGAGTCTGAGCAGATCCTGGTGCCGGAACAAGCTGGATTTAGAGAATGCTACAGTATAGAAGACCAAGTTACTTACTTGTCTCAAGCAATAGAAGATGCCTTCCAGGAGAAGAAAAAGGTCCTAACGATCTGGGTCGACTTCAAACAGGCCTTTGACAAGGTGTGGAAAGATGGCCTCATTGCAAAACTTAGGAGAAGTGGAATCCAAGGCAACATGATGAAATGGATCCAGTCATACTTGCATAACAGGAGAACTAGAGTCACTCTTGACGGTCTGCAGAGCAGAAAAGTGTTGCTCCATCAGGGGGTACCTCAAGGAGGAGTAATTTCCCCAACACTCTTCCTTGTTTACATCAATGACCTGGTGAAAGATCTCCCTGCAGGAGTTAAAGCTGCCTTATATGCAGATGACCTAGTACTCTGGTGCGCTGATGAAAATGTCACCACAGCAAATTATAGAATGCAGCGGGCAGCAGACATGCTAGTGTCATGGGCAGAGAAATGGCTTATCACAATAAACACAGACAAAACCTCCACAACACTGTTCTCCCTCGCCCCCAAGGACAAATCAGCTAACATACACCTAGGGACAACCGTGATCAAGGAAGAAAGCTACCCCACCTATCTTGGGGTGACATTTGACCAAAGGCTTACATGGAATAAGCATATTGAAAACGCAGAAGGAAAGGCCCGAAGACGACTAGGCATACTCAGAAAATTAGCAGGTACCAACTGGGGAGCAAATGAACGAAATCTAAAGAAGATTTATAATGGAGTAATAAGACCACACTTAGAGTTTAGCTCAGCAGCATGGTCATCAGCTGCTAACTCACATCTGCAGTCTTTGGACAAGGTGCAAAATCAAGCTCTCAGGCTCATTACAGGAGCCATGAAAACTACACCAATAACAGAGATGCAGAAGGTTGCTGGATTACAGACATTGTCCCATAGAAGAGACACAAAAACCATGATCCAGATGGAAAAGTACAACAGTATGCCAATGCACCCAATGAAGGCAAGACTAGATGATCTGGCATTGGGACGTCTAAAGCGTAGCAGCTTTGTGCATCGGGGGAAAAGACTTATAAGACAGCATCAAGAAGACCTATCCATGAAGACAACACCACTGAAGCCCACCCTATACCCTGTACCATGGGAGCAGGCCAGCAGTGCCCTCCAAATTAATACATCAGTCAGTGGTCTCACAAGTGGATGTGAGTATAATGATCTGCAAAAACGAACTGCTACATTGAGTATGATCCAAGAAAGCTATCCCGAGCAATCATGGATACATGCCTATACAGATGGATCAGCAACTAATGCTGTTAGGAATGGAGGTGCCGGTATCTTTATCTCATATCCTGACAACCACTATGAGACTAGGCACATTCCCACTGGTAAATTCTGTTCCAACTATACAGCTGAGGTTCAAGCTCTAGAGCAAGCTGCAAATATGATTTATAACACCAACTCTGACTGCCACCAGGTAGTCATCCTCACAGATGCACTGTCTGTCCTGCAAGCTCTCAAGGGTGGTGTCACGTAGCGTTTAAAGGATAAGAGAATTATTTAGAGGAAATAATAGATCTGATGTGGAAGATTTGGCTCAAGGAATCCCTGCTGGGTTTTCCCACTTCCGAAGGGTGACGAAGAGGGTAAATTCTCCTAACTCGACAGGTCTGGAAAAGATTGTAAGGAGATATTTGGTCTCTCGCTACCGTCGTCCCCTTCTCAGTTATCTATTATTATTATTCTTTAAATTATATTATATTTTACGAGCCCCCCCTCCCTTATAAAGGAAGATAAACATAGACAATATTCAACATCTAATGGAAGGAACAAAGCGTGGGGTACAGTATATACACCCAATTGGTTTATTGCAATAAAGTGAATAGATGGTGAATGATAGTACTGTCGATGGAATTAGTGTCTGCTGTATGTATTATGTGTCTCACAATTCAAGTGTTTTTCATCATGGATGACTAAACTAGGCATTGATGTAGTGAGGTTCCTTTTTCGTGGACTTAGCTTTTCAGCCCCTGGCTGATAGTGAAGTGTGGTTAGTTCTCCGGTCTCCTGACGTTGCCCCGGTAGGTCTTGAATGGTTCGGATTTGCCTTCTCTGTGCTCGACTCCGTATTCTGCGCTGAGATTGGACTGTCGTGCAAGGCTCCACCATAGACTGAAGACAAATACGACGGCTTCATTAATTTTCTAGCTTTAGAAAGCAGTCTTTCCCTAAGCCGTCCCTCTGCCCGTCACCTCAGATTTTAGTCTCTAACATCATATGTCTAGAGTCTAATCTTGAATTCAAGTTTCTCCTGTCTGTCCTTTATTATATTTCTCTGCCCCAGTGGCAGTATTATAATTCTTTAGACTGATTTATCGTCAGCTTAACCCGATGAATTATTATAAATGTCAGTTAAACCCACCAAATTTATCATAGAAATGTCGGCAACAGTATTCTAGTTCTGTGCCTCTAGCCTAATCGTCATGTCATTATGATGAATTTAACAAATAATTGGACATCCGTGTTTTTTAGAATTGTCTGACAACATTATCACACACTTCATGTCTGGTCGCCTCGTCATATAATTTATAATGAATATATGTCACGGTCGGTCAACATTATCGTTACTATTAATTTCCGTTAGTCTAAACGTCGGGTCGAAAATAATCAAATAATATGGAAATTAATAGCTATATATATATATATTCCCGTTACACATTATTATGAACATGTACATATCCCGTGGGATCATAAAATATACCCGATCACATGTGGCTGGATGTGATCGTAAAACAAAAATATGAATAAAGTAAACATACCAATCTTGCGTCGATTTTGCAATGTACTACACATTTCATCACATTATATTCTAGCGAGATTTCACTTACCTACTCAAAGATGGACGCTAACCCGCAATTAGACACGTGGCTTCAGTGTTTTTAATGCGAGAATTCGCCGATAATTGGGTTAGACCTAGCTGTCTCAAGGGTTCCGGGCAAGTGAAGAATGCTCGTGTTGCCGCCTTTTAGCGGGTCATTTCCGCTTGGACACGTGATCCATAGCGTGCATCATGTGACATTAGCGTCAAATAAACGCTCCAATCAATAGCGTTAAAAGTCACGTGGGGTCTTCCTAAAGTGGCATAAACTGGTTTTATCAGCTTAAGCAGTCTTAAATTAAAACAGGTTCCTAGCTACCGAGGTCATTGGTCAACAATGACGTCGTATCTAAAAATAGCGAGGAGAAAATACTGAATGCTAGGAGAATTTCCGCCAGTGACAATTCCCGGGACTTTGCGATCATGCATTGAGGATGAGAAAAAAACGATGTCACGTAAATAATAAAAAAAATGAAGAGAAGATTGGGCAAGTTGTCACACAAGCCCCTCCTCAAGTTTGACGTTCCGTCCAACTCCTCTTGTCCTGTCTTCCTCTTCTTTTCCAGTTTCTCATATCTCCTCGGTTGCGTCCGGATGTCTGCTCAAAAAATCTGCCCCTACGTTGTTCTTCCCAGGTATGTATTCTATGTGAAAGGAATATGGCTGCAACAGGAGTGACCATCTCATAAGCCGGGCATTAAGGTTCTTCGACGCTGCAAGAAATATCAACGGTTGGTGATCACACTGCACCGTGAACTTTTTCCCGTATAAATATGGTTGAAACTTCTGCACAGCCCATATTAGCGACAGACATTCTCGT
Source organism: Oreohelix idahoensis (assembly GCA_024509875.1). Lineage (NCBI taxonomy): Eukaryota > Metazoa > Mollusca > Gastropoda > Stylommatophora > Oreohelicidae > Oreohelix > Oreohelix idahoensis. The sequence goes on from JAMPIV010003898.1 coordinate 98,310, forward strand.
TCGATGGTAGAGTAGTTCTGTTCAGCAGGGTTCAATTTCCTACTAGCATATGCGATGGGGAATAGAGTTGCAGAAGGTCTATCACTAGGCTGCAGGAGAGTGGCTCCTATCCCTATATTGCTAGCATCTGTTCGCAGCGTAAAGTTCAGAGTTAAGTCAGGCAGTCGCAGAATTGGCCTAGCTGTGAGTTTCTCCTTCAGCAGCGTGTAGGCATTTTCGCACTCCGCTGTCCAGGTTACTTTGTCCGGGTTCCCATTCTTGGTTAATGCGGTCAATGGCGCACTCAGGGTATTAAAATCTTTAATATATCTCTGGTAGAAGCCACATAGAGACACAAATGACCTTACATCCTTTTTAGTCTGGGGTCGTGGGGCCCGCTGTAACTTCTCAATATTACGCGCATCTGGGAACATGCATCCATGCGAGATAGTGTGTCCCAGGAATTCTAGTTGCTCGCAGGCAATTTGACATTTTGTAGGGCGAGCGGTGAGTCCTGTTTCTCTAAGTCTTTCGAAGAGTAGGGAAACTGCGTCCAGGTGCTCCTCAAAGGTGTTCGTGGCAATAAGTATGTCGTCCATGAAATTACTTATCCCAGGGTGGTTCAGGGGTTCCAGTAGCTTCCTCATCATACGAGTAAAGACGCTTGGGGCGTTGCTTAGCCCAAATGGCAATACATTAAACTCGTAATGGCCTTCAGAAGTACTAAATGCTAACATATGTCGAATTTCCTCTTTTACCGGGATCTGGTAGTACCCTTTGCTAAGGTCTATCTTCGAAAAGTATCGTGCTCTACTCAGCTTGGTGAAAAGCTGATTCTGATCCGGTAAGGGCTCCGCTTGAAATTCCGTTACAGCGTTGAGCCTTCGGTAGTCTATGCAGAGGCGATGTTCTCCTGTGGATTTTCTAAGCAACACTACACTCGCACTATAAGGCGACTCTGATTTTGAGATAATATTTTCCTTAAGCAGGTACTCGATTTCCTCACCCAATGCCTTTGCTTTAGCATAAGGAACAGGATAGTTCTTAACTCGTACCGGGGCGAGGTCTGTTAGCTTCATATCAAATTCTATCAGGTTGGTCATGCCAGGTTTATCCGTGAGTGTACTAGGGTGTTTTCTCAACAACTGTTGAACCCGTGCCTGCTGATCCTCCGTTAAAGTTGAACTAATCTGAACATCTTGATGAGTTTCGCACTGACGAAGAGGGTATTCACAGGAGGTCAGGGGTTCTGCCTCAGTTTCCGTCGCAATAGCCAGTGTCAGGAAATGTGCTGGTTCTGCACCTGGTCTTTCATAATATCGCTTCAGCAGGTTTATGTGGTAAATTTTCTGCTTCCCCTTTATGGCAATCTTGTAATTGGTGCGCGACATTTTCTCAACAATTTTATATGGACCTCTCCACCCGATTTGCAATTTATTATTGCTACTGGGCAGGAGTAATAATACCTGTTCTCCTACTTCTAGCTCCCTATCCTTCGCAGTGCGGTTGTAGTAACGCGCATGTTTACGACGGGCACGGCGTACATTTTCCTTTGCCAGTTCCCATCCTGTTTTAAGGCGTTGGGTCAACTCCTTCACGTATTGGGATGCAGAGGTGACCGTCTCATCAGCTTTATCATCTGTCCAAGTACGTAACAGTGCCTCTAAAGGTCCTTTTATAGGTCTACCAAACAGCAATGTGGCAGGAGGCATCCCAGTAGAATTGTGGGGTACTTCGCGGTAAGCAAATAGTGCTGCGGGTAAGTATTGATCCCAGCTCTCTGGTTTTTCCTGCGCAAGTTTCCGAAGGATGGAAATAAGGGTCCCGTTAAACCGCTCCACCTGGCCATTTGCCTGGGGGTGGTAGGGAGAGGTGTGGATATGTCGGGCCTGAAATATCCTAAACACTTCCTCGGTGAGTTTTCCTCGGAATTGGGAACCATTATCTGTCAGGATCTGTGACGGAAACCCTAGCCGAGTAAATATGGTGAGCAGAGCCTCAGCAACATGCTTAGAATCACAGGCGGGCATAGCAATTGCCTCTGCCCACATGGAGCAACAATCCACTAACGTGAGTATATAACTGTTTCTCTTTTTGCTACGAGTAAGTGGACCCACAATATCCACCGCTACTCGTTCGAAGGGTGTGCCCAAGATTGGCATTTCTCCCAGAGTGGCTGGGGCCGTCCAGTGTTTCGGCGCTGTCCTCTGGCACTGGCACTGCGGGCATGATTTCACATATCTCTGGATATCGGCGTTGATACCTGGCCAATAATAATGACATGAAATACGCTGAATCGTGGCACTTATGCCCATGTGGCCACTAAACGGAAGGGCATGGCCCATTTCTAGGACCTGGGCTCGGTATGCTGATGGAACCACAAGTTGCCCATGTTCCTGTCCTCCATTTCCTGCTTTCCGATGCAACAGCCCATTTTTCTTGTAGAAGTCTCCCTTTTGGAGAGGAGTGTGCGCTCTCGGTAGTTTTTTGTAGCAGGGTGCTAGAGATTGATCCTCCGTTTGTGCCTTTTTTTAATTCCTCAGGAAGGATGTTGGGTGGGGATTCCAACTCCGTATTCCGTTTGGCCTGTCCTCTAGTGGTGACAGCCGCCACAACCAGAGGGTGAATGGGTTTCTCCCAAGAACACATACCTACACCCTAAGATCAAGGGATAAATAGGGTCGTCCAAGATCGCTGCAAACGGATTTCCCCAGTCACATATTTTGATTTGACCTTAATCTTGGCTATGGCCAAACGCATAGGTGCTGCACTTTTAGTAGGTCCTTGTATTTCTATAGTGTCTTCTGTCATCTGGTCAGGCTTGACTAGGGATGCACAGACAACTGCGTCGAATGCAAGGCCTGTATCATAAAGGCAGGTCACCTCTTGGTCATTTACGAGGACTGTCTCAACGACCGGGGGATGTCGGGGTTTGTCCAGAGGTTCTTCCGGTCCATTTCCCCTTGCGGCACTTTTACGTAAGCAGGCAGCATGATGAGGTGGGTTTTTTTCCGGTTGCACTCCTGCGTATTGTGGGTGATGGTTCTACAGTGCTTACACCATTTTTCCCCTTGCCTCTGCTGCTGGAAATTAGATCTCTGAGTAGTCTTGTAGTCTGGCTTGTCATGCTTTTTGAAGTTAGTATACGGTGGTTTCACTTGGGGGTCCATGAGTGACTGAGCTGTCTGTCTAGGTACGTAATCTGGTTGTTTCCGTCTGGGTGGTGGATTCTCTGATAGTGCTGCCTGATATCGTTCCGCTAACTGGACTATGGATTCTAAAGTGCTGGCCCCATTCTCTGTCAGGAATCTTCTCATGTCGGAAGTCATGGTGTCCTTCAGTTGTTCGATCATGACCATTTCCTTCAGGCCTTCCCAATCATGAGTAAAATTCCCTAGGGCACCCCACTTCTCCACGTAGGAATCCAGTCTCGCAGCAAACTGAGCAAAGTTCTCTCTGACTTCCCTCCTAGAGTTACGGAACCTCTTCCTATAGGCGTCAGCATGTAGCTCATAACGAACCAATAGTGCCTTTTTCAAAGAGTCGTAGTCATCCTGTAAACCTGGAGGAAGCTTGCTATACACGTCATAAGCAGTTCCTCTAAGCCCTTGCGACAGTTTCAGGTTCCATTTGCTCTTCTCCAAACCAAACGTGGTGGCAAACTTCTCAAATTTGTCGAGATACCTATCGATCGAGTCGGCTTGTTCCGAGAAAGCTTCAAATGGAAACGTCAAGGGTCCCAAAGTTGACATGAGTGAGGATGGCAAAGGTCCTGTGCCCCCTGCGTGCAAGGAAGGCATATCATCTGACCGTGGCGATAGGTTGCCTGAGGAGGTAGATGCGGTCGCACCGGCTACTGGTTCAACTCTTTGAGCTTGTCCCTGCATCTCTAACTGCTTCATCTTCAATGCATGCTCGCGTTCATCTCTCTCGCTTCTTTCTCTAGCGTCTACAGCTTTTATCCTCTCATCTATTTCTGCTAACTTTATTCGCTCTTCTCTTTCAGCTTTCGCTGTTTCTCGAGCGTAATACTTATCAGTCTCGACACTGACATAATTTGCAAGGTCCACCCCACTATAAACTAGATCTCGACCGGCCTCCCCTAGTGCTGCCTTAAGCTTAACTATTTCAGCCATCTTTTGCAGTTAAAGTCCACACTGAGTAAGCTAGTGCTACCTTCCAATAGTATTTCTAGCAACAAGTAAATACTAATTATGTATCCGACTGCTGTAGAATGAAATTACTACAGTTATGGAGACTTAAGGTCTGTAATTCAATGAAATACAAAATCAAGAACTAACTTAATTAAACACAACATATATAAAGGGATTCACCAATCAATGCCTGAATTTCTAGAAAAAATGTTTTCTGTCTTTCTAGAGCTCACTGTGTGAAAATACATGTGTTAAAATGGTATACTGTAATGACTGAATGGATGATACTATCCCAGAGGTATGATAAAATACATAAGTTCAAATCCCGGACCGAGACACCAGTGTCACGTAGCGTTTAAAGGATAAGAGAATTATTTAGAGGAAATAATAGATCTGATGTGGAAGATTTGGCTCAAGGAATCCCTGCTGGGTTTTCCCACTTCCGAAGGGTGACGAAGAGGGTAAATTCTCCTAACTCGACAGGTCTGGAAAAGATTGTAAGGAGATATTTGGTCTCTCTCGCTACCGTCGTCCCCTTCTCAGTTATCTATTATTATTATTCTTTAAATTATATTATATTTTACGAGCCCCCCCTCCCTTATAAAGGAAGATAAACATAGACAATATTCAACATCTAATGGAAGGAACAAAGCGTGGGGTACAGTATATACACCCAATTGGTTTATTGCAATAAAGTGAATAGATGGTGAATGATAGTATTGTCGATGGAATTAGTGTCTGCTGTATGTATTATGTGTCTCACAATTCAAGTGTTTTTCATCATGGATGACTAAACTAGGCATTGATGTAGTGAGGTTCCTTTTTCGTGGACTTAGCTTTTCAGCCCCTGGCTGATAGTGAAGTGTGGTTAGTTCTCCGGTCTCCTGACGTTGCCCCGGTAGGTCTTGAATGGTTCGGATTTGCCTTCTCTGTGCTCGACTCCGTATTCTGCGCTGAGATTGGACTGTCGTGCAAGGCTCCACCATAGACTGAAGACAAATACGACGGCTTCATTAATTTTCTAGCTTTAGAAAGCAGTCTTTCCCTAAGCCGTCCCTCTGCCCGTCACCTCAGATTTTAGTCTCTAACATCATATGTCTAGAGTCTAATCTTGAATTCAAGTTTCTCCTGTCTGTCCTTTATTATATTTCTCTGCCCCAGTGGCAGTATTATAATTCTTTAGACTGATTTATCGTCAGCTTAACCCGATGAATTATTATAAATGTCAGTTAAACCCACCAAATTTATCATAGAAATGTCGGCAACAGTATTCTAGTTCTGTGCCTCTAGCCTAATCGTCATGTCATTATGATGAATTTAACAAATAATTGGACATCCGTGTTTTTAGAATTGTCTGACAACATTATGAACATGTACATATCCCGTGGGATCATAAAATATACCCGATCACATGTGGCTGGATGTGATCGTAAAACAAAAATATGAATAAAGTAAACATACCAATCTTGCGTCGATTTTGCAATGTACTACACATTTCATCACATTATATTCTAGCGAGATTTCACTTACCTACTCAAAGATGGACGCTAACCCGCAATTAGACACGTGGCTTCAGTGTTTTTAATGCGAGAATTCGCCGATAATTGGGTTAGACCTAGCTGTCTCAAGGGTTCCGGGCAAGTGAAGAATGCTCGTGTTGCCGCCTTTTAGCGGGTCATTTCCGCTTGGACACGTGATCCATAGCGTGCATCATGTGACATTAGCGTCAAATAAACGCTCCAATCAATAGCGTTAAAAGTCACGTGGGGTCTTCCTAAAGTGGCATAAACTGGTTTTATCAGCTTAAGCAGTCTTAAATTAAAACAGGTTCCTAGCTACCGAGGTCATTGGTCAACAATGACGTCGTATCTAAAAATAGCGAGGAGAAAATACTGAATGCTAGGAGAATTTCCGCCAGTGACAATTCCCGGGACTTTGCGATCATGCATTGAGGATGAGAAAAAACGATGTCACGTAAATAATAAAAAAAATGAAGAGAAGATTGGGCAAGTTGTCACAGGTGGTAAACTCCCGCATCTGAGAAATGAACTAAACAAGGTAGCTGCCAAAAAGAGAACCATACTTCAGTGGGTACCATCTCATTGTGGTGTACCCGGAAATGAAAAGGCAGATAAACTTGCAAAAAAGGGAGGAGAATGTGAACAAGAAGATAATGAAGTCACATACTTTGAGAAAAAGAGAGCTATCCAGACTATCAGAAGAGAACAGAACCAACCCAAAGACGACTATCACACTCTTGACCGGCACGGACAGATAACTATTTTTCGACTCAGGACAGGGCATAACAAACTGAATAAACACATGCACAAGCTACGATTGTCTGCTTCACCACTGTGCGCATGTGGATTAAACGAACAAACTGCTGAGCATGTTCTACAGGACTGTCCTCTGTATGACCAGTTAAGAAAGATATACTGGCCCAATGACTCAACACTAAACTCAAAGCTATATGGAGTTAAAGAGGAACTTCAAACAACAGTCGAATTCATCATGAGAACTCGTCTGACGGTGTAATCATCAAAGATGCGATCGCAAGAAGAAGAAGAAGAATATTAATCATAGTAATGGGAGACTTCAATGCTACAGTCAGATCACATAATACATACAATGAAAGAGTATTGGAGAGATGCGGTTGTGGAACTGTAAAACAAGAACGGTGATAAACTGATAAGCTTATGCAGCATTAACAATTTGGTCATTGGAGGAATGCTTTTTCACACAAAGAATTCCACAAACTAACATGGGAATCACCTAATGGCTGTGGCAGAAAACAGACCACAAAATGATCAATGGTAGGTGAAGGCACTCATTACAAGACATGCAAGTCAGAAGAAGAACAGATGTGAAAAGTGATCACCACCTAGCAGAAGAAGTAATAAAGGTGGAGTGCAGAACTACTGGACTAAAAGTAAGAAAACAAAAAAAGACATGACATCAACAAATTGAAGGACCCTTTACCAGGAAAGTTTTTGTGGCAGATGTAAAGAAACATTATCAAACTGCTAAAAGTCAGGAGGACACAGAGGCTGATGACGCGGACTAGAATTTCAGTACAATTTCAACAGCATATAGGGAAAGTTGTGAAGCATACTTGGGATTCCAGGAAAGGAATATACAACACTGAATAACACCAGAAACATTGAAAGTCATAGGGATGAGAAAAAAAAATCAAAAGAAAGAATATAGTAGCAAAGTCCCATACGTTAAAGGAAATATACACCAAGTCAACACCCATTGAAGAGTTGGAAAAGATTACATACCTCCAGCCAGTGGAGGATAGAAGAGATAGCAGAAGAGATAGCCCAGTAACAAGCTCAGAAATTCAGGAGGCTGACAGACCCCCCAATGCACAAGAGAATAAATGAACTTGGAAGGGGAAGACTGAAGCGAAGAAACTTTGTTGAAATAGTCAAAACAAAGATGAGAGCAGACCCCATTAATGCAATATCAATAGTTACACCCATCTACACTATACGCAAGCTACCAGTTTGGAAACAACATCGCGTCCCTGAAATTATAGAACACATTCCAGGTATTGAAATGAAGCCAAAATGAAATAGAAAGAAGTCATAATAACAAAATACATAGAGAAACATTACCCAAGAAACACTTGGATCCATGCATACACAGATGGATCAGCAATAAATGCAAAAGAAGATGGGGGTGGAGGAGTCTTTCTGAGCTTAAGCAATGGCACAAAAAAAAGCTGTCAGTCGCAACAGGAAAATTCTTTGGTAACTTCAGAGCAGAGGAAGAGGCCTTAAACACTGCAGCAAAAGTCCTAATGACAGAAGACAGCTCAGAGAGACAAGCAGCTATCTTCTCAGTAGCTGTCAGTGATTGCAACACTGAAGAATCAAAATAATGCCAACCTAGATGACCTAAGAGTAACACTTCATTAACTGTGTCAGCAATTCAAAAGAGTTGTGATACAGTGGATCCCTTCTCACTGCAGTATCCCCGGAAATGAAGAGGCTGGCAGACTAGCAAGGGATCTTTGACCCCTATAAAATATAAAATTCTTTGACTGAATTTTTATTTGTTTGAAATTATATTTGGTAGAGTGACAGGCTTTTGAAAACAGAGTTATCATTTGAGGAAATTCATACCAGAGGTATTGTATTTATTAATGTAACATCTAAAAAGCATACCATTTTATTGAGTTCATAATAAAATAGACTTCTCGAGGGGAACCTAAAGATTATTTCCACCTATTTTTATTATTGATCTCACATCTTGAATATGTGTGGTAGTCAGTTTTTGTGAGTCTGGCATAAAAAGAACAAGAATATTGTCACCAGATTTTATAAAATTTAAATCACTGTAAACGCGTTCTGGATGCTCGCAAAGCTTAAATAAGGCTATATAAAATAAGTTTTTGCAAAGTATCATCTCTTTTTGCATTTTCATTCATTTATACTACTCGTCAAAAGTCAAGGGCCACTTAGAAAAACCTTGGTTGAAACCATAAAACAAATCTGATATAAAAGTAATTGGTATCAGTCAAAACGGCATTTATTGAATACCAAATTGACATGTCACGTAAAGAAATGGAAACACACATTCAAACGCAATGAAGCTGTGAAGTGTGTCACCCACATTTTCAAAAGTCACACAATAGATATTGGACAAATAGACATTTCAAAATCGGGAATGACCACCGTTTGCAGCAAGGCATTCAAGACAGCGTAGACGCATCGAGTCCACAAGGGTCCGAAGAGTATCCTGAGGAACAGCTTGCCATTCCCGAAGCAGAAATGCAGTCAGCTGTGCAACATCCATTGGCAGGGGGTTATTTGTTGACAATCTTCGACCAAGGACATCCCAGAGGTGCTCAATCGGAGAAAGGTCAAGTGAATGAGCTGGCCACACATCCTGATGATCCCATGTTCTTCTAGAACAGGTAGCCGATACAATAGACGCAAAGATATTTGAGAATCCACAAGATACACGCAAACATTAGTACTATTAAGGACTTGAAGAGATTTGGTAGGAACTGGAACAGGCAGAAGAATTCGATGCTAAAATTGAACTTTTTCAGACATGTATTAACTTTGTGAAGATAAGATAGTTTTAAAGTTAAACTTGAAAATGCACAAGATACGCTAGCCAAACTTCAGTTTCAAGATCTGTGTGCTAGGTCTGGTCCAGTCTGCTCACACTTGGGCAAGGTACTAGCCAAACACAAAATCATACCACAGTCTTATCATAGCAAAGCATTCATAGGGAATCACTGCCACAGATATCTCACATCAAAAGTTTATAAAGATCTTACAAGAGCAATCTACACTGAAACTTACAAACAAACAAGATATTACTGACATAGCTTTTATTGCCCGAGAACAGTTCAACCTCAGAAATGAGGTATCTGAGGAAGGTGGTTGAAGAAGAGACATGGTCCGCAACCAGACGATACATCAAGGCCTAAAATCCCACCCCTTGCAGACCCAAGTAGAACAGTCCCAACTAAGATGGTTTGACCATGTCTGCAGAATGGGAGAAGATCGGCTCCCACGACAAGCATGGGAAACAAAGAGCCAGGGATCAAGACCCCTAGGACGACCCAGAGTCCACTGGGAGGACAACATTAGACAATCTTTGAAAGCCCGAGGACTAGAATGGAACCAGGCCAGGAGGAAGACAGCCGATAGGATAGTCTGGCGCTCTCTCTTCCAAACCTCTACACCTCACAGTAGAAGGGGAACGACTAAGTAAGTAAGAACAGTTCAACTCACATAACGAAGCATTTGCAAAAGTACACAACAACATATCACACAGTAAACCTACATGTAAAGAATCAATATCATCAATAACAGCCAATAGAGACATATATGTCTTTGTTCAGAAAGCTGTTACCCAATAAGACAATTCCTTAACAGCACATATTAGAAAAACATTGCGCAGACTGGATCAGAACTCATGGCTTTGGAATGGGCATGCATGGAGAGCAAGGAGGAGAATTTATACATTCCACTATTTCCAAAATTGAAAGATGTTAAAAATATAACTTTACAATTAAAATTTATAATGGAAACTCATTTGTTACAAATCTCTCCATATGTGAATGTACAGATTCCTCCAATTAAAACAAGGAAGCGTGAATGACCGTTGAGCGAAATGTTGGGGCTAGAGCAAATTATGACAATTAGACAATTGTCATAATTTGCTGATAGTGGCTGAATTAACAGAGTGTGGAAATAATTTAATAGGTGTATGTTTTATTTATTAAAGTGAAGCCGCTTCTCCTCCACTGGATTTATATATTGCCAACATTTTACATGACATTAACCAGCTTGCTCCACCCAGTTTCCATCGATATAACCTCACATCTTCTGAATGGCGGGCATTGTCATGCCTTAAAAAATGTGATGATATTGTTATCGAACCGGCAGACAAAGATGGTGCAGTGGTAGTTAGGCGTAAGGACTTATACATTCAAGGAGGAGTTACGCAGCTTGGCAATACCACCTTCTACTCACCTTGTACTGGTGATGCCACAGTCCAGAATAATCTTACTGTTTATAAGACTATCCCATGACGACCTTTTTCCTTCTGGTGCTTTAACTCTCCATATTTTTGACAGTAGTCTAGGTAAGCCTTCGTTTTACATGCTTCCTAAGGTGCATAAAATTGCTAATCCTGGTAGGCCTATTGCTTCACCCTGCTCTTGTCCCACTGAACGTATCTCTGAATTCCTTGATAGTGTTTTCCAGCCCTTAGTCCCTAATCTACCTTCTTATTTGAAGGACACTACTCATGCTATTACTACCTTTGATTCAATTAGATTCACGCCTGACAATACTTATCGTCTTTTCCTTCTAGATGTATGTTCACTTTATACTTCTATTCCACATTCTGATGGGCTCAAGGCACTCACAATTTTTCTCGACCAGCGTACTGATCTTACCATTAGTACAGGTCTTCTTCTTCACCTTGCTGAGTTGGTTCTGAACCTTAACTCTTTTCAGTTTAATAGCCAATTCTTTAACCAAATCAGTGGCGTTGCTATGGGTACTAAAATGGGCCCTAGTTACGCTTGCATGTTTATGGGGCACTTTGAGTATTTGATCTTTCAAAGGTACGATGGACCGATACCTGAGTTTTAATACTGTTATATTGATGATGGGACTGGCATTACAGGCATGTCTGAAGTGGGCCTCCATCGATTTATTGACTATGTTGGTAATTGCAATACTGTCATCAAATTCACTTCTCAAATTTCTACGAATTTAGTGAACTTTCTTAACCTCACTGCGACAATTAGCCCTACTAGTCTTAAAACTTCTTCTGTCTATTATAAGCCTACTGACACTCATATTTTCTTTTTATACTTCATCTCACTCTCTTAGTTGTAAAAATGCCATTTCCTTTTCTCAACTTCTATGCTGACAATGATGTCCATGCGCAAGATCTGATGCTTGAGTTTTTTCGCCGACGTCTTTATCCTGAACGTGTTTTATCTGATGCTCTTAATCGCATCACACACGTCACTCACCAGATGGCACTCACTACAAAATATTCTGCCACATGTAATTGACTCAAACTTGTTCTCAGGGACCCAAAGACGCAGCAATAGAGAATGCAGTCAGCGACCCATAACTTGACTGCTTGCGTCAGCGAACCAGAGCTGACCAAGACCCTACTCCACCTCCACGTGGTGGTCCTAGAAACAGGCTGCATAACTGCAGTCTGGCTGAGAGAGTAGGGATCGAAGAGGGAAGGCAAACCCGGTCCCAAAAAATGCTGTGCTGAAGTCGGATGTGCCGGCCGAAAGGCGCTGATATCGCAGCTCTGCTGTAAACAGACACAACGCAACCAACGTCCTTTTCAGGACGAACGAGGAAGAAGAAGAAACTTGTTCTAACTTTCCATCCTTACTGTTTGACGGTGAAAAGAATTCTATTTCGTCATCTGCCTATTCTTAACTCTGATCCTGTTACCAGTGAGTTGTTCCGGTATACCCCTCTGCTGGCATATCATAGGGATAAGAATTTCAAGGACATTCTCATAAACAGCCCTCAATTCTTTGTACACAGTCTGGCCACTGCCCCATATGTCGTACAGTTGTGCATGTGCTCCAGACTCAGATTGTTTCATTTCTAAAGGGCAATTTTATTATTAGAGAGTCATTTACATGTGAATCTAGGAATCTTATTTATGCTATTATCTGTAAAAGGTGCAACGTTACCTATATTAGTGAAACTGGCAGACATTTTGCAGATAGATTCTGCGAGCTCTTAAGGGACATTTATCACAGAGAACCTAAACCTGTGGCGCTTCACTTCAATAGCCCAGACCATTCTGGATCCAGTGATATCCAGGCAACCGGTAGTGTTCCTGCTTTTGTGATGACTGTACTCGCTTTTCTCCAGAGAATCGTCTCATTTTCAAAATGGATTACCTTTCTCTTGATGGTCTAAATGTCCAACATCATTTTGCTTGACTTTGTTATTCACTGGCTTTCCTCTATTTCAGACTTCTTTATTTATTCCGTCGTTTTTTCATGATCTTTCTTTAACGAAGTTTGTGTTTTGTTCCGTGTACTATTTGTGTATTTTTATGACATCACTTTCATTCATGATTTGATTCCATTGTGATCAGTATTCACAGCTTCACCGGATCTTTTAGCGAAGATTATCATAGCAGGACTTCTTTTTTTGTTATTCAAATTTCTGCTTTTGATTTTCGTTGATTGTTGAATTTCTTGTATTGATAATTTTTTTCGGTTTTGTATTTTCCTTGCTTTATTATTGCTCTTCACCTGTGTTGTTATATTTCATATATATTACATGTCTGCATAGTCTGTAAAATTTTTCTTTAACACACTAACTACCGCAAGCCGCTCCCATCGGCGCACAAAAGAAACACATTTGGACCACAAACCGCCCACAAAGGCTTTCTAAGTTTAGAAAACGAATGAAATATGTGCCGAAACACTTTCCGATCTGGTTCGAGATTTTAATTGACCACCGGAAGACAACATCCATAAGCATGGGTAAATTTGTGCCACTGAAAATTGATATTATATTCATATTTTTCAAAAGTTTCAGGTTAGTTACCAAATCGCAAAACTGTTTATCATGGCAACGAGTGATAGAACCATGTCGTGAAATATTCTAATCCACATATATAAATTATCAGGTAAATATAAAGCCTAACAAATAAATTCTAATAAAGAAAAGAGCAATGGTAAAATAACAGTGCTGTCACAGAGAATGTACTCGAAATCCCCCTTTGTTTTATGCTTACTTACTTACTTAGTCGTTCCCCTTCTACCGTGAGGTGTAGAGGTTTGGAAGAGAGAGCGCCAGACCATTCTATCAGCTGTCTTCTTCCTGGCCTGGTTCCATTCTAGTCCTCGGTCCTTCAAAGATTGTCTAATGTTGTCCTCCCAGCGGACTCTGGGTCGTCCTGGAGGTCTGGATCCCTGGCTCTTTGTTTCCCATGCTTGTCGTGGTAGCCGATCTTCTCCCATTCTGCAGACATGGCCAAACCATCTTAGTTGGGACTGTTCTATTTGGGTCTGCAGCGGATGGGATTTTAGGCCTTGACGGATCGTCTGGTTGCGGACCATGTCTCTTCTTGTTACTTCAACCACTTTCCTCAGATACCTCATTTCTGAGGTTTGGATCTGGCTTTTGTGGGTTGTAGTCATTGCCCACGACTCGCATCCATATGTCAAGACTGGGACATAGGTGGAGCGGTATACAGCCATCTTCGTTTTCTTACCAACTTCTTTCTTACTGAGGAATCCACGATTTATGGCCTGAAAAAGTCTCCCAGCCGCTGCTTTCCGAGTGGCCAACTCTTCTTTGATGCCTCCCTTTCGGTCTATAATAGCTCCGAGATATTTAAAGTGGTCGACCTGCTCCAGGACCTGTTCTCCCAACTTAATCTGATGTTTTCTTTCTTCTCGTGATATCACCATGGATTTTGTTTTAGAGCTGCTTATGACCATCCCTCTCTTCTCCAGCTCTTCCTTCCAGACTTGCAGGTTGGATTGGAGATGTGCCTCTGATTTAGCAATCAGGGCAACATCATCAGCAAATGCCAGCTCCGAAATATAGACCTGTCTCATCTTCCAGTACCCCACTGAATACTTTCTTGTTCTCTCCTTACATGCCTTGATGACATCGTCCATAAGGAGTATGAAGAGGTAAGGTGATAGGATATCACCTTGCCTTACACCAGTGGTGGTCCTGAACTCTTCTGACTTATGGTTTGCTGTCCTCACATAATTTCTGCAAGACTTGTAGAAGCTCTGTATAGCATGAATCAGAGGTGCTGGAATATTCTTCCTTGCCAAACAGTCCCAAAGTTTGCTCCAGGGGACCCTGTCAAACGCCTTTTCCAGATCTATGAAACAAAGATGGATCTCACTCTTATACTCAAGGACCTTTTCACTCAGCTGTCTGAGTGTGAAGATTAGGTCTTGAGTACTTCGGTTTGCTCGGAATCCGCACTGGACCTCATCCAATTGTGGCTCAGCTAGGCGTCGGAGTCTCTGCTCTAGGATTCTAGAGTAGATTTTACCAGGGACACTGAGAAGGGATATGCCTCTATGGTTTCCACATTGTCGATTGTCACCCTTTTTGAAAATTGGTGTTATGATGGCAATCTCCCAATCCTCTGGTATGGTCTTGTTGCACCATGCTGCCTGTAGGACCTTTAAGAGTAATAGGTCGCCTGATGCTCCCATGTACTTAACCATTTCTGGTGTTATACCATCATGCCCTGCTGCTTTGCCCATCTTGATTTTCTCTAGTGCTGCCCTCAGTTCTTCCATCTTTATGTCATCTTCACCATCATTGGTTTCCTCTTCTGTGTTAGTGGTTATCATTTCTGATGCTTCATCATGCTCACCATCCAGGAGTTCTGAGAAATATTCTTTCCATCTTTCCATTACTTCCTTCGGGGCAGTAAGCAATTTGCCTTGCTTGTCCTTTATAAATTTGAGAGGGCATTGTTTTTCTTTCCTCATGTTCTTTAGGGTCTTATAGAACAATTTCTGGTTTTCTTGTGCATCTTTTTCTAGCTTTTCTCCAAATTCTTCCCAGGACTTCTGTTTTGCTGCTAGCACTTTGTTCTTTGCTTCTGTTCTGAGTGTCACATATTCTCTATATTTTTCCATTTGTCCTGTTGTGTTTTTAGCTCCTAAGTATTGTTTTCATGCCATTTTCTTCTCTCTTATTTTCTCTTTGACTTCCTCTGTCCACCAAGGTGTCCTCTTTCTCTGGTTCCCAAGTCGGACTTCACCGCATGCTTCTGCAGCAGCTGTCTTTATGATATCCTTGAATTTATTCCAGAGGGTTTCCAAGTCATCAGGTCGCTCTTCTGTGTTGCTCACTGCTGTAGCAATAAGCCCCTGATATCTGGTCTTAATTTCTGGCTCTCTCAGCTTGTAGGTCCTTATCAGGTAAATATAAAGCCTAACAAATAAATTCTAATAAAGAAAAGAGCAATGGTAAAATAACAGTGCTGTCACAGAGAATGTACTCGAAATCCCCCTTTGTTTTATGCTTCGTCTGCAAATTGTAACGTTTCCACGTTAAATATAAGCCACTGCATAAATACAAGCGTTTCCACAACACATTAAAACGGGTATTGCATTTCTAAGAAAAACATTGAGAGGCACACTGCGTAATGACCTAAATTAATCCTAACATTAATTATACTACGTTACCAAAACGAACGAACAGATGGACAGATTCAAATAGAAAGAGAGAGGTGGTCGAATGAAAATTCAGGAACGCATGCAAACACTAAGACACGTGTCTTCTCGTGCTATTAATTGCCACCCCTAAACAAGCCTTAAACGCGATATACAATTACTACTTAATCACGCGTGGTTGAAGGCCACATGCACTAAACTTTTTTTTTTCAGACGGGACAGTGATAAAAACACTAACCTTCCCAGAGTTAGGTTTTAAAATCCTGAAAAACGATTATTAGGAAAGATAACTTGAGATGGGTTTACGTTTGAAAACATTACAGTACCCAGACAGCACATCTTCGAAACAGGAGGTAGAAGAAATTGCATATTTTGAACGCAGCCACTTAGCTCTTTTAAATTTGTATATTTGGGTTCCTTAGGGCTTGCTGACAAAGAATATGTAAAACGTTACGCAGAAATAGTCTCTAGGAATTACCAAAATTATAACCAAAATAAAATAGTGGGGATGCCTGACAGCATGAAATCATTTCTGCTCATAAAATTTTTTTTATAACGTGTTTGAAAAAAACCTTACGTACGGAAATAGCCTACCATGTAAACTCCAAATTGATTGGAGCGCAACAAATATAAGACTAAACACGATTGGTCGGACTATAAATACTAACTTTCGTTGTTAGGGGAAACGGGGTCTAAGTAGGAGTTATTTTTTGAAAAGATGTGTCGTTGTGGACAGGGTTTCATTGGTTAGAGCTGCGTGAATATACACAATTCAGAGCGTTAGTTGAAGCCAGCTCATATTTTTGCTAAATAAAAGCCTGGAACATAAGCAGATGGGAATTTGTGCCAGTATTTGTGCCAGAATTCATTGCTAGTCAACGTATCTGTGTATTTCCATGAATTGTGGTAAGCTTGAAATATTCAATATCTTTTAATGAAAATTGAATGTAAATTGTTAATTTATGCCTGTATATATGTGTAGTTCAGTAGCAAACATGATGTAAAGCCTATAATGCTCCAGCCTGAACAGAAGGTGTCGGAGGGAAGTAAAACTGCATGGAATGGCCAAACAGTACACTGACACCTAGATTATTGATTAGACAGAAATAATGCTGGAATTGCAGAGGCGTAGTAACCATTAGGGAGGGTAATACTGGTATAAAGTATTTCAGATGAAGCTGACAGTTGGCCTAACGCTCTGAACTCAATGTTTGTGATGTATTGTGCTCAGTGTGTAGAGAGAATATAAATTAGTTATGAAGTAGAAGGTACATCCTTCTTGATTTCAGGGACAGTGGTCTTAACGTTATTGAGCAGCACCTGGACAGAGCTTTGCTGAATCCAGAGTCGGACAGCATACTCCTTGGTCCATTTAGCTATCAGTGAGGTGTCTCCAGAGCCCAGGGGAGAAATCGAGCAGAGGAGTCTTTTCCTGCCGCCATCACGCAAGATAAGCTGATGTGGCCAGCTGAGCTCAACATTATGTTCCCCCATCTTAAATTGACATTGTAAAAATAACTGTAAGAGGGGAATTAAATTGTTTTAATAATATCAGGAACTGAGAACATCTCCAATACTAGTTCCAATAAAGACAAACTATTGAAGTCATGATGACAAATACCAACAGAGCTTGAACAAAACAAAACCAGTATTACCTCATATTACTACTACACAACTGACACACATAGGATACTTTTAATAATATATGTCACTACAATATTCATATTGATAAAATTCTGTACATATAACTTGTAATTAAAATTGATTGTGATTCCTGGTTCCTTTGTATTTGAATCAGGACACATATACATTCATGACAGCAATGAATACATATTGTTATTTGAAAAGTTATCAGTGACTCCTTTAAGATATCCTTGTAGAGTGTTTTATGTATGTGAGTGTCACAGTGTTGTCAAGTGTAGTGGAATAAATTAAATTGTTTATCTGTCTGTTGTTGTTTTGACTTACACTTCATCATACACATACCCTAGACATATAACGTAGTCATCACACTATTCCAGAATAATTCTGACTGAGGTATACATATGTGGCAGCAAGTAAGGTTATATATAATACACTACTCTTATTAGATATATATACCTTCACAGCTGATCTCAGTCAGTACACTAAGTCCCCTATAAATATTTATAACATCCCACTTCACCACATATATTGGGGTCTCGCTCTTGGGATTTTGAATCTTTACCTATTAAAAATATTGGGGGTAATTCACTTCAGGGAATATAAGAATTAAAAGGTATCCTTGGGTGGAATTAAATAAGGTTGAGCTCTCGGTGCCTGTGTTGTCCATTAGATATATATTTAGAGATTGAATTTGTTGGTTAGACATTGTATAAATTTACCTGATAGACAATGGCGGACCTGGCCAAATTTCGATCTGCTGCTGTTCAGACTGCAAAAGAGTTAGGATTAGATGGGCAAGTTATGGTTGCCTATGTCACTACGGAATGTGACAAATTTATTGAACGCGAAGAAAGAAGGTTTGAAGCCGAAAGAAAGTTAGAGGCTGAAAGGGAAATTAAGAAGTTACAATTTGAGGCTGAGGCTGAGACTAAGAGGTTGCAGATTGAGGCTGAGGCTAAGAGGTTGCAGATTGAGGCTGAGGCTAAGAAATTGGAAGCAGAAGGAAGAAGATTAGCTGCAGAAAGAGAAGACAAGAAATTAGCTGCAGAAAGGGAAGCAGAAGAAGAAGATTAGCTGCAGAAAGGGAAGCAGAAGAAAGAAGATTGACTGCAGAAAGGGAAGAGAAGAAATTAGCTGCAGAAAGGGAAGCAGAAGATAAAAGATTACAAAGGGAACATGAGTTACGACTAAGGGAGTTTGAGTTTCAAGGCCATGCTCCTGAAAATGGTGCCAGTCCCTTTGCCTCTGATGCCACTGCTAGCCAAGGAGCCTCAACCTCAGCTATGAATTTTCATTTAGATCATTTTGTTGAGAAAGACGATGATATAGAGAGCTACCTAAATAGGTATGAACTATTAGCTACCACGTATGGGTTAGAGAGAGAAAGGTGGAGCTTAAAGTTATCTCAGGGACTTCGTGGGGCAGCTTATGAAGTTTTTGCAAAAATGAGCAGAGGTGATCAGGAAAATTATGACATGCTAAAGCAGGCTCTTTTGTTAAGATATGAAAAGAATGCAGAATTTTATAGGAAAAAATTTAGGAATGCTAAACTACTGTCAGGTGAAACCTATCACCAGTTTCTCTGCACGAATAGAGACATACTTGGAGAAATGGACTTCTCTGGGGAAAACCCAAGATCTTAAGGAAATGGTCCTTATAGAGCAATTAAGAGAGTCCATGGCTCCAGACCTGAGAAAGTTTCTCATGGAACAAGGTGCAGAGAGGCTGGGTGAGTTGCTAAATGTTGCTGAAAGGTATCAAGCAGCTCAAGCAGAGGTAACAGGTAATAAAAAGAAACAAGTGGATAACTTTAGGGCACCACAGAACTTTAATAAATTTGATCCTAGGGATCAAAATAAAGGTAAGCACCAATTTGATAGGCCACGGTATGAAAATAAAAATAAATTCCCACAATTCGATGAAAGGAAATATAATGAAATAAAATCTTTCAACCAAGGAAAAAGGTGGTGTAAGAATTGTCAGATGGACAATCATGACACTGACCGTTGCAGAAGGAAACCTGTGTATATGGCAACCCTTCAGGTCAGGTCGACCTCAAGACAGGAGGAGGATATTATGTTGGATACCACTCCAGAAGAGATGAGGAAGGCACAGGCTGGGGATAAAACACTCAAGCCTTGTTTCAGAAAATTGTCAACTTGTCATACAACTCCAGGCAAGGGAGATTTTTACATGAAAAACAAGTTGATGTATAGGAAGACTGGAGCTAGATCCAAAGGTCAGGGACAGCTGGTACTTCCTAAAAGATATAGGGCAGACTTAATAAGGAGCCTACATGTGAAACCAGATGGGGACCATGAGAAGATAGGTACCATCATTCAAAAGGTGGCTCACAATTTATTATTGGCCCAAAGCAAGATGGGACATTGAGAATTTTGTAGAAAGGTGTAGCATAGCACATGAGGGAACACCCACAAGTGGGAACATGGATCAGGACCTGGACACGCCACGGGGCAAAATTAGGCCTGATAATAAAAAAGAAAAATAGATTTGATAAAGTGGACCAAATGGAATGGGAAGCCCCTTTTCACGGACAAGCTTCACTTAACTGTTTTACAATGGCCACTATGCGGAGAGTGCAAAAAGATGTCTTACCCCAGTATAAGCCGAAAATCCCTCAATCGGACTTAAACAAACTGGAGGAAGAGGATGTAGAGAGGAAATCTCTCATCAAGAATTTTAAGTGGGGAGAAAGCCCCAAAAGAACAATTGGTAGCGGTCGTTTTGTGAATGATAATTCTGGGAGGAAAAATCATCACTATAAAGCTTCGAGTGGAAGAGACCATACCGGTGCATGGACAAATAGGTCCACAAAATTAAAGGTCCATATGTAGCTTTGTTAAGAACGTGGACTGATGAAAAGGCAGAGGAAAACATTACATCTTCATACCAATATGTGAATGAGCTGACCACTCGTTTAAAAACTGGCTGGAAACTTGCCAATGAAAATTTGAAACAAGCCAGGAAGAAACATGCTGCCTATTATAACAGGAAGGCGAAAGACAGAAATTTGGCTGTGGGAGAGAAAGTACTGCTTCTTTTGCCCGGGAGTCAGAATAAGTTACAAATTGGATGGCAGGGTCCATATACAGTTCTAGAGAAGGTGTCTAGAACAAATTATAAGATAGATAAGAAGGGGAAAGAAAAAATCTATCATGTGAATCTCCTGAAGAAATATTTGGAAAGAGAACATCAGGAAGAGACACACTTTTTGACCTTGTCCATCGCCATGGAGATGAAAAAGGAACCACTTTCATCATTTGAATATCCATTACACCCCTGTGAGACAGCAGCACAGGTGAAAATCAGTACACATTTAACGAAAACTCAGAAAGAGAGAGTGCAACAGGTTCTAAATAATCATGCAGAGGTGTTAACAGACCGACCAGGGCATACAAACCTATTGGAATATGATATGAATCTGATAGACCCCACACCTGTCTGTATGAAACCATATTCGATTCCGTTTGCTAAGGAGAAAGCTTTGAAGGAAGAGATAGACTATCTGTTGAAGGAAGGAATTATTTCGCACAGTGAATCTTCGTATAGTTCCGGTGTTGTACTCTTAAGGAAGCCCTCTGGAGACCATACCTAGCTTTTAGTACCTCAGAAGGACACTATGAGTTTAATAGATTGCCATTTGGATTGGAAGAAATGCCTAGTGTCTTCTCTAGAATGATGAGAAAATTATTGGATGTAAACATTATCGGAGGAACGTTGCGGCTCTTCAGTAACCTAACGAAATAGATTCTTAGGTCATGTATAGAAGGTTGCTAGGCATCGAGTGGCTCATGTCTAAGTTCGCTACTCTTCATGGGACCCAACTCTCGATATGAACCACTTGAATATTAGACAAAGAAAAGTCAAGTACAGCTATGAATCTAGCATATCTAAGCTATGTAGATATCTCCGAATACAGGACTTTGCCTATGATAAGATTACTGGTGTAAGAGCCATGAGTGTCGTGAGATGTTTCTAGCCAGTCCACAGAATATAAATTTAATCAGGGCAAAGTTACACTGATCAGTATTTCCTATCAATATAGTCTCCTGTTGTAATAGAATATCAGAGCAATGATATTATGCCAGTGCGGAGTCTGAGAGAATGTACTCGACTTGTTTCTCATCTGTTGATGTCTGGTAGTATGCATCATTTTGTGTGTGACCTGGATGTTCTACATCTGACTATATTGGGTGGTTGTTTACTTAGCAGTAAATTACAAGCTTATATCCATCAACATTCTTTCTAATAATAATCCAGTATGTATTGGCATTGTTCCCTAAGTTCACTCATTTGACAAATGTGAAATCAAACTGGCGTAAGTGACCTAGAATCTAAGTCCTAGACGTTGATATTTTTGACTTGCCATGTCTTACCAAACCATAAAAGGACTACAGTCGACTCACATTGGTTAAACAGAGGGGGCTAATTTATTTTCTTTGGGAACGCCATGCACTTAGATATTTGAACACGAGGTATTTTGAAGCAATGTTAATGGCTCTGTTAATACCCCCAGCAAGCACATAACCCTGATAACAATTGTAGCTACTTATCCTTCGTTGTAGTATAGGCCACAGTGCACTAACTTCAATTTTTTCAGACTGACAGGTGTTTGATCAACTATAGATTCCTCTTCGGGGGGTGGGGGGGGGGGGGTGAGTATGTAGTCCTAATAAGAATTTGTTTTTTTAACTTTATATGTAGATCCTGTTCATAAGCGACTGTTAGGGTATCCTTTTATCCGGAGTTTGAGAAAACTATTTTAGTTCCCAGGACATTGTGTTCTCTTCCACAGATGTTCCTTGATCCTCTTATTGGATTTGTTAAAATGAAATTGCATAGTGTTTTGCAACTTCGCAGCACTTAGCTCTTCTTTATCAAAGTTGTATAGTTTGGTCCAAAATGGCTGTTGCATGATAAAGATTAATGTACGTAGAGCAGACGTGTCCCATACTGGAGCATCATAGTCTAGGTTCTAAAAATGTACCAAGATTTATAACTTTTTTAGATAATGATAGAAAGGATGCTTTTTAACAGAAAGTAAGTATCTCGATAGTTCTTTGATTTCTGTGCTCGCTATAAAATTATTTTGTTACTTTTACGTTAAACAATACAGTATTATTGGTAATACTACAAGTCGTACAGTGTACTTGAATTTGCCTACCATTAGTTATGCTCCAGAAATTGGATACTGAGAGTGCGCATAAAAATAATAAGTTACAAAACACGATTGTTTCATAAATGGTTTTGTATTATGGTCACTAATAAATTAACTATATCTTTGAAGTTGATCAGGGTGTTCCAACTTTGTGAATTAACGACAGTTTTTCATTTCAGTATCTAGATTAACGCAAATGATCTAGTGACGAGCAGATTGAGGAGATTCATTGTAAATTAGATGCCTTGCGAATCCTTGATACGCAAGACATGGTATCCGGTATAGAGCATTTATGGAGTTGAGGACTTCTAGTCCAAACCCGTATGGGGAGTTGAAATAGAGCTTTGGATGAACAAATAGCACATGCATACAACAGTGCTGGCCAAACGAAACATCTGCAGGCTACATATTAATACGCTAACATATAAAATCCTATGCACCATAAGAGCAGAAAGTTGAGAGTAATAAAATGTGTATGCCAACTGTAGTTATGTATGCCAGAATATCAAGTTTGCTAGATCTATATAACGTAACTAGTGGTGCGTAGTGATCCATGAATATATTTGTCAGGGTAATTGTAACTCCATTTTATTAGTAATATCTAGGCTTTCTAACCAAGGCAAACTAGTTGACCTTTTCCTCGTCATATCAATGTGTTATTCTAATTAATATGTAGGAGTACATTTTATGTACTCTATCATATATAAGTTGTTTTTATAGCTATCCAAGTATATTGGCTTTCTTGACGCAAGAGGAAGAGCCAAAAAAGCTAGTTGTCCATGTCTTAAGGGTTATGATATTGTAAAGGTGATTTGCCTGTGAGGGATCTATGGAGACTGTTATGATCTTGTCTTGCGATAGGGAAAAGGTGCCAGAACAGCAATACAGTACTGAGATCCCTTGAAGGAAAAGCGAAAGATTAGTAGCAGACACAAAAACAAAACTGAGGAAGTTGCATAACATTGGAGAGGCGCGATAGTCAAGACAAATGAGTAAAGTCGAGTAGCTGGGTGTGGCAGCTATAAAACGAAGTATTATGTTCCCTATGCTGAACAGGAGCTGGAATAGGCAGACGTAGTTATGTGCTGCCCTACACGCCTGCTTGAACCCAAGCGTTAGTGGCCATTGACTTATTTGACAGCTCGGCGGCTAAGGAATCTATAAGTATTCACAAGAGAGGCTTATGACAAGTAGCTGACATGTAGTACAATCTACATGAAGTTTATCCATGGGGATTGGTAGGTCTCACCTGTAACGGTTATCCTGATGCAGGCCACCTGATGTCATAGTTTTTTTTGAGCTGAATGCAGAGTCAATAACCAGCAATCTCAATAATGTATTCATTTAAGCTATCAGTGAGAATGTTCATCTTTATTGGAGCACAGGGGACAGAAAATGCTTAGGCATGTCATAGAGATGAAGGGTTGTGGATTTTTCCCGTGCCGTGCCATTCGGTGACATTGGCCAATTATTTGAAGCTTATATGTGGCAAAGAGGTCTGTATGGAAAATGATATTTATAAACTGTCACTTTGAAAATGTGTGTGTGCCTGAGAAGTAGAGTCAGCTGCTAAGCCACTGTGTTTGACTTTTAACATCTTTTTGTCTGTTTCTCTGTCCACTTTACTATCCTCTGTGAACTGTAAATGCTTCCTAGGTTTTTTAAGATCTTTTACTCAAGGTATTGTTGACATAGATGTTGACTAGGCAAGACTTCTACTGCTTATACATGCAGTGGAGTCTTGTTAGCACATTTAATTTTTAAATATTACTTGTGTTATTCCATATGTTTCCAGCAAAATCTATTATCTTTCCCTTTGAGTATGATCAAGTGCATTCTCTTGATCAACATACTGATGTTCAGTTCTTTTAGTATATTGATATCCTCTTTACAGAGTTGGTCTTAACGTGAAAATGGCATCTATGTATACTTTTCCACTTGTGAAGCTAAATTTTTTGTTGTTGCTGTAATATGTACAGGGTTATTATATATTTCATTATTTAATGGATGAATTAATTTTGTTTGCATACATTCATTCATTGTGAGTTAAAATGGAGATACTAAAGTTTTTTTTTCCACAGAATTTAAATAAAATTATATTACTTTTTGCATTTTCTTACTTAATTTTCTTAACAAAGAATAATACTAAAGCTGCCACTAGATTTGTCTAATGGAATGACTAAGGTAAGGTTGTGCAAGAGGCTAGCAATTTCATTGTGTAAAACAAGCTACTGCAGATACCATCACCACAGTGGTGGCCCCATTTATCATTTCCTGCTTACATTTTTGTAACCAGAAATTGTGTTTTCTTCTCAAGGATATGTTTCTTGCCAAGCCTATTGGTGTGCTTTCACTGCTGGATGAAGAGAGTCAATTTCCAAAGGTATCTGACAACAGAAGTTACCATATATTGTATGTTGTTGTTGATATTAACAGTATACATGCTTCAGGGTAGCTCACTTGCTAACTGTATTGCCGTTTTCTCAAATTAAATGAAGTTAGCTATATCTCATTATGTGTGAATATACATGTCTTTGTGTGCATGTGTGTTCATGTATCTGCACACATGTGTGTACATGCTTCTGTAAATGGCTGTGTTTCTTTAAAGCACTCCACTTGGTCATTAGGAAATAAAGCAGGTTCAATTTTAATTTGGTTAGTTAACTTTAAAAAATTGATTGTAAAAAAAAATATGTAATGGCTTTATTTCAGCATCTAAGATCATTTGAAATACATATTTTTCAACAGTTAGAATAGCAATGCTATAACATTGTTATATATTAGTTATAAAGAGGAAAAAGCAGTTTCAGTAGTGTTCAAAGTCTGTTCACTCTAAAATGAAGTACAGTACGTAATGGGATGATCTGGCTTGATTGCTTTGCTATACATTACTCGAAGAGCAATTTTATTTTCTAAAGTCGGGTAATGACCTGATCCCAGAACTAGCTGATTAAAGTCACTACTTGTTACATAATGCTATTATCTGTACAATTACTAAAGAATTCACAAATGAACACACCTGGTTAAACCCCCCATCTGTTTGAAAAGTAATCTATGCATCTGCTGTCTTGGGAAAGCCTTACCACTGGAGAACTACTAAGAGCTTTTAGAGATATTTATTTCACATAAACACCAGCAGATGGGCTTTAGATGAATGGAAGAAAAACCCTCAAGTAAAAGATTAATGGGCACAGACCACCACATAAATTTTTAAAAGGGTCAGACTCCTGGGTAATAGGGCAATAAGTGATTATTCAAGATTTGCAACGAGTTTTAAATAATTTACATAACAATGAATGCATGCTGGAGAATAGCTAGTTTCAGAAGGAAGGAGACAAAATAGAATCCTTGTTAAAAATTATGCTCCGGATATAGCAAGGTATTCCCAGTGATGCAATTTTATTCCATTTCTAGAATTTAGTTCCATTGAATCTGAAACATGAGTGAAATGGAACAAAACAAATGTCCCTCCTTTCAAATTTTATATAAGGACAAAGCAAGACAAATAAGCTTACTGTGCCTCCCTAAAGGAAGTTTACTGGAGAAGAAATGGTCGAAAGGAATAATTTTCGACAGAACTCCATTGATGGGTTGAGCATGGTTAGGAAGCAGACAGAAATGATAGACCACTAGCTACCTGAAGAGAAAAAACCAAATGATGGTAAAAGATGATCATAAAGATGGGGAAGAACCTGAGGCAGCACTGTAGAGAAAATCAGATAGGGCAAAGCAGCAGGGCAAATGAGTGGTGGGAAAAAACTTACCAGTAAATATGGTTAAAGGTAACAGTGGGAAGCAATCAGGCGACCTATTACTCTAAAAGTGGATCCTACAGCCAGCCGATGGGAGAGCAACAAGAACCGTGACCAAAGGTATTGGAGATTGCCATCATAACAACCAAATTTTACAATAAAGTGTGAGCAATTTCGTGTCCATAATTGTGGTGGAAACCATAGAAGAGCATAACCCGTTCTTCCCCCCCATGATCCCCTGGGTAAAGATACTAACACTAATATACTCCTAGACATAGACACCTGACAACCTAGCGATGAGGGGGCCACAAATGAGGATGAGGTACCACTTGCTGGATTCACACCGTAGCAAACCGAAGTACTACAAGACCTAATCATCCCTCTCAACTAGCATAAGTATTAAAAGGCCCTTGATTATAATGTAGTAGAGATCCAGTCTTTGTGTTTTCATAGATCTAGAAGATGTGATAAAGGTGCGTGCGTGTTTTGGACAGGAGGTCCAACGAGTAGTCAGTACTTATTGTGGACCAGTTTTAGCAAGGAAGCAATATTGCCTGCAACCTCTGAGATATCATGCTATACAGAGCTTGTCTTTTCTTCTACGAAGTCTGCAGAAATTATGCGAAGTGTACCGCAAACCATAAGGTCAGAAGAGTTTTCAGGACCACCCACACTGATAGGTAAACAAGTGTGTGTATATTCCGTGAGTTCACCCCATTACCTCTTCAGTTTTACGCCTTATGAGACGTATTGTTGCATCAAGGCAATGAAAGTGATATAACAAGAAAGTATACCGTGTTGGGTTACTGTGAAGAAGATACAAGGTCTAAATTTCGGATTCTGAGGCAATTATTGCTGAGGAAGGGTGAGAGCCAGGCTGAATGCTAAATCATTAGGTGCACATCTCCAATCCATACCTGCAATGTTCTGGAAAGAAGAGCGGAGAAGTGTAGAGAGGTATGGTCATTGAGATCAGCTTCGTAAAACAAAATCCATAGTGTGAATCACGAGAAGTGGGTGTGGTGGGAAAGTGAAAGAACATCCAGATTAAGTTGGTGAAGATACAGGAGTCCGAGAGTCAGTGTCGACGACAGCTATATAATTATCACTGAGCTATTAAAATGTGACCGATTAAGGGATGGACATCAAAGAAGAGTTGGCCACTCCGAAAAGCATCGGGCATGGAGACATATTTCCAGGTCCAAAAAAGCGTTGAGGTAGATTCCCTCCAGCAAGAAAGAGGTTGGATAATTAAAACGAGAGATGAGGCTGTATACCGGCTAGCCAACCTATGTCCATTCGTTGAGACATAATGAGTGCGTATGCGTAGGGCAATGTACCTACAACCCCACTAAAATGCCAATCCTAAACGCGTCAGAAATGATGTGTATCTCTGAGGAAAGTGTGTAGAAAGTAACAAGAAGAGACCAAGGTTCGCACCGAGACTATCCCATCAAGGGGCCTAAATCCCAATCCGATGCAGACCCAAATAGAACATCACCAACTAATAGATGTTTTGGTGCATGTTCCCAGCTAGAAAGGGAGAAGATCGGCAACCAACGACACAAGGCATGGGAAACAAAGAGCCAGGGATACCAGACCTCCAGGACGACGCCAGATTCCCCGCTTGGGAGTGACATAGACAAGGATGACAAGAGGGTTCTTTAGGGGTGACTGAGGGCTGGGAGTGGGGCCGGGCCAGGGGGAATTGACAGCTGGATAAGAATGTGGTACTGGCGGCTCTCTTCCTTTCCAAACCCTCTACACCTCACGTAGAGAGGGGAACAACTAAGTCATAAGTAACCATTGATGAAATCGGATAAATTGGGTATAATGGATCGGCTGGGTAGAACACAAGCATAACATGAGTACAACAAAGCCAAGGCGAATAATCACATAAACCATAATGGGGAATTAGTGTGTATGGATTGAGCTGCTCACAGGATATGTCTATTCTTGTATTGACATACTTTGGGAAGAAATACAGTCACATAATCTTTGCTAAGTGACTCTACAACAATATCAGTGTGTGGAATGTTATTTGATTTAGCATATGCGAACAAGGAATTATGGTGGATAGTGGCCACCAGTATATTTGTTTGGAACGAGATACTACATTGGGCTTGTTGGGAATACACTTGATTGAACCTTTCTGTTGAGGTTATAGTGTAGTGTGAGCATTCAGTTATATACTGGGCCAGTCACAACAAAACAGACAAAGACTTACCCCTTCAACTGTAAGACGCCTCACCCTACCAGCACAGAGAAGCCAAGTGTGAGACAAAAATTGTGAGTATTGGATCACAGATAAGTGTGTGGTTGTTGTGCTGTGTGCGAAGACAAAAAAATCAAAGAAACCAAGTATTGTTATGTGGACCACTTGAAACATCCTTTGAGGAGTGATGGGTGCAATCACAATTTGACAACTCGGTTCTTCTACAACTTATTCGAAAAACCCAAACCCGTACAAGCGTGTACATATTTTATTAAAGGCATGGAATGGATGTGGACCACGATGAGATCAAATGTTACTTACTATGGGCAGATTTCCAAAGAAAAATAGAAAATGGTGGAAGTAAAAATATTTCTACTGGTAATTATAGAGGTAGTCCCAGGAGTAAATGGCCCAATAGGGGGTGGTTATTAGTACACCCACAGTCAAGCTCATGAGAAGGCACATGGATAAGTCATAGTCAAATTGTAAAATTTATTCAAGGTGCTATTTATTCAAAATTTCTGAGATTTTTTGGAAGTGGTATAGGTGTGATAATGTAAGAAATTAATAGTGTATTTATTAGCTAGTGTGTGTGTTCTTGGGCTTGTTTTTCTTGTCATTGGATATACTACATGACAATCACCAAGGAAAAAAACATTAGCTGCCTCTGGAACAAGCAAGTTGCAGGTAAGTTAATAATTTTTAAAAATTTTAAATTTTGCATGCTTTTTTTTTCTTTCAATCATTTTATATTATTGATAATATCTCATCATGCAGCATGTCCTTTGCAGAACGTCACTCTCATCACAGCCCGCCTGAAAGACTCTCGATCTCTAGCCAGCCCTCCTGCCTCCTCCATTGTCATGTTCAAGGTATCTTCAATGTTCTGTGTCCACCGTCGTCTTGGTCGGCCCCTGCTTCGCCTTCCAGGTACCATACCCTCCATCACTGCTCTCTCTAAGCCACTATGACGTTTAATGTGGCCAAAATATTTCAGTTTCGGGACATGATATTGTTTATGAGCCAGTTTTCCTCGATGTTCAGGTCATGTAGGATGTCTATATTTTTCTTCTTCTTGGTCCAAAATACTCTGAGAATTTTTCTGCAACACTTTGCTTCGAAAGATTCAATTTTTTTCTTTAATGTTTGAGTAATGGTCCATGATTCACATCCATATGTTACTACCGGAAAGATGCACGTTCTCAGAAGTTTTACTTTTATTAATTTGCTGGTGTTATGCCATAGGTTCTTCATTTTATTTAACCTCTGCATTGCTATGGCCAGTCTCCTTCTGACCTCTTTTGAGCAGTCTCCATTGTTGTTAATTATGGAGCAAGATATTCAAAATTTGTGACATTTTCAATTTCCTCATCATTGATGGTAATTTTTGGTTGACATCTTGTTTTGTCTTTGGACATTATCTTTGTTTTTTTTTTGTGTTCAGAAAAAGGTTCTGATCCTCACTGTGTCTTTTGACAGACAGGATTAACTGTTCTAGTCCCTTGGCACTGTTTGAAAGAATAACTGTGTCATCTGCGTACCTGAGTTCTGGGATCGCATTTCCACCAATTGTGAACGGATTGCAATGTTCACATTCTTGGTCACTCCGAACATTTCTCATTATATTTTCTGCATAGATGTTAAACAAGTATGGAGAGAGGATGCAACTCTGTCTTACTCCCCTTTTCACCTCAAACCATCCTGATGTTTCCCCTGCTACTCTGTGTAGCGAAATTTGGTTCCTCTTGCTTTGTTGTGAAAAAAAAATGTGTAGCGCGACTCACACACACACACACCAGCACAAGGTCAGCGCGGCGGTCTTTCTTTGAAGTTTGTAGACAGCGGAAATGTGAATTACGGTTGAAGCCAGACAATATTACTAAAGAATGAGGAAATAGCTATATAGGAATGTATGACGGACTTTAAAAGTATGCATTTACTGAAAATTAAATTATTAATTACCGGAGAACGCCCGGTTGGAATAATATTAAATAAATATAACTCAACAAAGGAGATAGACTAGGAATTATATCCAAAAGGATATTATTCAAATATAAATAGTTTTAAAGATAATTAATATTTTTCACCTTCATCACATCGGCTAAAAGTTAGCTAATAATCTTTAAAAATTTATTACACTAACAAGCCTCAACGGATTTGGATAAAACTTATATGGAATGAAAGCCTCATATGGGGAAAAGGGAATAATACATAGGAAGGACGGAAGAATATAAGTGTGTAGTGAACAGAAGAGAAAAACGAGTACAGGAAAAGCACAGATTGTTTCAAACAGCTTCAAACCAGGAGATGAAACGAAAATCTTTTGGGACTTTTAGAGGTGCTTTCTCGTACGCGTGAGACAGAAATATAAGGACAGAGCGGCGCATTGGAAATCACACACTAAATCCAGAAGCCAGAGTGAGAAACTGGAAGAAAGCATCTGCAAGAAAAGTTCTATTTTCACGCTGCATGCAGGGCAGATTAAATTAAGCCAATACAGTCTCACCGTGAGCTTATTAATCCTAAGAGGGTATGTAAGTTTATTAAAAAATATATGTATTACTAATATCATTTTATTTCAGATTTTATTTCTGATTGATTGTAGCAGATATAATAAAAAAAAAAGGGAATGACGCTAACCAGAGATAACCTTCACCGGCATTGTCAGGAAGCATAACCATTAATTGGTTAGCCACATATATCATGGCTAGTTCTTTCCTGGAAGCTTACGACATACCAGCAAGTACATAAGTGACTTGACATCCATAAGTGGAAGGCAAAGGTTATATCGTACCCATGTATCATAACATGTGATTTATTCATGTATATTGTTAATTCTGCACATTATACATTATCTTATCATGCTATCTCTGTAATATACTACCATGATTCATTCATTTATATACAAACACTGAAGACATGGTCGCATCATGAACAGCAAAGGGTGGTGAGATTGTTAGAACAATGGCCACCTATTACCTTTTGTTCCAGGTTTTTATGATCAATGTTTATGATCATTCCTGATCGAGAAAATAAAGACTTGTAGAAGTTGATCCAGCTTACTGAAGCCTAGAGGTCAACCACGCTTCAACACCTTAGTCCCCCGTAGTTATAGGCCGGGCTGAAGGAAAGTCTTCCGTACTCCAGTGTGTCGGAGGAACCTCGAGCAGACGTGGATAAAGTTGAGTTTATATATTTCCATCCAACAAATCCTGTGAGCAGTTTCTAAAACGACCGTTTAATGATGACAACTAGATGGCAAGAGATAATGTGACAATCCTTTTGTTGTAAATTCAGTGGAAGATAAATCCAAGACTTTTTAGCTTGTTTATTTGATTTGTAACTGTAAATAATCATACATTTTACCATCTTACAACAACCATTTCTCATTACAAGAATATATAGATGTACATAATAAATTGGATAATTGTACTCATTTGACTTGTTAAATTTTTAACTGTTAAATTTTGAGTTACTTTTTCTAATTTAATTATAATATCACATAGGGTTACGATAGCGAAAGTAGCATCTTATACTTCGAAGCCTAAATCTATTGTCCAGCTCAGAGTATTCACAGCTGTAACTCACTTGTGATACCAGTGTACTTCTCGGGCACTGGAACTTCATACTTTCTGGAGAGTGATTCTACTACTGCTCTACCACTATTATCATAATAGGAAAACCTTTCGCTACACTCTGACAGCTGCTTGTTGATTATGGTATAGTGTTTCAATTAGATGGATCAAATGCGCCGGAAACCCCATGTCTCTCATGATGTTGCATATTTTCTGATGTTGTACGCAGTCGAAGGCCTTGGTGTAATCTACAAAACAGGCATGAAGATCTACATTGTATTCTCTGCATTTCTCGAGGATGATTCTCACATTAAAAATGTGATCTCTCGTACCTCTGCCTTGTCTAAAACCCACCTGTACTTCATGTATTTCATGTTCTAACTTTCTTTCTATCCTCTTCATGATAATCCGCAAGAGGATTTTGCTGGCATGACTTATTAAAGCAATAGTACG
This sequence comes from Oreohelix idahoensis, assembly GCA_024509875.1. Taxonomy (NCBI): domain Eukaryota; kingdom Metazoa; phylum Mollusca; class Gastropoda; order Stylommatophora; family Oreohelicidae; genus Oreohelix; species Oreohelix idahoensis. The sequence continues at coordinate 130,953 of JAMPIV010003898.1, forward strand.
ATAGTTGGTACACAGTTTTAAATTGCCTTTCTTTGGGAGAGAGATATACACAGATCTTTTCTCCCATAATATCTACCATACTAAATAAACATATATTTTTCAGCTTGATGCACTAGTACCTTCATCTGTCTTCTAAATTACATAGAATTAATAAAAAATCTGTTTAAAATTAATAAATCTACAGCTTAATTTCTCATAACACCTACAGGGCAAAAGTGGGGGGAAAATTTCAGACATTTTTTTGGAAGTGACATAGATGAGATAATGTAAGTTACCAATAGTATCAATATTTGTCAATGTGTGTGTTCTTGGGCTTGTTTTTCTTGTTATTGGATATACTACATGATAATCACCAAGAGAAAGGTATTACCTACCAAAGAAACAAGCAATTTGAACATAAGTTGATAATTCTGAAACAAATTAGAATTATTTTTGTCTGTCAATCATTTTATATTACTAATAATATCTACCATATTAAGTAAAATGGTAATATGGGCCTAACACCATATTCCCAATATGCCTCAATGGGCGTGTAACGGGTTCCTTTACCTTTACCTTTTATATTAAGTAAACTTTCCTTTTACCAGCTTTAGGCAATAGTACATTCATTTATCATCAAAATGAAATATAATTCATAAAAATCTGTTTAAAATTAGGAAAACTACAGATTAAATTGTTCATACACCTACAGAATGAAAATGGGAACAAAATTTAATTCGGCCATAGTGTATTTTTCAATTCGGTAGTTAACCCTATTCAATTCAACCCTTAGAAATCGGACACCTGAGGCTAGTAATTTCTTAGTCGCAGAAAGTACCTTAAAAACTTTCTATTTTAAAAATTAATATCGTTATTTTATAATAAAAATACACATAAAAACTTTTATTAAAAGTTTTTCTTTTTTTTTACGTACTGTGTTTTTCTACAGTTAAAATGACTGCGTATTTACATCGGATTTTCACTGCTGAAAACAGGAAAAAAAAAAATGAAAATAACGAACTTCAGCGATGTTTTTAGTGAAGAATTCGTCACTGATTCTGCGGCTGATGATGTCTAGGACACTGAAATATTGGATTCAGACATAGGTATTGACCATAATGTCCCTGCTGACCCACTTTATGAAGCGGACACATCAAGGTAATTTCCGAGAATGATAGTCTAAACCTAGCACTAGGAATTTTAATGGCATGTTACAGCCCAGTGACCTAATTTTTTTACAAATTACCATTTCAATAGTTTCTATAACCTTTTTTCTATTAAAATCGGTAGGCCCCTAATTATTTTGGTAATGTTCACCTTTAGCCCTACCGATGTCCTATTGTAACTTTTCGTTTACTTTGTACTTGGAATCGGAGTTTACAAGTAAGGAAACATTCGTACGAAATACGAATAGCATAAATGATGTTCCTCCGGTGGTCACGACAGTAAATAATTATAATCACAACGTTACAAAATTAATAAATGTATAGGGCCTATAATTAATTTGTTTGTAAGATAATGACATGTATTGACTTTAAAACATACAGAAATATTTTAAGATACCTGTTAGCTCCCCAAGGAGCATAGGCCTTCAACAAACGCATGCCAAATCCTTTTGTCAGATGCCTTTTGCGCGAGGTCTTTCCACGAATTCCTCTTCTTTTTCAGTTCTGTATCTAGTTATCTTGTCTGTGTGTGTGTGTGTGTGTATTTTTTTTTTTTTTTTGGTTTACCTCTGACTCTTTAATAATTATAATCAAAGTGTGATTATATATATAAATATATGTATAAAACACTGTGATTATAATTATTAAAGAGCATATATATATATATATATATATATATATATATATATATATAAAGGTAAAGATAGTCCCATAGCAGATACTGCCGTAGGAGAATGAAGTGTTAGAGACTTCACTATACTAGGTCCAGCATCAAGAGGTGGGGTGATCAGTTCCCTTCCTCGATACTTTTCCTTCCCTAACTCAAGAGCAAAGTCAGGTATCCATTTACAGCTGGGTAGACTGGAGCGCGATGATACCATGAATCGAACCCATCACCTTAGCCACGAGAAGTATGCGGCACAAACAAGTATGCTGCAGCGACAGAAACGCAAAATTCATATCGTTTCCCGCGTTACATCTTGATTAAAAAGTGGATATGGATATCGTACGAATGTTTGCTTAAAGTCGATGTACAAAGTAATGAAAAGTTACAATAGGACATCGGCTAAAGGTGAACACGGCATTTTTTGGGACCGGGTTTGCCTTCCCTCTTCGATCCGTGCTCGCTCAGCCAGACTGCACTGCTGCAGACTGTTTCCAGGACCACCACGTGGAGGTGGAGCACGGTCTTGACCAGCTCTGGTTCGCTGGTCCTGACGCAGGCAGTCAAGCTATGAGTCGCTGACTGCGGTCTCTATTGCTGCGTCTGATAGCAGGCAAAATTGTAAACATTGTTGGGCAACTTTAGGTATTGAAAAAAAAAATGCAATCAAAATGTAGTGCATGCAACACCTTTTTTTGATTCCTGAAATATAGAAACTGCCTAGTTGAATATTGTAAGTTCTAAAACAATATTGATATCTCCTATATCTTTAATCAACTAATCTGATATGGTTCTGAATTTCAGTTTTTTTTTCTTTTTTTTCAAAAATCTTAGTTTATTATTTTTAGTTAAAACGTTTCCACTTGTGCCCAGTTCAACAGACCAGTTTTAATTATTCTCTAATTAATTTATTTATTATCAGAATCTTTTAATTTTTTTAACATATGTTCATTCTTTGATAGCCTTTTAAATAACAGTACATCTATTATATTATTTTATTGAGCTAGTTTTTCTTTTTTTAATTCTTGAATATCTCAGTTTATGTTCATTTTTATGACCAATTCTGCAACTATTTTGACCTTGGATAATTATATTGTGATAAATTATTGCTGCAAATACCACAAACACACAGTTTATTCATTTTCTAATATACTGATGCCTAATATGCTTTGGTTTCATGCATCTGTAAAGATTTTAGATGTTATTTTATAATGTCACCATAATCATGTACAAATGACCAGTTATTGCCCCTTTTTACCTAACAATTTAATTAATTTTTTATTAATTAATTTATTATCAGATTCGTCTAATTTTTTCAAATCATATTAAATAAATGGACATACTTTTAAATAAAAGCCACTGTCTTGTACATTTTGCATTTGCTAGTTTTTTTCCTTCTTTGAATATATCTGTTCTAGTAAATTTTTGTTATTTTTTCTGTATCTAATTAGGTAATTAACTAGTTGTTACTCAACCAAGCTCAAAAACATCCAAAAATAACTACTACTACTGTACTAATGTTCATTCAGTTCCAAACACAATGATGTATAATACCGATTGGTTTAATATATTTAAAAATGTCACATAAAAACCACACAAAAAACCTTAAAAAGTCAAGACTTGAAAAGAGTTAGTGTTAACCTGTCTATATTCTTTGTCCTTGTTGCCTGTTTGTAACTGTGAAAGGTTGAAACCCAAAATGTCCAGTGTACCGTTAATTTGTAAAACTGATTCAATACCTTTTTATTTGTTAATATATATATAATATTTATATGCGTTCTGGACAGGATGTTAGACTTTGTGCACTGACGCTTTTGGGTGAATCAAATTGTAATGCCATGATGTCATCACAAAAACAGCTATTCTATGGACTCCTGAAGGAAAGCGAAAGAGAGGCCGACCAAAAACAACTTGGCGGAGAACTGTGGAGGCCGAGATGCAAAGAATGAACCAGAGCTGGGGCACTGAATGAAGGATAGCCGCTGACCAAGCAAGTAGAAGCAGTTTGTTGCTGCCCTACAAGATGCCACTAGGCGTGGTGGCCACTGACTGCTTTGACAGTTGTCGGCTGAGGATCGAAGAAGAGAAATTTAAAAGGGTTAATAATTAGGCAAAAGACCTGTAAAGAAAGTATGTACAAATCTTAAAAACCTATACTTAATACGGGTAACCCGTACTAGTTGCTATGTATGTGCTGGCCACAGATTGCTTTGTTAATCAGCAGCTAAGGATCCAAGAAGTGATCTAATATATCAGTGTTCATCTTCATGAAAGTGCTTACCTTCCCAGAAGGAAATGGTATTCCCACCTGCAATTCATCCACAAAGTTAGGAGTCTGGCCCAAGCCAAACAGCATGAATGGGAGTTGTAAGGAGAAGTATGATGACTGTGACAGCTGTGTGGCTGAAATATATGAAAATATAAAACAATACATCATTATAGAGGCTCATCTTCATGCCACTTTTAAGAAATTATGTTGCTTTAAACTGTAAATCACATTAAACACAACAATAATAATAGCCCCTTCAGTCATAACTGACTATGGGAATGTGCCCCTGAGGTGACAGCCCTCAACTGCTTATTTTCCTGGTGCTCCTTTCGACGTTTTCTCCTCACCTCTGCTTCTTGTGTGAGCCTCTCTTCGCCCAATCTGAGGTGGTGCCGTAAATAGCATCGCCACTTTGTGCGATCGGCAGCTTCATCCTCCCATGTTGCTGGATCCATGTCCAGTGCCCTCATATCTCTCTTGCACACATCTTTGAACCTCAGCTGTGGTCGCCCAACTGTTCTCTTGCCATCTGCTAATTGTCCGTAGAAGATATCTTTTGGGATGAGACCATCTTCCATGCGGCGAACATGGCCAAGCCAGCGAAGTCTGCGCTGTCTAAGCAGCGTATACATACATATACATTAAACACAACAAGCTATTTGTAACTGAATTATAAAAAATCATTACTATCTATCTATCTATCTATCTTCGTTTTCAGTCATTTCTGACTATAGGAGCGTACCCCGAAACATAGTCTCGGTGGCACGAGGTTGGGCACCTGAATAAAGAGGTCAAGCTGTTGCCCATGCAGCATGCCTCTGCTGGTGCGATCAGAGGAACGGCGCAGCCATTACAGTCTGAAACCAGAGTATTTAAGTTTGCTATACCTCACGTCATAACTTTTTCAAAGTTATGACCACCACCCACCGAATCAAGAAAGAGCTATCAATCTGTATTTGTAAAGTTATAAAGAATACTACATGGATTGCACTTCGCCACCACCATTTACAAAGCCACACATATACACATTACAAATGAAATAATCCAGGTCGTGTCACAGATTTCATGCTAGCGAGTAGATTACTGTAACATTTTTCTTGAATCATTCCTTTACTATATAAGCCAGTAGTTATCTACACAGCCACAGGCCCAACAGTTAAAGACTGCCATCAATGTCATTATTTTTTTTTTTGAGCTTAATATCTTATTGCCCCGTATAGTTCCAGGTTGGGGTCTTTCTGATGAGATACAGAAATAATAGGACTACTGCCCCCTCAGGCATGTCATAAAAGATGACTAATGTGAGGTTTTAATGGGGCTGGGAACCTCATCATGTAAAACAGATCGCTTCATAAACCACTGATGCAAGAACATGGGAATGCTTGATGCAGGCTTTCTGCAAGGGGAGCAGTTGTAATGGTAGTTCCATGCTCCATAAGGAGCAAAAAAAAAAGATGATAATAACATCTTATTAAGCTGAATCTCTTCTCAGGTACATTCATGCACTTAAAGTTCTTCATCTTCTTCAAGATTTTTTTCCAGTATTGTATGATTAAATTATTCATAAAAAAACTACAGCATTAGAATGGAGACAGAGGCAGCGACCGCAGCCCCGAGGTAGCCGTCTGAACCTCCATTAACCAGAGCAGCTATTGTTTCTTCAGGAATCTTCACTAAGAAGATAAATAGCAGCTGCAATATAAGAGAGATCAACTGCATTTCGCTAGGGAACATGGATGTCGGAACCAATGCACATTTGCCCGGGACTACCCCAGGCATCTCCACTATCACCAATGCAGTTTAACATCTACAGAGCAAAAGTAGCCACAATTCAACCAACAGGGCCGGGACAAACATTAACTTTTGCTGATGACTTATTCATTTACAAGATTGGCTCAGGTAGACAGGAAATGATCAAAAGAATACACGAGACACTACAGCAGGGCTGGATTAACCATTAAACAAAATAAGCATGTGCTTAGGGCACCAAGAGGAGGGGGCAGCACAGAGTTTTCCCCCTAGCTACTATGCCCTTAACTCTCAACTCTTTCACTGCCACACTTGACTTTAGTTGAATTTTTTTGTAATTGTCTTTATTGACCGTGTTTCCCTAGTTATACGTAAATAATTTGCTTATATTGCTTACTGCAATTTAGTGTTAAAACACATTTTAAAAAACTATTCATTTAATAGTTATGCGGTCTGGCCTGGAAGAAAACTGAATTTTCAATCTCTTATTTTACAATCAGAACTTAGGGAGTCTTAATGTCTCGTCAGTTAAGCACTAGAAGGGCTGGGGGGGGGGCGCGGGGGGGGGGGGGGGGGGGGGGGGGGGGGGGGGGGGGGGGGGGCCATTATTGTTAGGCTGTGCTTAGGGCATCAGTTGGCCTTAATCCGGCCCTGCACTACAGACAGTTTTTTTAATGGTAGAAGGAAACCAGCCCTAAGGTCAATCCCAACAGGGCCTGTGTGATGTCATGCTCCTTGAATAACTCCCTAACATTAATCTCAGTGGGCAGAACACTGAAAAGCAGGACAGGCTGAAGTATCTCAGTATAATGTTCGACCACTGTCTATCAGACAAGTGCCTTGCTGAGCAAACCAAACAGAAGTGCTAGCGCAGTTTGGCGGCTCTAAAAACAGCGGCTGCTGCAAACCTGGAGTAGAGACTACTGTTTCTCCTGTATCATCAGATGGTCATGTTAGTAATCAATTATGGGCTGGGACTACTCACACTGTCAAGGTCACAGTGTGAATGATTAGAATGCATTGAAATGAAGGAATGTGTATAGTCTTGGGCTGCAAGAGACACTGTAAGAATGAGATACATGCTTGGACTGCTGCCTATTAGATCCAGATATGCTATGGCCCAGAGAAAAGTCTGCGGATAACCACAGATAAAAGTCACCCCTGCATGGGAACATAGCTGACATTAAGGGCATGCACTACAGTGAAAACTAACTTTTGTTCTAATAAAATTTTCAAACTTTTTATGTGCTCAATAGACACAGTGTATGTCCATGAACAGTTTATTTTGATAAAAAACATGTGGTTACCATGGTAACAAAAAAAAAAACATCAGCCATATTGGATTTTCACTAATTTTCTAGACCAAAAATCATATGTTTCCCATTGACCAAACTTTATCAAATTGCACACACATGTTGTGACTGACAATTAAAACAATTTTACACATGCTTTTTTTGATAAGTTTAAAATTCTATTTTTTTAAAACATACACTAGGGCTATATTTGTATACTGTTAAAAAAAAAAGTAACGCATAGCTATCCGAGGGCGCGTTTTTATGAGTTTGTAAGTAAAATTTGGTGCTAGGGTATATAAAAACCAGCCTCAAATGTTCTTTACACTGTCAAATGCACGCGTTGACCTGAATTTTGTTCGGTTTTGTAATCGTTACAACGCAGTGGTCAAGTGATGACGCAATTTTTGACCACAGCTCATGTTGCGCGCACTTGAAAGCAACAAAATTTGGGGTGAACACTATTCACTGACTACGCAACTGAAACCCTATAAAAGGATAACGCTACACACACAAAATTCAGTTCATTTTCAAGCAGACATTTATGGCGTCTCTATCGATAAATTTTATGAACATTGCTATTGGCCGACTGCATGCAGGTGAAAGTCAAAGTCAGGTTGCCAGGCATCTAAATGTGCATCAGAGTATCATCAGTCGACTTTGGCACCGGTTCCAAGCCACTGGCTCAGTTGAAGAACGGCATCGCAGTGGACGACCCAGAGTGACAACAGCAGTGGAGGATCGCTTTATTCGGCTTCGTCACCTCAGAGACAGGTTTACAACAGCTTCCTCAACTGCCCAGTCATTGCCTGCAGGACGTCATGTGTCTGATCAAACTGTCCGGAATAGACTGCATGACACTGGACTTTGGGCACAACGACCTCACCGAGGACCTGTCCTTATGCGCCGCCATCGCCAAAATCGACTTCTTTGGGCCAACCAGCATCGTCCCTGTGCAGCTGACAATCAATGGAGACATGTCTGGTTTAGTGACGAATCTTTCTTTTTGTTGCAGCGTCATGATAGACGGCGTAGGGTCTACCGTAGGCGAAATGAACGTTTAGCCCAAAATTGCGTTGATGAAGCTCCGCCGCACGGTGGTGGAGGTGCAATGGTGTGGGGAATGATCAGTTACAACGGAAGGAGTCAATTGGTGCACATTGAAGGAGGCTTGAAAGCGCAACGATACGTCAATGAAATTCTTCGACCCCCATGTCCTTCCACTTTTGGCTATCCAAAGGTCTGTGTTTCAACAGGACAATGCCAGACCCCATTGTGCACGGTTGACCACGCAGTTCCTGACTGCCAACAACATTCTCACTCTTCCCTGTCTCCAGACATGAGTCCGATTGAGCACCTGTGGGATGAGCTGCATAGACGTGTTTGTCGCCGAGACGTTGCTCCAGCCAATCGTCGTAATCTGTTCCAGGAACTCCAGGAAGAGTGGGCAGTCATCCCACAGGCCCACATCAGACGTCTGATCGCATCCATGCCCAGGAGATGCCAGTCGCTGATCGATGCAAGAGGAGGCCACACACATACTAACGGGAAAGCCCGTACGCCAAAAAACTCTCGTGACCTAGATGCAAAACAACTGTCAATTGATTGGATGAACCCTAAGGTATTCTTGTGTGCAATTTGAACAATTAACTCATTAAATTAAAAAAGTTATTGAATGTCAAAATTATGGCTATGTGTGTGCCTTTAGTATCTATGCGTTTCTTTTTTTGAACAGTATATGAAAAAAATTTTTAAAAATATATCACAGCAAATTACCAAAATATCAAAAAAAAGCATGTGACAATTTAAAGGTATATATGTGTACTACATGCATGCCACATTTCAGACTGATCTGTTAGATAGTTTGTTAGTAATACAAGTTTTTGTTAATAAAACGTTAGTTTTAAGAAAAATGCATTTTACTCACCGAGTGCCTTGTCTTGTCCAATATACTCCATTCTGGGTGGCTGAATGTGTTTAAAATTGTCCAGCACTATATGCTGCACCTCCTTCAGCTTCCTGCAGCTCCTCCTCTCGACTTTGTCTTGCCTCTTGCCTAATTTTTCTTCTTTTTACAGGTTTGTCAGCCTCATGTTTCTGGCTGTTGGCCAGACGTTTCCTTAATCGCACCTGTCCAAGGCGTTTCGAGTTTGTTCCAGATGCTTGACCACACAGCTTTTTTATTTCTGCACTGGCTGATGGTATAACGGCCACAAGGACACTGAATTTGACCTTTTTTAATGACACAAATTTCCGCTTGCTGCAACGACTCCATATAACATTGTGGAGGCTTTCATTTGCATTTTGTGTTGCACCTAGCTCACACCGCTTGAGCAGATGCTGATCAGTAAGATGCTCATAAATAGGGGCTAAGTGCTTATGGAGCAGGTTGTAGTCTAGCGGAGTGTGAACCTTGGTCTCGTGTGGTCCGGCAGCTTCTCCTTTGGCGATGGAAGCCTGATAGAAACACCAGGAGTCTTTGCCTGGCGGACACAAATTATGTTGGGGTTTGTCGTTTGTCGAATACCCATGGTAGAGAGAAGCCATGATGGCTTGTTTCATCTCTGGGGCTGTACTATGCTTGCGGATGGCCCCGGTGTAGTAAATACACAATTTTCGTTTGGCATTTTGGGTTAGACGACCATGGCCATTTCCCCCAAGGGCGACTTTTTGTTTCCTGCAGTCAGTAATCAGTGTCCTCAGTGCAGTGCCTAATCGCTTTGCAACATGGTTGACGCACTCTTCTTTGGTTATGTCAACTTCTGGTCCATACGGTTTGATGTCGCAGAGTCTGTTGTAGGCCTTGGAATTGCCATCTGATAGCAAAACAGTGTAGCGTAGCTTGTGATTTGCCACTGAACGAAGAAAGAGAACTTCACAGGCTTTTACCTCCATCATTCCGGCTGACCCTTCGTAATTACAGCAGCAGTCCTTCTGATGCTCTGCTTTCCATTTTTCAAATTTGTCAGGCAGATTTTTCAGTTGCCACTGTCCAGTATTCTCGCAGGTGTGACAGAAGGAAGACATAACATGCGTATCGATGACCACGCCAGTCAAGATGTCGATAACACTGCCAACACCTATCAGTGACTTATGACCTCTAGTTAGCCATGTTGCATCAAAGCTGACAGTGATGTCAATGATTTCTTTTTTATTAATGGTACAATGCTGACTCTTAGCATGCTCAGCTTGTACGATGTTGACGGCACGTTGAAATACTGTAGAGTGCATGGTATCCAAATGATCAAAAATGTTATTTGCATATTTATGAAATGTTTTCTGGTGCAGGCCAGGGAGATCTACGTTCTCACAGAAGAGATTGAATGTAGATGGGCCCATTCCAGACATGAGGGCACCAAGAACAGCAGATTTGTTGATTGCATGTCCACGAGGGCCGTGGCCTTCTGGTTCCCTCTCGGATGTGTACGTTCTAGAAATTGCTTTTTCACAAGTGTGACACACAACTTCCAGGAAGAGAGAGAAACCCTTTGACTTGGTGTTGTCAGTTCTTGTTTGCAATGTGCTTTGCTTACACACATTGCAACACACATTTTTAAGAAGGTTGTTGAAGAAAGAAATGTCCACAATGGTTCTGTACGTAGGTTTAGGTTGGGCGCAGACAGTATTATGAGATGCAACATTCTTGCTCGTGCTCAAGTTAATTTTTATATCTCATTGACTTGGGCCAGTGGTGAACTGGATCAGCAAATTGAACTATAGGCCTATTGTATACTGGTATGCAGAAATTCCATGTTGAGACTACATCAGTTTGCTCATCATTCACTGCTGATTCTGTCTTACCATTACCATTGCTAGAAATTACATACTGTCGACGCGATCTTGCAGCAGATAGTTGCTTTGATCTCTTACCTATTCTTCCCATTTTGAAGTAATAGAACACAATTCACTGAAATTTAAACAAGAGAAAAATATCAAACGCCATGTTCCATGCAGCAAACAATTAATTTGTTTACGGGCAGAAGAAGCTGTTGTTATCTTCCACATTTGTGCTTCTTCTTCTTCTTTGATCCTTAGCCGCCGACCGTCAAAGCAGTCAGTGGCCATTACACCTGGTGGCGTCTTGTAGGGCAACAACAAATTGATTCCACTTTGCTCGGTCGGCGGCCATCCTTCGTACAGTGCCCCAACTCTGGTTCACTCTTTGCATCTCTGCCTCCACAGTCCTCCGCCAGGTTGTTTTTGGTCGGCCTCTCTTTCGTTTTCCTTCAGGGGTCCAAAGCATAGCTGTTCTTGTGATGGCATCAGGGTCTCTTCTGAGGACATGGCCAACCCAGCTCCAGCGTCTGCCAGCTATGATGGTGTGCATGTCCTCTTGCTTGCTCCGAGTAAGCAGATCTTGGTTGGTGATGGTATTCGGCCAAAAGATTCGGAAAATTTTTCTTAGGCATGTTATGTGAAAAGAGGACAATTTCGACATTTCCTTCTCTGTAACTCGCCAGCTCTCCGCGCCATAGAGAACACGGCTGTTTGTGCCCTATACCAGAGCGCTCTTTTAGTTTCGGTGACCGGAATTCTGACACCGGGTATAAAATTTTCGTGTGCACCGTAAAAGACTATTTAAGTTTTTGGCGGGGAAAATCAGCTGTTGTGTGTGTAAAATCTGTAAAATATAAATCATTACACACTCGTTCTGGATAAACACAGCGCTAAAATTCTTTTGTGTACTATAAGTTTGTTCTCTGCTCTATTTTTGATTGCATTTTTATTTGTTTGAAATTAGTTTTGACGGAGTTACAGACTTTTGAAAACAGCGTCATCATTTGAGGAAATTCATAAAATAAGTAATCTTTTTATTAATTTAATATCTAAAAATCGGCCCATTCGTTTGAGTTTATAATTATAAAGACTTCTCGAAGGGAAGTTAAAGATTATTTCCACATACTTTTTTTTTTGGTTTCATATCTTGAGAATGTGTGGTAGTCAATTTTGTGAGTTTGGCATTACAAGAACAAGCATATTGTCACCAGATTTTATAGCATTTAAATTACTGTAAACGCATTCCTGATACTCACAAATCTTAAATAAGGTTGTAAAAAAAATAACTTTTTGTAAAGCACCATCTGTTTTTGCATTTTCATTAATTTATAATGATATTTAGCTACGTATATAAGCGTCAGAAAACATGTAAATCTATAGATAGATTACTTCCACATACTTTGTTCTATCTTTCAAGTCTTGTTAATCTTGTATTTATAATATGAATTTTTTTTTTTAATTGTGTGTGAGATAAGGACTGTTCCATTAGTGTTCTTTGGTAGACAATCCTGTGCACACGACGGCTGCCAAAGAATTCTAAGTAACTGTTTGTATATCTTCTTTCATTCACAGATAAAGCATTCTACATCCTGGTGTTAGACTTGATAGTCCCAAATATTCCTCTATCTTTATACATACACAAGTAAACTATACTACATAACAACGAAATGGAACATACTGTTTTGCATCATATGAATTGTGCCAGTGCACTGTGCAGAGCCTGTGGCAAGAGAGCATTAACTTCCAAAACAACACGTTCAATTCAGAAAGCACTGAACTGTTCTAATTACGTTAATGATCTGTTCTTTGTATTTGGAATTAACGTATCAGATGATAAACCCACACAGCATTCAACTATATTTTGTAAGAAGTGTTACTTACGAATACAAAACTCAAAAAGGAGGCATAATGAGAAGTGTCTTGAAACAGCCAAGTTACTATCGGAAAACAGTCAGCACATCTGGAAAGACTAAAACCATAATTTAACTATAAGTGAATGTCAACTGTGCAATTATGTTGCAAAGACATCTTTTGGTGTTTTAAAAACAAAAAAGCTGCTCTATCCCCTGTGATGTTCTTTCTGACCCCTCCATGTCTAGTCAGTCATTTAGCTGTAGTCAGTCAATTAGCTGTAGTCAGGATAGCTCTGTACAGTAGGAGGTTGATGTGCCTGCCCACATTAATGATGATATTGTTCAACTGGAGGTTGATGTGCCAGCTCACATTAAAGGCGATACCATTATTCATTTGGAGGTGGATAACACTACTCACCCTAGCATGCCAGTTTTTGTTGCCACATCTACACCTACCAAGTCAGTTATACATACGACAAGTACATCCACCTCGCCTGTCTTCAAAAGCGACATCACAGTACAACAGTTACTTGCTAAGCCACCTTCACAACCACTAACACAAAAGGAAGAACCCCTATTCACATCCATTGTTAGAAAAAAAAAACTAGAAACAGCAAAAAGTAATATCATAAAATGCAAAACCAGAGGACAGCCTATTGTACTACAAAAACTAATTAAACATAGAAGAGAAACACCAGTCACCAGAACGCCAACAAAACGTAAGCGATCTCAATTGCTCCACACTGTTAGAAAACATATTGCTGGAACATCAACTGATTCATTAGACCTGCAGCAGGCACATGAACTACAACGCTGTTCAGAAACGTCACGTCAGGAAATTTGCAGGAAAGCAGGCATTGAAATTAGAGTTAGAATATCCAAAGAATTAGCAATAGCCATGAAGGAAACAGTAGGTCTTACGTGGGCACAGGAGAGAAAGCAGAGAAGATTGAAAATTGAAAGACGCGCCAGCGGTATTAAAAATATAACTTCACAATTAAAATTTATAATGGAAACTCATTTGTTACAAATTTCTCCATCTGTGAATGTACAGATTCATCCTATTAAAAAAAGGAAGTGTGAATGATAACTGAGCGAAATTTTGGGGCTAGAGCAAATTATGGCAGTTGTTGCTTGAGATTGACAGAATTAACAGAGTGTGGAAATCATTTAATAGATGTATTTATTAAATACACCTATTTATCTATTAAATTGAACATTTCGTTTTACTCATGACCATACTCATTTTTACATGACCATCGTGATGTATGATTGAGATAATTGTTAGCTCTCATGTTTTTGGGGACAATTGGGTGTGTTATTTTAAGGTAATAAATGTGGACTTGCAATTTAATGTTTCAATAACACTGACTAACAAAAAAAAACTTTTTTTTTCTTTCTCTAACATTTCTATATTTTTCTGGTCAATTTTAATGCGCTGTTTTTAAATCTGCAAACCGTTTTTCTCTATCAGGTCAGGATCTCTAGAAATACGCAATTGAAGTTTTTTAACAACGCATACAGTATTACAACATCATTCGTACAAGAAGTATAACAGTTATGTAGGCTTGAATTTCTTTGCAGTCGACTTTCGTCGGTGAATGGCATGTGGTACATCGCGATGAAGCATCCAACAATAATCGGCAAGCATGGTCACACTCCACCGTCCTTGATAACGTGACTCCATTACGGCGATATCTTGATGGAATCGTTCTCCATGTTCATCGCTGACTTCGCCAAGGTTGTCAGGGAAATGGATTTTGAGGGACATCTTACAGCCCATAATTCTGTATGCATCTATGCACTGCTTAACAATATGCAACATAGTCGACAGATTTGTGATTTTCCAGAAAGTTACCTCGCACGATCGATTTGAATGCCATCCATGCGCGAAGTTCACTACCATGTAACAAGTTCTCGAATTGTTTGTCTGCAATAACTTTCCTAATCTGAGGTCCTACAAAGATACCTTCCTTTATCTTTGCATCGCTAACTTGCGGAAACTTTTCTCGAAGATAAGTGAAAGCTTTGCTCGTTTTATCTAACGCTTTTACAAAATTCTTCATGGGCCCCAACTTTATATGTAACAGTGGTAAAATGAAGCTGTCTTTGTTAACTAATGGCTCGCGTATTACATTTTTATGCCCGAGCTGCATACGATCCTGGATAGGCCACACCTTTCTTGCATAATGTTCCTGTCTGTTGCGGCTGTCCCATTCACATCGGAAGCAACAAAATTTAGTATACCCAGTCTGCATGCCCGTGAGAATTGCAATGACCTTTAGGTCTCCACAAATCCGCCATTGGTAGTCATTGTACTTTATTTTTTTCCAAACGTATAGCCATATTGTCATAAGTTTCTTTCATATGAACAGAGTAGGCGACTGGAATTGATGAAAAAAAAATTTCTGTTATGCAATAACACGGCTTTTAGACTAGTCTTGGAAGAATCGATGAAAAATCGCCATTCGTTGACTATGTGCTCATGACCGTTTACATCTTTGCAATAGCAAATGTCATCATCCATCTCAAAGTATTGAACAAGTTCTCTGTGTTTATGATGAAATTTAGATATTGGAGTATTGGGCGCTAAAAGATTCCATTCTTTGAGTCGCGAACCGAGTAATTCCGCTTGTCCTTTGGTAAGAGCGAGATCACGTATTAGATCTGAAAGTTCTGAATGGTTAATTAAGTAAACACCATCATTCCCCGGTATGTAATCTGAGTCAGAATTAGTTTCTAAAGCAGGTAAACTATCACTTTCTGATGGTTCATTTACGTCCAACGGATATTGTTTTGGTGGTACTTGGATCAGGCACGTGATTGGATCATGAGGCACTGGTTTCGAAACCGATTCAATATTTGGATAAACCACAGACTTTCTAGTTTCAAAAGTGAAACCATGGATATTTGTCAAGCAGAAGTAACAATCAGTAGTGTGATTTGTATGTTCACGCCATATTACTGGCACTCCAAAAGGCATCGACTTATGCTTCGGCGATTTTCGTAACCAACCTGCCAATGTATCGAACAAACTGCATTTGGCTTCCAAGATTTATTTGCATCTGTTGCGTGCATATTTTTGACGCACATATTACAAAAAATCGATATGGTTATTTAATATGGGAAAAATATAGTCATGCATCCATCTGTGTATGAAAATGCTGTTTATTGTAAAAGCGAGATAATCCATGTTTGATTCACACTTTTGATTATAGGAGTAATCGGTCTGGATATCGATCCAGCGCAAGAATAGTACGCTTGCGTTTGTACTTAATTTTAGGGCCAGAAAATATATTAATTTGCTTATTGTGTTTATGGCCTGAATTCATATGTATTACATATTATTAGTACAAGTAGAATCAGTCCTATATTGTATATTTTGGATGGGTATGAGGGACTAGATTCTTGTTAGCGGAAGTATGAGTTGTCTTAACAAGTCGTGATGAGTTCCGATGTACTGCTAAGAATGGCGGGGTACGTTTTTCAAGAGCTGGTCCCTTCGTCAAGAAAAAATGTCTTACGAAGTGGGTTTTTTCTTCTGGAGGAGATAATGTCTCTACGATAGTTTGTGTTAGAGACTCTCCTTATGTCAGTATATAGATGATTCGGACTCCAGGTAAACCCAGCTCGTATTTTTGATGATCTCTCGTCGGTTAGGCCTAGCTTGACTTTTGGGTGCTTCGATATGCTAGTGTCGTGTTTTGTATCGACGAAGATGACAGATTTTCCTGCAGCGGTTATGGCTACGTGAACTAACCTGATCACCGTAGTGCTGCATGGAACCATTTTTGAAATCCTTTATATATCCATTGTAAATTAACTTTGGCTGATATTCTTCCTATGAATGAGTGAACGACAACTCAGGAAGGTAGCCATGTTGGATTTCGGTCATCGTCTGTTTTGATCACTGCCAAGAGAACAGATTATTTATCTTATTATCGGACAGTGACAGAGAGATCTCAATCCTGCTAGAAACCCCCTTTTCGTGGTTTCATAAGATGATGTATCATGACATTGAACTTTGATGTACTACCCATTATTTCTGCATGTGTCATGACTTCAGATCTGCTATGTATACCTACAAATTGTTATGTCAACAAAGCCTGATGTACTCGTATGTCCCAGTGTGTACGTCTGAATAAATTGAGTAAACTAAGATTCCAGCAGTCTGCATTGGTGCCTTGTAGACACATGTGTATGAGTGATTATATTGGTCAGCACACGAACAGTACACCATTCGCGGTAATCACACTCTACACTACTACTTCATACATACACCATCCTGCTTCGGCTGAAGTGACCAAGTTTAGGGCCTGCTTCCCCTGGAGCCTTTGCCTTCCCTAACTCAGGACTAGGGTGAGTTACCCATTTACAGCTGGGTAGACTGGAGCATGCCTGATCTCAACAACACACCACTCTTCCTTACAGAGCAGACAGACTGATACTTTACAGTGGTGTACTACAGGTGTAGTAAGAAAAAACGTCTTTACAGTGGCGAGCCAGATTCCTGGGTCCAGCTTACGCAGTTTTGTGTTGAGAATCACAGTTTACAGCTGAAAGAACATTTGTTTGAACACATCAACACCAGTAGGACAGCTTGACCTGTATTACCGATAGGATGCTGTATCTAGGTCAGCACTTGTTGACAGTTTTTCGCTGTACAGACAGTATTACACAGGACAGTGGTATCAAGTGTAGAAAATATCTGGAGCAATATTGTTGACATTTCTCAACGTACAGAAGAATCGCAGTGTTGCTGAATAAAGTGCATAGTTCATCGTGGGATCTTCATATGCTCAACAGAGAAAAAATTGACAGTGTAATAGTTTAAACTTAAATCTATTACTGAATAAAGTGGCAAGTTAGTATTATTTAAATAAACTGTGCCTACTTTACAACACTATACTGGCAACACATTCCATTCATGACATAAAATGATATTGTATGCTATATGCTATTTATGCTTACATGTTATTTGTTGTGTATTAAATTAGTTTATATTCTGTGTGACTAGAACAGGAAATACCGAGTAATATTGGTCTTGTTCTGGCGTTCGATAGGGAGCAATTTCTTAATTGAAATTTGCTTGCAACATAGTTTGCAAATATTTGGTTAGTTAGTTGTGACGACTGTTTCATATTTGTATTTGTAACATTTTTTGTGTTCCTTAGTTTTGTTTGATTTGTTTGTATAATTGTAGGTCTCATCTTTCCTTTCATTTCAGTTTTTTACACCCTTATGTTTATACACTGTAGCGTTATTTGTCTTGTTATCTTATGGCAGTTATCATCACAGGTTCTGTGATCATTTTTTTTCATTTCCCCTATTTAATTTAATTTGATCTCTGCAAATGTTTTCAGATTGTCTTTTCTTGTTTGTCATTTGTAATGTCTTTAGTTGACATATGACGTATAGTGGTATACACTGATAGTATAGTACAGATCAGTACTTTCTGATTGTTATTGGAAAAGGGAAATATTTTTTTTCCACAGGTACTCAAGTGATCTTTGATTACATTGAGGTATACAAGACCTTTGTAAGGCTTGTCTCCCAAAGTTATTGGTAAAGGGAAATATTTTTTTTTTCCACAGGTACTCAAGTGATCTTTGATTACAGTGAGGTATACAAGACCTTTGTAAGGCTTGTCCCCACAGTATTTGAGATACAATTATTGTTGTCCACAGGTACTCAAGTTATCATTGGTTATTGTAAACCATACAAGTTTGGACTAAGACTAAGTCTAAGGTATAGACTTGTCTCCCATTAACAAAGAGAGTAATTTATTTACTTTTTCAGGTTTCTGATTTAAGAAGACAATATGTCTACCTTAGATTATTTCATTACACTAGGAAAATCTTTTGATAAGACTGGAAAAGACTTAGAACAATGGGCTGTTGCTCAATATGACAAAGCATTAGCTGCAGAAGAGAAAAAAATTGCTGCTGCTGTTGAAGAAAAAAAAAATTGCTGCTGAGGAAAAAAAAGCTGCGGCTGAGGAGAGAAAACTTCAAATAGAAGAAAAAAAAAGCTGCTGCAGAAGAAAGGAAAGCCTTAGCTGAAGAAAAAAGATTAGAAAAAGAAGCTGATACTGCTGCTGAACTTAAGAAATTGCAGATGCAAGTGGAGGAAAGGAGATTTGAGGCAGAACAGAAGAAATTAGAAGCTGCTGCAGAACAGAAAAAACTAGAAGTTGCTGCTGCTGCAGAACAGAAAAAACTAGAAGTTGCTGCTGCTGCAGAACAGAAAAAACTAGAAGCTGCTGCAGAACAGAAAAGATTAGATAGAGAAGCTGAAGAGAGAAAAGCAATAAGAGAACATGAGTTTGAATTAGAGAAATTAAAATTGACATGTATGAGTAATGTTAATCAGGCATCTGGTGGTAATGGTAAACCCTTTGTGTACAAGGTCAAAGTACCAGCGTTTAACCCTACCAGTGATGACATAACATTTTGGCTTTCTAGATTTGAACGGGCTTGTCGATCTCATAATGTTGACAAATCACAGTATGTGAATCAGTTGTCTGAAAATCTAAAAGGGGAGTCTCTGAGTAAGTTATATTTTGTTGAAGAGGCCGACAAAGACAATTATGATGCTGTTAGGGCAGCTTTGATAAAGAGATATCAGCTGTCTGAGGAAGGTTACCGTCTTTTGTTTAAAACAATGAGACCTGAGGTAGGTGTAGAATTCTCAGATTTCATCTCAAAAGCACGAATTACACTTTCACGATGGATTGAATTATCCAAAACAGAGAAAACATTTGATGGTCTTACAGATTTATTGCTAAGAGACAAGGTCATGTCTTCTGTAAATAAATCATTCCTAGAGTTCTTACATGAGCGTAAACCTAGTACAATAAAGCAAATGGAAGAATATTGTGACCAGTATGCCACGGCACACCCTGACATGATTCTTAGTAACTCTAACATTAAAGAGAGTATGCCAGTTGCTTCGGCAACAGAGTATAATCAGAATTACTCACACATATTCCAAGGAGCTAAAAATAAATTTGATAAAAAGGTTAATTGGAATAAGTATCAAAACCAAGATAACCACTCAAATCAGGGTTCTTCTTCGAAGAACTGGAATCGGGCTGATAGTCCTCGACACGCGAGGGGTACCCATAATGTTAGAAATTCTCGGAAAGGGAGTAGCTATAGGAACTACCCAAGTGCTTCATGGAGACAAAAGAAACAATATTACAGGGATACTCAATATAACGAGCATGATGATTATGATCATGAATATTATGATTCAAACCCAAATAGGGGTTATAACAGAGGCAATAATAATTATAGAGACAATTATAACCGAGGTAGATCACAACACAAAAGACATGGTAAATCTTATTACCAGGCTAACTCTGCACAACAGGAGTTCCACGACACCGATAATCAGAATAATGATAAAAAAGACTCCAATAGTGTAGCAAATTCCGCTTTCGATTTTGCTAGAGCATCTGAGTGTTCGCAATGCAAAACATTATTCGATCCAACCACAGTTTCTACTTTAAGCTGCGGTCACCCACTTCCCGCTCTCCATGCGTCAATTGCGCATAATGGAAGGGGTGCTCTTGTCTTTAATAGGGGCCTAATAGATGGTACTCCGGTATCAATTCTTTTCGACTCGGGGTGCACTACCATTGGAGTGAGGCAATCACTCGTAAATCCTTCTCGAGCTACGGGCAATATAGTCAAATGTGTAACATTTGGTGGCACATTGGAGAAGTACTCCACTGCCATTATCAATATTGCTACACCTTTCTTTACAGGAGAGGTGCAAGCATGTCTCTTGCCGAATCCGATCGCTGATCTTATCATCGGTCGCATTCATGGAGTGAAAGAATGCACTCCACAGCAAATCTCTAATTGGGAAAATGTTAATATGCAATCTGCTAATGCAGTAATCACTAGGGCTCAAGCTCTCAATATGCCACAATCTTCACATTCTGAAGATAATGATGCGCAGATCCAAGATGATCCCTTGGAGATTTCACACGATTCCTTTATTAAACAGCAGGAAGATGATCCTACTCTAAAGAAATTCTTTACTCTGGCAACAAAAGGTGATCCGAATAAGGATACAAATAGTAAATCTTGGATTACGATGAAGAATGGCGTACTTGTACGTATGGTACAAGACTCCGCTAAGTCCATTCATTCTCAAATCCTTGTGCCTAAAAATATGAGAGTTAAAATTTTACAGCACGCTCATGATTCGCAGTGTGCTGGACATATGGGTTTTTCCCGTACTAAAGCTAGAGTTCTTCAATCTTTCTTTTGGCCTGCTGTGAATAAGGACATACGAATCTATTGTCGATCTTGTAAAGTATGTCAAGAGATTAAATCCAGAGGTCCACGCCATGATGCACCTATTCAGGCTGCAGACATTCCCATTCGGCCATTTCAAAAAATGGCGATAGACATCATTGGTCCATTTAAGATAAAGTCTGCTAGAGGACACCAATTTATTCTGACGTGTGTTGATATGTGCACACGTTGGCCGGAGGCTGTTCCTCTAAAGAGCATAACTACTGCTGATGTCGCAGATGCTCTTTGGTTAATATTTTCTCGTCTGGGGTTTCCAGCAGAAATATTATCCGACCATGGTACCCAACTTATATCGGATACCATGTCTCAAGTAATGTCGACTCTGAAGATAGAGAGATCGCTGAGTAGTATTTATCATCCTATGTCCAATGGGATGGTGGAACGTTTGAATAGAACTCTGAAAAACCTACTAGGTAAGATAACAGAAGATCATCCTCAGGATTGGGATAGGGTTTTACCCGCGGCTCTCTTTGCATATAGAGAGGTCGCCAACGAACATACAGGATTTTCTCCCTTTGAACTTGTCTTTGGCGCGAAACCGCGAGGTCCTATGTCCTTACTTCATGATCTTATAACTGCTGATAATATTGTCGATGACACAAAATCCTCTTATGAATATGTCATCGCACTTAGACACAAGATTATTGAAGCATGCAAATTGGCAACTGCTTCTTCTGAATTTGCGAAACAGAAGGCAAGGGAATTTGCCAATAAAAAGAGATGTTTGCGTCAACTTTGTCCAGGTGACAAAGCATTTGTCTTGCTACCTTGTAGGGAAAATAGACTTCTCATTTCTTGGAAAGGTCCGTACGATATAATATCAAAGGTTTCCGATGTTGACTATATCGTCGATATTGACGGGAAGCGTAAAACCTTCCACATCAACATGCTCACGGAATTCCATGAACGTCCTGATTATTTACAACCTGTTTTCCAGGCAACGGACGATTTTCCAGTCCAACATGGACAGTACTCATCTCTGTCAGTAATACAGGATGAGGAAACGAGTTTCTCGGATGTAAATTTACCTTTTCCAATGATTCCTCTTCACTCTAATGAATCATGGAAAGATGTTGCAATTTCTCCAGAATTATCTCCAGGAGAGCAGAAACAAGTTTCTACTATGTTAGAACAATTTCAGGATGTCCTTACTGACATTCCTGGTCAAACGGATGTCATTCAACATGACATTATTCTTACTGACCATAGTCCTATAAGAGTCAGACCGTATCCTATCCCGATACATTTCCAAGCACAGGTAGAGAAAGAGTTAGATGAGATGATAGAGTTAAAAATTATTGAACCATCCACATCAGCATATTCTTCGCCGATGGTTATAGTAAGGAAAAAAAGACAATAACATACGTCTTTGCGTGGATTATCGCAAATTGAATCAAGTGACTAAATTCGATGCTGAACCTATGCCTTTACTAGAAGAGCTACTTACGAGACTATCGAATTCTCACTTCTTTACTAAACTCGATTTGTCTAAGGGATATTGGCAAGTTCCACTATCCGAACACGCCAAACCGTTTACTGCTTTTTCGACGCCTAGGGGTCTATTCCAATGGAATTTCATGCCTTTCGGTCTTATGAACGCCCCTGCTACATTTGTACGCATGATGCGTCGAATCCTATCTCATCGCTCAGATGTCATTGCGTATCTTGATGACATCTGTCTTTTCAGTGATACTTGGAACGATCACTATAATGGTATAAATGAACTATTGTCTATCTTACGCGAGCATAACCTGACAGCGAAACCATCGAAAGCATGTATTGGTTTTAGCGAAATATCTTTCTTAGGACACCGTGTTGGTCATGGGTTCCTAAAAACAGAAGACCATAATACAAGTAAGATACTTAACATTTCTATTCCTAAGACTAAAAAGCAAGTACGAAGTCTCTTAGGTCTAATACAATTTTATGGACGATTCATACCGAATCTGTCCTCCATTATGTCACCTCTTTCTTCCTTGCTAAAGAAAGGGTCTCCTAATGTAGTCCATTGGACTCAAGAATGTCAATCCTCTTTGGATAAGGTTAAAACTATGTTTTCTACTTCACCTATCCTAGTATTACCTTCTAAGGATAAGACATTTATTCTTCGTAGTGACGCTTCATCCACCGGGATTGGAGCTGCACTAATGCAAGAGTACTCTGGAACTCTGCATCCTGTGATGTATATTTCTCGGAAATTAAATGCCGCAGAGAAGAATTACTCGGTCCTAGACCGTGAATTATTGGCTATGGTTTGGTCAATCCTTAAACTACAAAGATTTCTTCTGGGCGCGCATTTCATTGTGGAAACTGACCAGAAAGCTCTTACGGCTATACAGAGTAAAAATCTGAAGAGCGCGAGATCAACGCGATACGCGATTGCTCTACAGCCATTTCATTTTTCGGTGCGAGCTATCCGTGGGTCAGAAAATGTGATGGCAGATATTTTGTCTAGATGCCCACATGATTCATAACTGTTATACAGCTTTGATACAATTGTTTCTATGTTGAAATGTGTACACATATGTAATATATCATATATTGATTGTAACACTACTTAGCGGTTCATGGATATTTATTCACCGCTGATTTTTTCAATGTTTTTCGTCTTTGATGATCATGATGTTAAGATATCTTAGATGGAATTTATGTATAAACTAATGTGGAAATTGTGTCATTGCTAATATTGTAGTATGCGTTGGTGACACCTCTCTGGAAATATTAATACTTAGAGAAGTGCTTTCTCTAAGGTCATAAAACTTATGCTTATCATCTGCGCATTGTTATTGGTGCGTTGTGAGCCTATTGTATGTTGCTCCTAGATGTATTTCAAAAAAAAAAATGTACCATTTTTTTTTTCCCGAGGGGTGTGGTAATCTGTTGCGTGCATATTTTTGACGCACATATTACAAAAAATCGATATGGTTATTTAATATGGGAAAAATATAGTCATGCATCCATCTGTGTATGAAAATGCTGTTTATTGTAAAAGCGAGATAATCCATGTTTGATTCACACTTTTGATTATAGGAGTAATCGGTCTGGATATCGATCCAGCGCAAGAATAGTACGCTTGCGTTTGTACTTAATTTTAGGGCCAGAAAATATATTAATTTGCTTATTGTGTTTATGGCCTGAATTCATATGTATTACATATTATTAGTACAAGTAGAATCAGTCCTATATTGTATATTTTGGATGGGTATGAGGGACTAGATTCTTGTTAGCGGAAGTATGAGTTGTCTTAACAAGTCGTGATGAGTTCCGATGTACTGCTAAGAATGGCGGGGTACGTTTTTCAAGAGCTGGTCCCTTCGTCAAGAAAAAAATGTCTTACGAAGTGGTTTTTTCTTCTGGAGGAGATAGTGTCTCTACGATAGTTTGTGTTAGAGACTCTCCTTATGTCAGTATATAGATGATTCGGACTCCAGGTAAACCCAGCTCGTATTTTTGATGATCTCTCGTCGGTTAGGCCTAGCTTGACTTTTGGGTGCTTCGATATGCTAGTGTCGTGTTTTGTATCGACGAAGATGACAGATTTTCCTGCAGCGGTTATGGCTACGTGAACTAACCTGATCACCGTAGTGCTGCATGGAACCATTTTTGAAATCCTTTATATATCCATTGTAAATTAACTTTGGCTGATATTCTTCCTATGAATGAGTGAACGACAACTCAGGAAGGTAGCCATGTTGGATTTCGGTCGTCGTCTGTTGTGATCACTGCCAAGAGAACAGATTATTTATCTTATTATCGGACAGTGACAGAGAGATCTCAATCCTGCTAGAAACCCCCTTTTCGTGGTTTCATAAGATGATGTATCATGACATTGAACTTTGATGTACTACCCATTATTTCTGCATGTGTCATGACTTCAGATCTGCTATGTATACCTACAAATTGTTATGTCAACAAAGCCTGATGTACTCGTATGTCCCAGTGTGTACGTCTGAATAAATTGAGTAAACTAAGATTCCAGCAGTCTGCATTGGTGCCTTGTAGACACATGTGTATGAGTGATTATATTGGTCAGCACACGAACAGTACACCATTCGCGGTAATCACACTCTACACTACTACTTCATACATACACCATCCTGCGTCGGCTGAAGTGACCAAGTTTAGGGCCTGCTTCCCCTGGAGCCTTTGCCTTCCCTAACTCAGGACTAGGGTGAGTTACCCATTTACAGCTGGGTAGACTGGAGCATGCCTGATCTCAACAACACACCACTCTTCCTTACAGAGCAGACAGACTGATACTTTACAGTGGTGTACTACAGGTGTAGTAAGAAAAAACGTCTTTACAGCATCATCAACTTTCGAATCGAGATAAAGTTCATATGCTTTCTTTAGTAATGGTATAAAGTTTTTCTGGTCAACACGATCGGTAAAATATCCGCACACGTAACAGAACAGATCAGCCGAATTTCTACAACTTCTAGAAGCCATATTTTGCTCAGAATTATTTCAAAATACAGTAACTATTTGAAAAATCGCGTAACATATGTCATGCATCTTTTAGCAGTATAAAAAGTAGAATTATGTTGCTTTTTATTAATTTTTAATAAGTTATATAGTAAAAATGAAACGGAGCAAATAACGGTTTCCCAAAAATATATTTATTCACAAATATCTTAAGAACCCGACGTGATAGAGATAAACGGATTTCAGATTTGAAATCAGCGCAAGAAACTGACCTAAGAACACTTATTCTTATATAAGAAAGAAAAATGTTGTTTGTCAGTGTAATTAATGTTTGACGCATGAAACCAAAACAAAACTTTGATATCCATTTTCTGCAGGTTTTCTACTTTAGATTTCTGTAATTTGTTATGCATGTTGATTGTGACCGATTTAGTGAAAATTGCATTATAAACAAACCATAACAAAATATAAAAAAAACGTAAATTTTACACTATTTCAGACTATTATATCTTCTGTTCTAATTGTGATAAAATGTTTGTTCTTGTTCTAAAATTTACTCTAACATTTCTAGTCTAGCTTTACGCAAAATTAAAGCCGGTATTTATAATAATAAAGTAGCCTAAAAGCATTAATTAAGCCCTATCAAAAGTAAACATCGCCACATGTTTTTCCCATAAGGAAGTTGACCACGTGACCTCTGTCAAGTGGGCTATAAATAGCGCGGTCGGGGAAAAAGGGGAAATAACTAAAAGATCGCTGGCAAACAGCCGTGAGAAGCACAGAAAGCACACTGCTCTGATATAATCCTAATTTTGTGCTTGTGCTGTACTGAGAGGACTTCCAGATGTTGTTTAGACTAAAAAAGGCTGTTCTTGCTTTGTTCATTCTGTTGTTGATGTCTTTGCTTGCTCCGCCGTCTGGTGTTACTATGCATCCTAGGTATGTTAAGGCATCTGTCTGTTCCAGTTGCTGATTCCTTACTGATATGGGCTCAGCATTGCTCACATTGAGCGTCATGACCTCTGTCTTCTTTAGGTTGATGTTCAAGCCCACCTGCTGGCTAAACTTATTAAGTCTATCCGTTTTTTCCTGGATGTGTTGATGTGAATGTGCTAGCAGTGCAATGTCATCTGCAAATTCCAGATCTTCCAATGTAGAAAATGTAGTCCATCTTATTCCTCTTGGATTGCCCTCTGTTGTCTGGCGCATCACCCAGTCTATGACTGTTAAAAATAGAGTGGTTGATAAGGGGCATCCCTGTCGTACTCCTGTCTTCACTTCAAAGGTTAGGTTGCTCTGCCCAATGCTACACGTAAAGTTGGCATAAAGGCTTTTTATGATTGACACTATGCAGCTTGGAATTCCATAAGCCCTCAGTATTTTCCATAAACTGTCCCTATGTATACTGTCAAAAGCCTTTTCAAAATCAACGAAATTAATGTACAGCTGTCTTTGCCATTCTGAGCACTGCTCTATAATGTTCCTGCGGGTAAATATATGATCTACACATCTTCTGTTCTTTCTAAATCCTGCTTGTTCTTTCCTCAGTTTGTGGTCTACTGCTTTTGAGATTCTCTGTATAATTATCCTGCCTAGTATTTTGCTGGGAACTGAGAGAAGAGTGATTCCTCTCCAATTATTGCAGTCTGCAAGATCTCCCTTCTTGGGCAATTTGACAATTATTCCTTTTCTCCACTCTGTTGGTGTTGTCCCTGTTTTCCAGACTTGTGCAAATAGTGGTTCTAATAGTTCTGCTGCTAGCTCTGGGTCTGTCTTAAATAGCTCTGCATTTAAGTTATCATGACCAGGAGCTTTTCCATTCTTTAACCCTTTGATTGCTGTGATGATACTTCTAATTTCGTGGGATGACTGTATTAACATTTAGATCCTGTTCAGCCTCAGGAACATCAATTGTGTCTCTGGTGGTTCCTTATTAAGTTTGTGAAGAAATGAAACCCCTATTTCCTGCTACGTAATGAATTTCCTTCAGTGGTTACTTAAATATGTTTGCACCTCGTTTTCCACTGATGATTTTAGTTATTTTGTATACAGTGCTTTGTTCATTTCATCAGTGCCTCTCTAGAAGGCCTGCTGCAAGGTCATACCAGAATTAACCCTTTTGTTAGCATTGTACTGTTCATATATCTTCTTTTCGTGGGGACTTAGTCTGTTTAACTTTCTTTTCATTTCCAGCTCTTCGCTAGGTGTTTCAATTGTGTTATCCAGTCTTGGGTTTCTTATTCTGGAGTTTCTCTGAAATGACTTGCTGCTTTCCTTGTATATTGTTGAGATGGTGTTAACCTTTAGCACGCTCCGGGCGACAAGTGTCGCCGAAGGTAACCTATGTTCTGCACGCTCTTTGCTATGGTCAAATGATCTTTAAAATGTACACAAACAAAATTTACATCATCAGATTCATCATTCATTCATTTCTATACAGTCCAAAAATGATAGCAATTGACCAAAAAACAAAAAAACTATAGAATTTACTAGTCACCCACTATAAAAATGGGGCATTGTGAAAAAGATTGCAGTAGCAGGGCAAATTTTCTGAATTTTTATGCAGTGTGCTAAAGGTTAAATCTCTGGTCAACATCATCGGTCTCTGTTCTTTCCTGGCTTTTGATAATCTCATATCTTCTCTTTACGTCGACCACGAAAGCTTTTCTGGTGAGGGAATCCTTCAGTTTCGTGATGTTGTATCTTTTCTGTTTGACTGCAACTGGTCCAGCAGCTCTGAGTTTCACTTTCAGTCTTGCTACTACTAGGTGATGATCACTTCCCACATCTGCGCCTCTTCTTACTTTCACGTCTTGTAGTGCATGTGTTGAGTCCAAACTAAGCAAGTTCATTAATCGTTATAAGTCCGGGATGAGTAAGAGATTATAGTGGTTATTCCACTTGAACAGCGTTTGTCTAGCTGTTAATTTATTTAAAAATTAACGAGCGTTTTGTATCAGAATCTTCGAGATTCAGAACGCTTCTCACGGCGGCTCAATTCCCGCGTGAGATGGATTTTCTAAGCTATTTTGAGCTGTGAGCGAAAGTTCTCGGGGAGTTAACCCCACGCATGTGTGATTGGCTGGGGTGTTCTGGGAAAGGATAATTTGATGAGAGTGTGTTCCCGAGCGAGTGTACGGGGAAGATGTGGAGTGTTTTTTCGATGTGTACCAGTGGGTATGATTTTGGTACAGGCATGATTTCTTATGGATTATGTGTGAGCTGCCTATAACTATTAGTACTGCGATTGTCAGCAGTTTCTTGACTGGATGTATTATGGATGGATTATGTAGCGTGAGACTACGATTAGTACTGGATTGTCAGCAGTCTTCTTGATGGATTATTATTATATATTAGTACTACGATGTGGATCCTTTTTTGTATGCTATTATAAACTGTGTAATATGCTGTATTTTGTCTACGTTATCGTGACCGTGTTGTGGTGTGAATAAACTGTTCATTAACTGTCACCAGGTGTTCAACCCTCCATGACTCGTACGTGAGCTATCGTGGTGTGAGTGACTGTTTCTACACACCCTTCAAACATTCCAGGCACGGTCCCAACACAGCAGTACACCTACGGATAATTAGCCTGTGTGGCATGATATTTGATATTTATATAGCAATCCTGGTTTCCAATCATAGTTTTCCAATTGCAATCCTGATTTCGATAACAACATTAGTTTGCAACAACAGATTTACGCTTACAACAGTGGTGATAGCAATACTATCTGATTGCAACAGACATTTATTATATGAGAGATAGATCGACTACTCTATCGTTAGATCTACTTCGAGTTGTTACAGTGGTGGCCAGAACTTTCGGACGTGATGCCCACGCCATCCGCGTTATATGACTCTCTTCTACGCTGTGTGGCGCATTTAAGAATTCATCATCATTATTAAACTTTACAGTGATGACATCACCAACTACGGGTGCAATAGAGGTGGTTTTCAAACTTAAATGGTGCGATGCCTACTATAGAAGTCTTACCCCAAAACAGACGTTGAACATAACTAGGCGATAACATATCTGATGGAACGTGGCTTATTAATACCCAACTACAGAGGGAATTCAAGATGATTTGCAGTCATTCTACACGTGTGCCTCAAGTGGAGGATTTGCAGTAATACAGTTTCTGTTTACCTGTGCGGTGTATGAGCACAAAGCATACTGTGTCAAGGACAAAGGACCTGAAGTGAGAGGTGTCAAGTACCAGTGACCTTATGCGGCGGGCTGTTTCCCCAGCAGACTTTGTGATACCCATTGTTTAGCATAAAGGACGGGATTTACAGATAAGTGGTTTTTGTCGTGGAAACTGTGCCATTTCTCCTGTGTCAATAAGCCTTCCTATATTGTGTACTATTTGTTTTAATGAGTATTTCATGTTAAATATTCTGTTTCATGTTGACTTATGAAGGTAAAATCCCAGTTTACCCAGGGCTTCATAAGTGTTCTTTAGGATTTGGTTTGTAAGTGTCAAGTTTGTGACAATTCCGGTTTAAGGCTACAAACCTTACCGAAGTCTAGGTTGCTAGTTGTCTCTTGGGACAAGTAAGTGTGTAGTTGTGACGTAACATATCGTTGTTCTCGTAGTATTTTTTCTCCGTTTTTTAGTTTATTGATTAATTTGTTTGTGAGCGTCTTTCTCTATTTCCTATCTTTTATTTTTTATACACATTTTCGTTTATACACGGTGTTGTTTATTGTCTTGTTGCTATTCGCAGTTATCATTTCATGCTTTGAAAAATTGTTTGCTTCATTTCGGCTTTATTGCTCAGTTGACTTCTGCGAACGTTATCATTTGTTCTCTAGTACCTTGTCTTTGTAACCGTTATTTCTATTGTCTGTATCATATGTTAGTTGTTTATGACTTATTGTAGGACTTTAGTGCATAAGTGTTTAATGGCTATGTGACATAATATTGACATCACTCATATTGATATAAATTTATCCCTCATATTGATGTATATGGTACAAAGGTCCTATGCACAGGAACTTATGCTATTGTGATATACAGTGATTAACTGATATTTGCAATTGCTTGAAAGGATATTTAGCTTTGTAAGCTGAAAAGGTAATTGTCCGAATTGCTAGAAACTTAACTTGTGGTAATTATAACTGGTGAATATATATATAGTGGAGTTAGTGATTGAACCACTATGGATCCTGATATGGATTCCGATACAGATCCTGAGTATATGTGGTCTGATTTACAATACTTATTTGAAGGGGGTGATAGTTTTGAGAATTTGCAAGGTCCAGCACTGGAAGAACACGTGATGGATAGATTTTTGATCCATGCGTCGACAGCCCTAAGAGAGTTTGCTAAGAATAGATTTCAGTCCATTCCTCATTTGAATATGGCTAAGGATTTAGCGAGATTGCTGGGTATGGACTTTCGTCTGTTTTTGTACAACCAGATGGATGTTAAATGTGATAACATACTGAAGAGTATGCGTACGTTGTTGCGCGACGGCATTCATAATGACCAGAAAGTGGAGTTAAAGGATGAGGAGCAGATAGAAGGCATTAAACAAAGTGCGCTACAGGAAAAAGGCGAAGATTTTAGAAAGTGTTGCTAAAGAGAGTAAATTACAAGCAACAGTTACTAGACTTGAAAGTGATTTATATAAATCAAACTTGGATCTTGAAAATGGGCAAGTAGCATTAAATTCGGCATTGTGCAGGATTAAATACTTGGAAGCTAGGCTGGAAGATAAGCAAGGCGAAACTATTAATCTCACGCGGGAACTTCAAAAAGAGAAAGAGATGTATGACAAGTTGAAGATTGAGACCAATGTACATGAAGAGACTTATATAGAAATGCTTCATAATGTGTTGGATGACAACGATATTCTCAATCGCCAACTTAAGAAGATGAATACTGTATCCCTGGAAAATATTAAGGAGTTAAAAGCACAAGCTGCTCAAATCCAGGGACTTCAGGCTCAGGTGGCACTACTTCAGCCACAGATAGAAGAGGTTCAAAAGATGAGATTAAGGAAATTAGCGCGACAGAGGAGAGCAAGCAAAGAAAAGGATGAGAAGGTGAAATTAGAAGAGTTGGCTATGGAGAAAAAGAAGGTAGCTAAAATTGAGAAATCACTGACGGAGGAGAGATGTAGAGTTTTGACATTTGATGACGTAATTCAGAAACAAAGTGAAGAGATTTCACTTAAAAATATTGAAATCACGGAATTAAGGAAAAGAGTGGACGGTTTAATAGATATTGTTTTGAGCAATAAAATATTGTCTATGGTCAATATTGATAATGTTAAACAGAAGGTTGATTTTCAACACGTCATAAAAGCGTCGAGTCAGCAACAGACACTCGATGCCAATATTAACGTCAAACATGGTGTGCAAAAATCCTTGCGTGGCAAATATAATTTTCCGCGTACTAGTGACTATGCTGGTAATATTAATAATTCCTGGCGACAGGCCAACAGAGTTAATTCTACTGTGATACTTGATTCTGTACATCACGGTAAAGACAAGGATAAATTTCATGTCAAAGTTAAAAAAACTAACATTGTATCTGAAGTTGGAAAGCCTAATAAAAACATAATAAGGAACGAGACTAGTAGGACTGGTGCCCAAAGTAATACTCAGTATGTTAGTAGCCATAAGGATTTTATTATTCCTATTACTGATTCAGAGGTTAAGCATGCTGCCTCAGAAAAGAAGAAAAACAATCTTGACAGGAGAGAGATTACAGATTTTAAACATTACCAAGGGAGTTCAGCAAATTGTCATCTGTCTTCTCCAAGAAACCAGAGACAGTTTAATAGATCTCAATATTTTGGTTCTGAAGATTTTCAAAATTATGGTAGAAATGATTACATAGAAGATTACCAATCTTACGATAATAGTTCTAGAAGACAACAAAAACAATCTGGCAGATATTTTTATCAAAAGAGAAATAATAATGGCAACTTTACTAACTTTTCTCAACAAAGGCCTAAAGTTATTAATAAACAAAGTAATAATAATAAGAATAGTGCCTCAAATACAACTGCTTGTTCTACTTGTGGTTTTGAGAGAGTATCTCGCTGTCTTGAGGGTAGAAATTTTTTTCAGCATCCAATAGCAACGACCTTGAGTTACGATCATTTTCTGCCCCATAAGCCTTCTGTGGAGTTTACACGTGTCAAGGGAAGGCTTGTTGATCATGGTGAAAAAGCCACAAGTTTACACAAGCCACAGTTTAGGTAAAGGTAACGTTAATTTCGTTTTACATCGTTAAATCTTGCTGTGAATTAAAATAGAATTTTTTTTTTCATTT
Organism: Oreohelix idahoensis; assembly: GCA_024509875.1. Taxonomy (NCBI): domain Eukaryota; kingdom Metazoa; phylum Mollusca; class Gastropoda; order Stylommatophora; family Oreohelicidae; genus Oreohelix; species Oreohelix idahoensis. The sequence goes on from JAMPIV010003898.1 coordinate 163,746, forward strand.
GTATATTTTCACAGCGACGGATTTGCAATAAAAGTCAATGCTCCGGTGTTACATTAGCAGAGAGAATAAGGTATGCCACCTTGTATCCATGTGGTTGACCAAGTAAAGCCGGACAACAAGTTGACTCTGAATTGTATGCGGTTATCTTTCCAAGTTTATGAGACTATTTCAACATGCCTGTTCAACTTGTTTCGGATATAGATATTATTGTATCGAATAAATATAGGATATTATATAGAATTGCATTAAGATACCATATAACTTCTATTAGATAGTGTATAACCTCATTTTTTATGCACTATTTTATGCACATATTTATTTTTTGTACGACGATGTTTTGATGATGCACCAATTATTTTCATACTATTCTTACACTATGGTGTTATGACGAATATGGTATGTATTATGATTGCAATGAGGTGTAAGATATCAGTTGCGAGTGACTTATTTCTGTAATTTTTTGATGAAAGCAGTGGATTATGGTATTTACGCACACTAGTCGGAAGACTATGCCCATTTAATCAATTCATGATTGACCTTTATGCTCCGTTGTGAACTTGGAGCTACGAGAGCTGATACATCAAACATTGATGTGTTTTGGCAGCGGTGATTATTAGGATTGTTTTATATGCATGATGAGATTGCCAGCCCTATGCACAACCTCATTAGCTAGGCATAGTGCAGTAGTCGTCTTCAGAGAGTCTCTGTACTCACTAAATTTAAAATTCTTTCTTGTGTTTTGATGTCAGGTTTAGTTTATGTATTAGCACATTCTAAGACATTATGTAGTAACCATTATATTGTGAAACATTGGGTTTTGATTTTTTTCAGAACATAATACCTGTGAATTTAAAATAATTTAATTCCTTTTTTTCTTGCCATTTAGGCATGCATCATTTTCCCAGCAGATTGTTTTGATTTTGTGTCTGCTTAAGTATAAGAATTTTTGTATGTCATACATTTTTATTAAGCTAATTACATTGTTGGTATATTAATATAAGGTAAAGCTAAAAAAATTTAAAATACCATTTTTATTTAACTTATCGTTATGAGATATTTTTGTTTTTTACTTTTTGGAAAATGTTTTTTTTAAGATTCTAAAAATTTTTTTTCTGTGCCCTGCGCTTAACTGTGCGCTAGAGGGGGTAATGATTTTTTTTTTTTACTTAACGCTTGATGGTGCGTTAGTTGGAATTTATTTATAACGGTGTTATTATTTTTTGTGAATAATGTCTATGATAGTTCATTGTTACTTATGAATAAGTTGTATAACATGGTTAAGTGTCAGATTATGCTTTAGTTGTCAATAGCTTTCTTTTGTGTTTGTTATACACACATACATTGTCTTTGTGTCCAATACTTTCTTGTCATGATCATATGTATTTATATATTACGATGTATTAATCCATCGTTCTCTACAGACATATCTGTGTTTTTCTTCTGTCTTTCCTGATTATTCTTCATTTTATTCCATTTCTTCTACTGACTTTTCGGTAGTGGTTCGTATGTTGGTTATACTTTCATGTTGCATTTATATGACACTTGATACTATTTGTATTCTGCTTCATCCTACTATACTGATACTTGCATCATGTATATTGTTAGGTTAATTCTATGCTGAATGGACTTAACTTTGTGGAAAGCACATTATTTCGGTAGACTTAGCTTATTATTTTGTTTGCTTTGTTTTCTGCTTTACTCATAATGCTAATATTTTTTGACGATATATAGTATTTGGACTTAACAGGTTGATTAATTTTACTGATTGGAACTTTATTACCCACTTATTTTTGGCCGAGGTAATCTTTTCAAAAAAAAAATTATGTTATCATTTTTTCCCCCGGGGGGTGGTGTAAACTGTTGAGTCCAAATCTAAGCAAGTTCATTAATCGTTATAAGTCCAGGATGAGTAAGAGATTATAGTGGTTATTCCACTTGAACAGCGTTTGTCTAGCTGTTAATTTATTTAAAAATTAACTAGCGTATTGTATCAGAATCTTCGAGATTCAGAACGCTTCTCACAGCGGCTAAATTCCCGCATGAGATGGATTTTCTAAGCTATTTTGAGCTGTGAGCGAAAGTTCTCGGGGAGTTAGCCCCACGCATGTGTGATTGGCTGGGGTGTTCTGGGAAAGGATAATTTGATGAGAGTGTGTTCCCGAGCGAGTGTACGGGGAAGATGTGGAGTGTTTTTTCGATGTGTACCAGTGGGTATGATTTTGGTACAGGCATGATTTCTTATGGATTATGTGTGATTATCTGCAGATAAGATGTACTTTATTTAAGGAGATGTTCCTAAGGCCTTGGAGTGTACAGGCCAGTGTTTGAGTGAGATGTAATGTATTTGAGGCCTATAACTATTAGTACTGCGATTGTCAGCAGACTTCTGGATGGATTATGTAGCGCTGAGATGTAATATATTTGAGGCCTATAACTATCAGTACTGCGATTGTCAGCAGTCTTCTGGATGGATTATACAGCGCTGAGACGTAAAATATATTTGAGGCCTATAACTATTAGTACTGCGATCGTCAGCAGTCTTCTGGATGGATTATACAGCGCTGAGACGTAATATATTTGAGGCCTATAACTATTAGTACTGCGATTGTCAGCAGTCTTCTGGATGGATTATGTAGCGCTGAGATGTAATATATTTGAGGCCTATAACTATTAGTACTGCGATTGTCAGCAGTCTTCTGGATGGATTATGTAGCGCTGAGATGTAATATATTTGAGGCCTATAACTATTAGTACTGCGATTGTCAGCACTCTTCTGGATGGATTATGTAGCGCTGAGACGTAACATATTTGAGGCCTATAACTATTAGTACTGCGATTGTCAGCAGTCTTCTTGATGGATTATTATTATATATTAGTACTACGATGTGGATCCTTTTTTGTATGCTATTATAAACTGTGTAATATGCTGTATTTCGTCTACGTTATCGTGATCGTGTTGTGGTGTGAATAAACTGTTCATTAACTGTCACCAGGCGTTCAACCCTCCATGACTCGTACGTGAGCTATCGTGGTGTGAGTGACTGTTTCTACACACCCTTCAAACATTCCAGGCACGGTCCCAACACAGCAGTACACCTACGGATAATTAGCCTGTGTGGCGTGATATTTGATATTTATATAGCAATCCTGGTTTCCAATCATAGTTTTCCAATTGCAATCCTGATTTCGATAACAACATTAGTTTGCAACAACAGATTTACGCTTACAACAGTGGTGATAGCAATACTATCTGATTGCAACAGACATTTATTATATGAGAGATAGATCGACTACTCTATCGTTAGATCTACTTCGAGTTGTTGTGAGAAACCATGCACGCTTTATTCGTGGTAGTAATTACTTTACACCAGTAGCAATTGACGTCCTATTTCATGCCTATAGACTACAACAACGTCTGCAGTGGTCAAGGAAGTTCAATTAGACTTGGACAGTATTTGTACCAGCATTTGTACAGGTTGTGACAGATTTCTGCAATATTCGGGTTACCTGTGCCAGTTATCCCCATACTGGCCACCACTGTAACAACTCGAAGTAGATCTAACGATAGAGTAGTCGATCTATCTCTCATATAATAAATGTCTGTTGCAATCAGATAGTATTGCTATCACCACTGTTGTAAGCGTAAATCTGTTGTTGCAAACTAATGTTGTTATCAAAATCAGGATTGCAATTGGAAAACTATGATTGTTGTGCGCCTCTTCTTACTTTCACGTCTTGTAGTGCATGTCTCCATCTGCCATTGATCATTATGTGATCTATCTGGTTTCTGTCTCGTCCGTTTGGTGATTCCCATGTTAACTTGTGCACTTCCTTGTGCGGAAAAAGTGTTCCTCCAATGACCAGGCTGTTAATACTGCAGAAGCTTATTAATTTGTCCCTATTCTCATTTGCTGTTCCACTGCTGCATTTCCCCATTACTCTTTCGTTATAATTATTGTGTGCTCCCACTTTCGCATTTAGGTCTCCCATTACTATAATGAGATCGTACCTGGGTGTAGTTTCCATTTCTTTTTGTACCTGTTGATAGAACTCGTCCTTGATCTCTTCATCGCTGTCATTTGTTGGTGCATAGCATTGTATAATTGTGGTGTTGGTGAACCTCCCTCTCAGTCTTGCTCTTATCAGTCTGTTGTTGATGGGTTTCCATTCCAGTAAAGACCTTTCCATTCCTTTCTTCAGGATAATGGCTACACCTTCGTTGTGCTGACCATCCTCTCTGCCAGAATAAAGTACTGTTTCCCCTTACCTGTCCATCTGCTCTCGCTTATTCCCAGGATATGTATCTTGTAGTTCCTCATCTCTGCTGTGATTTGTCTCAGCTTTCCTGCGTGATTCATAGTTCTGACTTTCCAAAAACCAATTCTGGTTTCGTGTTTTGCAGTCAGGGCATCCGTTTTCATGCCAGTGGCTTCCTTTCGGCTTTCACCACTGTCAGTCATACGAGCCTGAGACTCCGGATGTCCATCCCGCAACAAAGTTTTTCCATTTATTGTTGTTTCCGTAACATGTGCCATTTTTTACATAGACAGGGGTGTCGGCCCTGTGCTAAAACCCCCAACCTGGAGGACCAGAGTACCAGCTTTTGTCTGACCCCTACCCACGCAGACCAGTCCAGCTTGGTTGAACCTACCAGGAGTAAATCTCCCACTGGCATAGCTCTGGGGATTGTCAGGGTACACAAGCTGCCATACCGCTACAAGGTATAGGTACCATTGATGGCAGCCACATGCGCACGCAGCCAAAATGTTGTTATGACCAATCAAAACAGGTGTTTACGAATGCGTCTTGAATGAGTCGGGAATGAGGTCACCACGTGATCACTCCTTATAAGGAAGTTAGCGTAAAATTACGGAAATGTTTAAACCCACATCACTCAGAGCTATGAGGAAAAAAAAGTTTTGAATTTGCTATATTACGGCAGACAATGAAATTCCCTTTTTATCGATACCACATAGTCCACGATATGGACAGCGTAACTAAGGTATTATTGAGCGACAAATCTTGCATTTTCGGCACAAATTTGCAAATCATAGCTTGGGGGTAGTACAGAAAATATGCTTTTGAAATTTATTTTTTTAATGTCATAAAACCTTGCTCAATCAATTCCTCGATGATTATTTAATAAAATAAGCTCAAAAGTATTTTTTAAAAATCGATATTTTGTACGTAAAATCCAGTTCTCACTACCGTGCATGCCCTTAAGGACAATTAATGATCACCTGTTAGAGAACAATGCTACAGTCGATGAATCAACAAGGCTAAGATTGCTGGAATTTGGCATCAAATGTTAAGACTAGCAATGGTGGACATATGAGAAGACACATCTGGTGTGTATGCAACCAGTGTGCTACAGGAACAATTAGCATTCATACCCTTCGATATTTGCTGAGAGAAACTGAGCATCTAAGTGTTTGCCTGGAGGGCAATGATGTAAATTCTGGTAAAAAAATAACTCATCATTTCTGTTTTTGCGCCCTATTTCCTTATAACGATTTTTTAATTTTAATGGTATGTTATATTTTTTTCTGCTTGAAAGGGAAGCAATGAATAGAAACAAGACCACTAATGTGGAAATGATGAAAAGACCAAGACGAATACCAGTGAAACAAGATGTGAGAAGATGCTGGCACTGGACAGGACACACACTGAGAAAAGTAGCTGATGGCATTACAAGCCAGTCCCGCTTCTGGAACCCTCATGGTAAGAGAAATATAAGGGGAAAAAACACATGGAGAATAGAACTGGAGACAGACTTAAAACGATAAAGTAGATATGGAAAGACCCTGAACAAATGGCACAGAACAGAAAGACTTTATGAAAATGGTAAATTATACAATAACTAGCAACAACCCGCCAAAATTGGCAGGTTGTTAATTATAGTGTGTTGTTTCTGCTACATGTATTACAGACGTTACTATGATTACTGTGGTCATTTCATTGCAGACAACTGTCTTTAGATATTTGTAGTGAAAATTATATAGATGTATTAAATATGAAGACACGAGTAACCCAACCTAAATGACATGTAGAGCAGTGATAATGGTCTAATGGACCATAAATTGACTAAATAACTAACATTTCTTTTATGACAGCATGTCTCGTAATTGTTCGTGCATCTTTTAAAATCTTGCCCTGGTCGACTTACCGCCTCTGAGAAGCCTTGGTCGACTTACTGCCTCTGAGAACAACGTTTGAGTTTGACGAAACTCCAGTTCACGTACTGTTTATCAATCGTGTTGTTGGCTTCTTTCCATAATCAAACTGTTCATGCACACCTTCATTTGCACACTTTTTTTCTATTTTCGCGAGAGTACATATAAGGGGAAACAATACTTCTTCCTCGTTCGCCTTCAGACCTCCACATTTATGACTCTAATAAAGGCAGTAGTCAACTCAAGGTTCCCGACATCTCCAAACAGTTTTTCTTTGACAGAAGTGGGTTGTTGCCATATGCTACTCCGTTCATTTCTGTAGGTTGGGCAGTACTGCAGCAGGTGTTCGACTGTCATCGGGCTTGTACCGCAGGTGCAGAGATCTGTTGCACCAATTTTGTATTTGTGGTGGGAAACAATACAATTATTGTCTAACTTTCAACCACAGTTGCACCCCCTCAGCTGTGGTTGAAAGTTAATGCACTCCCTTGAAAATAGAAAAAAGTGCGCAAATGACGGTGTGCAAAAATGTGACTGACCGACCGACCGACCAAGTACTTACGGTGGCAATTATGTATTTTGATAATAGACTCACATATACAAGACACAAACAAAAATAAGCTTTACTTTTATTAATCAACATAACATTTTGTCCGGGGAAGGGGGGGGGGGGGGGAGAACAGACAGAGAGAGAGATATGATGATTTTGAATCTGTAGACAAGTTCAATTTTAAATTATACTCATTCTGTTTTAGTTATTTCAAATGAATATTTTCCGTGAAAGAATATGGTGCAAGAAATGAACTGCACATAAAATAATGCTTTTTAGCCTGACAAAACAATTATGATATTTAATTTCATGTTCACAATCACCACTGAGAACAAACATTTACAGAAAGACATTGGGATGGAAAATTTCATACACATCTCAATCTTCCTTGAAGCCTAATAACCGTATTAACATACCTACACCAATCTGGTCACTTCCAGTTGGTGTTGTGCTTTCAAATCTAGCTGTAGGACCAACTTGATTCACACCATAAGGCTTGAAAAAAAACAAAAACAGTTAACTTCAAATAATTGCAATATGCCATCATATGCAAGCATCATCATCATTTCCCTTTTTTTGCACCTATGCAGCTGGTCACCTTTGCAGGAAACCTGTACCAAAAAATTCCTGTGCTCTTTCAGCAGTGGTTTTTGTATCAATTTGTTACATAATGAGGCTGCAGTTCTATTCTTTCTTTGTTGACTTGGAGACCCTTGCTAACTACATACGGCAAAGCTGGATATACAGTAGAACCTCAATAATCTGAGAAAAAAATGTGGACCACCAAATTTTTGACTTGTTCAGATTTTTTCATGTTTCAAAAATACTGCTCTGGAGACTTAAAAAAGGGGTTTAGTAATAAAAAACACTGTCGTGCTTTACACATTTTTTTTTATTAACAGCACCATTTTTTAACTTCGTTTCTTGTTGCCAGGTCTCCCATTCTTTTCAGCAAGAGTAGTTGATTTGGGCAGCATTCAATTTGTTGCTAGCAAGAAGCCACTGCAGTGGCTAGCATGGTGAGTACCTTTGCACGCATAGACCCATCCCCTGAATCCAGTGTTTATACAAACTTTAAAGTTTTTATACTTGGTGTTTTTAATATCTGTTATAGCTGACTTTCCAATGTTGTACAACTGGGCTAAAGAAGAGCCACTGTCTCCTTTTAAAATTTCTGTTTAAAATGCTTCTTAACCAAGGGTGCCAGCGTCCCTAGGGGTGCAAAACTCAATTTCAGGGAATGTGAGACATGCCAAATATTTATCAGGCGAATCATCATAAATACCATATAATACACTGAACTCATATGTATTTGTACAAAACAGAACAATGTGAACATGAATTCAGTACCAAACCTAAGTCACATTTAAAAACAAACAACATTTTCTCAAACCCAATTGAACAGAAGCAGCAGCAGAAGGTTCACTGATCTAGTAAACTCATGATTACTATAAAATGTTCTATGAAATGTTTTCGTGTCTTATTCCTTTTAAGGTCACCATATTCTGAGTATTTTTATTTCTTAATTCATTATTATTTGTTTCCACCTGTCTGTCTTTTCTTATTTTCTCAGTCTTTCTATATTTTTTCAACTTTGTTTCCCATTTTTGACTGAGGCTGATCAAGGACAAATCTGAAATGCTCTGTTTCTATTGTACTCTTCATTTGTAATACTTTTGATTACATAGTTTTAAGCGGTCAGTCAGTAACCAGGCTGTCACAAATATCCAAAAGTAATTTTGCATTCTTTCATTTGCTGATTTGCATATTCATAGGCATGCCTTATATGTCAGTGAATGAAAAATATGTTTTAAAAACTGCAAAAATTTCACTTTTTACAAGAAAATAATTTTTATGGCAGAGTCTGTATTGAATATATAAAAGGGAAAGAGGCTGCTGTAAAACTAATAACAGAAAGTCAAAATTAAAAAACAGTATTGGAGTCTGCATTACAAATGTCTATACCATGAATGATAATGGAAGCAACAATTAAACATGAAAGTTCGTTTCCAGAGTTGTGCACTAATTACTACAGTCCTAGTTTACCTTACAATACAACATTCAATTAGCATTTTCTTAATGTGGTAAATTAAAAGTATGTCTACAGGAAAATATTTAAAAAAAAGGTAGTCTCATATCAGGTACCGCTGTAGGGAAATGAAATGTTACAGACTTTGCTGTACTAGGTCCAGTTTTATGAGGTGGGGTGACCAGTTCCCACCCTCACTGCCTTTGTCTTCCCTAACTCAAGAGCAGAGTCAGGTATCTATTTACAGCCAAGTAGACTGCTGCATGATGCCTGTGTAGACTGCAACAGTTTCGATCCCAGTACCTGGTAAATCTGCCATGAGAGGCAAGCGCTCTAATGAGTCTGACAATTAGATGTTCACATGATGCTCTCATATTAATGCATTACTAAATAAATAAAAAAGCTAGTTGGTCAGTGAACATGTGTATATATTTTTTTCCCACTAATGTTCATGTGCACAGTAATGGTATCATGCCAAACCCTAATACAGTTAAATCTTTTTGAAAGATCAGTTGGTCTGTTCTTATTTTAATTTAAACTGATTTTCATGAGTATATATTTTACTGACCTTTGAAAAAATCTATACTTACTGAATGTCCATCAGGGCAACTTTTTTGACACAAGCCACTTACAACTGGTAAATATGTTTCCGAAGAGAAAAGAGACAATTTAATGAAAGAAAATCAATAAGTTTTACTGATGTGACTTCACAAACCAATATTTTTTTAGTGTTTTAACATTACTTTTTCACTTTCTTTCTACACATGCCAATAAACTTCACACAGAGAAGCAGTTTTCATTCTCGTGGCCTGCATCATATCATGTGATTAACACTGTTAATATCTTCCTCTCTAGTACCCTCTCATCTTGCAGCAAGATTTAATGCTGCTGAAGGCTTTATGCTGACTGATAATCAGGTTGTATTCTGATGTGTCCTAACAATTTTATTTTCTGTCTCATATTTACAGTTTATGTCCTATGTACAGCTTACAGGGTCTCTGAAGAGACAAAGAAAGAATATGACTACTGTACCCTTAGGAATGTTGTACAAGATGTCTAATATGAGGCTGTGCTTGAGGCTAGCAATCTCATCATGTAAAACAAATTACCACAGAAACCATCAATGCAAGAGTATGAGGCTGCTTGGTGCAGGCTTCCTGTATAACCAGCTGCGGTCATGGCTCCAAGCACAAAGAAAAATGATGATGATGATGATATACACTTAATGCATGGTGTTGTTTCCACCAACGTCTTTATTTCTTTAATTTTTCCTCCAGTCTCTAATTGTGATATTAAGTTTTCTCTGGCATTTCACTGAACATGTGGTCTTCTTCCCCATGTTTTAGATAAAGGTAGTCCCATTAGCAGATACTGCCATTGGTGAGTGAAGTGTTAGAGACTTCACTATAATAGGTCCAGCATCAAGTGGTGGGGTGACCAGTTCCCTTTATGCCTTTTCTTTTCCGACCAGTGCTCAAATCATTCTTGTCAATCGGACTTCATGTTTTAGATAGCAACCATATTTGACATTGATAACGAGGTTGTATTGCATTTGCAATTTCATCAGCTGTTGATTTGGCTCTGTTGAGGTGGATGTGTGATAAGCAGTGCTGTCAACTGATATCTTATTGTTTTTGTCCTTTCTACCATACTCTGTAAATGATTACAATAGGTATTTGGTCTCTTTGACATATAATAAAAATATTACTGATATGAATGATGAAGGGTTTGGATTTCTGTGTGTGATTACTGCTACTGTATTGATGTACTGATCTTCCCTTTGTATCTCTCACATAAAGTTTCTGGATATTGAGAAAATGAAATAACAAAAAAAGGTCAACAAAAGATCTTTACCATGATGTAAAATTATTATAACCAAACAATATTCAGAACTCACTATTTGTTGGAGCCGCGTTAGCGCAGTGGTTAGTGCACTGGCTTCTGAGCTCGGTGGTCCATGGTTCGATCCCCAGTTGAGGTGGGATTTTTTAGACAGCACACAGCTCCGGGGTCGACCCAGCCTCATGAATTGGGTACCAGAACAACTCTGGGAAGGTTAAGGCGGCTGGCGTGATGCTGACCACATCACCCCTAGTGTGCCGATGGTCAAGAAAATACGGGCCTAACGCCGTATTCCCAATATGCCTCAATAGGCGTGTAACGGGATCCTTTACCCTTTACCTTTACTATTTCTTGATTTAATATTTGTGATCTGTACATTAAAAAAAAAAAATATGGGCTATGCTCAAAATTAACTCTAAAAATGTAACAATTTACAGTTATAAGTTATAAGAAGTCCAATGTGCCTATTGTCACATGATCTCTCAAACTGTGTACTAATACCTCATAACCCCTTTTTGTCAGATTGCCTAATGCCTAAAAAGCAGCATAGAACTGGTGTACGTGCATGGAAATAACTTCAACAACAGTCTTATCAGGATTTGAGAAAAATACAGCCCAAATAACACCCTTGAAATCTTTTTTTAGAAACTTGATGGATGGGGAAAAAAAAAGAGTTAACTAATTTAAATGCATTAACCACAAACATGAGTTTTTTTCTGCTCTCATTGTTTGTGAAATACAATGGTTCCCTTTCTATAGGAGTTATCCTACAGTCAAGTAAACAGATATCCTACAATTGTGTAAATATAATCACTGCTTGTCCATAAAATGAACTTTAAATCTGCTTTGTATTTTTTTTTCTTACATGTGGAGCCTGCAAGACTGCTCGATGCAAAAGTACTTTAAAAAATTCAAATTTTTACACCATTTAGTGAAAAGTATAAGCGGTTGATATAGAGGTTCAACAGAGTTTGAAAGACAATTGCAAAATGCAAAGCTTAACTTCAAATTGCAACAAAGACACATGAAAAACACATTCTTTCTTTTTTAAACTCATCTTCTGGTGTTTTCTTCATAGGTTTTACAGTTTATTTCTTCCACAGAGGTTTTATATAATACGATTGTTTATGTTATGGTAGTTAATCAGAGGCATGAGCTTTCCAGCCCTTTTTCGCTCCTTCCCATCCACAGAGGGTTTATCTGCAGGAGCCGTTCAGGTTATTCAGTCAAATTCCCGGTTGATGACACTCCTACAAATGCCGGCGCCCGGGCTTGAACTGTGAAAACCTGGTCGCTAGTGCAACGTCTTAACCATTACGCCTCTATTTCTTTGTTAGCTGACTTACTAGACACCACAAATTTCTTAATTTTAAACAAAAAAATGAAATTTGACATATGTTAATTACTGCTAAATAAATGTTCATTTAAAAACAATATATATATATATTGTCACAGTGTGATTAACACAGCTGTGGACTGGCGGTGCTCCGCTGGGGGCGGGTACATAATGTCAGTCGGGTGTGAGAGGTGTTCTCATACACTTAACTTAACAACACGAAACTGCGAGGTCAGCAGGTCAGGGGTGAATGCAAGGGGCGTTGTGATTGGGCAGTGAAGAAGGGGAGTGACGAGGTTTGGGTGATGATGGCCGACTCGTATTGTGGAATGCAAGAGGATATTTAGTTGTGAGAAGATAAGGCATTCGGTTATCTGAGATTTTCATCAATGTGTTACACTTCGCTAACTACATATCTTGTTGTGATTTTGTGGTGATCATTATTTGAATACATTAGACAGAGTTGGGAACATTGCTAGTGTTCGTTATTATTTGAATGTGTTTCACTCCACCCCTCTGTCTCTCATGTGTAGTATTTCGAGGACTAAGGCATACGTGTATTTAATACAAAATACCCTGTGTCAGGTGGGGGCTCGTATTTGGGTCCTCAAATTTGATTTTCTTGTCATATTCTGCTGAAAAATATGAAGTGTAAATTTGACACTGTGTTCCCTTCTCTTGATATTTATGTCGCTGTTTTTTCAGTCACGTAGTTCTCAGGTACTTTTTTTGAATAGTGAGTCACGGGTCACGGATTAGCGATACACAGTGAAGTGGGGGATTTATTATGAACAGTACGCGGTGTCAGAGCTAACAAAAGGTCAGGGCGACATTGAGCACTCTTCTGGTTAAGAAAACGACGCCGTTGTCGGCCAACGTCTGCGGTGTGAACCAGGTTGTGGCAAGTTCGTTGACATTAATTTTGTTGTCTGCAGGGCTGAGAGGACGAAGATGTTGCTGCTAGTACAGGTTGGGCGAACAAGTTGATGGCAGCCTTGGTAGTATTCATTTCAGCGTCTGACTAGTCAAGACTAGAAGCCGCTGCAGCGCCGTTTGAAAGCCAACAGTGGGACTGTGTTGCCACTACACAGTGTTTACTGGCTCAGGAGACGACATACCTGTAGAAATCAAGTGGTTGAGTCTTCTTGTGGAACTGGGTGCATGCCGAACACGGGAACTGGTGCATTACATTATCAACATTTTACACACGGTCGTTATGGAGGTTGCCAGAAGCTGAACAGTACTAGATTTACGTTACGATCTTTGCCTTATACAAAACACTGCAGTCCATCATCATAAACTGTACTGAACTTTTTCTCACGTAGAAGGCTGCACTACACCTTTGCAAACGGTGGTATCTTTCATGAACTCTTGAGATGTTATTGGAGTGGAGCTGGCAAATCCTCGCCTTATGCTGACGACGAGCTAGTATACAGTTGTGGTATAACTTTGATGCGTGTGGTCGAACTTTTTGCTTGACATCCCTGTGATATTTCAGTGAAGACAAGGCACTATCTGGTGACAAGCGTGAACTTTGTGCCTTACTCAGGGGTCATCCTAATGGACAATATTTGTAACTTTACGTAACTTTGTAACGTGTCGTTCGTTGTGTGGACCATTGGATCATTAGTGACTAAGGTGCTGTGGATATCAACGTCATCATCAGGAACCCAGACCTTCGGAGATCATCAATTTAATTGATTTATAGTTAATTTTTTTTATGTAGTATTATTACTATTATTATATATTATTGGACAATTATTTTTTTTTTAGTACTTTTCTACTTTATAATATTATATAATTAGTAATCATTCTCCTGTCACCTCTTTTCCATTTGGTTGGTGAGTACGTCATCCAACTGGTGTGGTGTTGCAACATACTACCTTTGGTCACTTCATTGTCTATTGTAGGTTTTTGTTGTGTCTTCGTAGAAGTATAATTTTGGTGTCATTTGGTTGTTGTGTGGGTTTAGGATTTTCTCTTTTGCATTGCGGAAAGAGATTATGCTAAACTGTTCTTTAGGACTGTTGCTAGGTGAATTGTGTGCCGGAGCACGGGCACATAGAGCTGACCCTATTGGCTGCCCTGCATAATTCACGTTGCACATTTTAGTGTATTAGTGGTGCAGGTCTGGTTTGTTTGCACGGTGTCATATGTGTAATAGTGTCTCTTTGTCATGTTTAATTGGAGTATTCTCTTGTATTCTTCTTACTATCATGTACATACGTTAATTTCCCAAACTCTTGTTTTCATTTGTTAACAGCTACGGTTTATAATTAGACATCTGCTGCTGTCTGAGGATTTTTTTTCTTTTCTTATTCCACCGTACTGTTGTGTTCGTTCGTGTAGTAAGGTCGTCTTGATCATCTTCATTATTGTCATCATTGTTTGTATTTATGTTTATTTTGTTTTAGTGAAGTGTATCTCAATTTCAATTCCAGTACTGATGGCATAAGAGTAGGTTGTGTATTTTTGCTTGTGTAGACGTAATTTTCTGGTTTGGTTGAGAATCACATGTATGTTTATGCCATTAAGTATATTGCAGTGGGGTTTAGTTTCACTGCTTAAATATTATGGGTGTCATGGGTACAGCAAATTATGCTGTTGAATAACTTCACACAATTATACTGAATACACCTATTTTATTGGTACAGTCAGTATTTCTGACTAGGCATTACATATAATTTTGATTCTTTATCTTTAAGTACAATATCTGATAATTTTCCAGTGGGGAATACTGAAGGCATTTTTTTTTTGTACACTGAGTACTGCTTTAAGAAATTTTAATTTAATTACATTACATTACGATGGCTAGCCTCTTAGAATTTGTTGAGGTTGGTAAAGAGCTAGCATTAACAGGCCCTGCTCTACAGGAATGGGCAGAAAAAAAAATGGAAAGAAAAACAGGAAAATGATAGAATGGAACGGTGTGAGGAAAGAGAATTCCAGAAATTGAAGATTGAAGCTGATAAATTGAAGATAGAAGCAGAGAAAGAGATGAAGAAGATAGAAGCAGAGAAAGAGATGAAGAAGATAGAAGCAGAGAAAGAGTTGAAGAAAACTGAAGCTGACAAAGAAATAAATCTAAAGAAGCTAGATAATGAATCCAGGAAGCAGGATTCAGGTGGGAAAGAATTCTCACGTCCCTATAGACTACGGTTACGCAATTTTAATCAAGATTTGGACAGTATGGACGTGTATTTGGAACGTTTTGAAGCAGAGGTTTTGGCTTGGAAGATAAAGAAGGAGGAATGGCCTGTTCTGCTGGGAAATTTGCTTTCAGGATCTGCGTTAGAAACTGTGTATAGTATCCCTTTAACCGACAGAGCAAATTATGACTTAGTCAGGGAGAGGTTGTTAAGGAAATTTCGTCTAACGGCGGAAGGGTATCGGGCTCGTTTCCGAGACGTGAGACCAAGCATCAATCAGGATTTTGAGGATTTCATTGCGAAAATTACTCAGCTATTAAATCGATGGATTGAGATGGAAGGTATTACTAAAGACTTTGATGGGCTTTTCGACCTTATGTTACGGGACAAAGTATTGTCATCGTGTTCATCTGAGCTTATTGCATTTTTCCAGGAACGCAAGCCCAAAAACATCGGTATGATGTCAGAATTAGGACACCAATACGTGACCGCGCATCCAGGTAAGGTCATACATAAGGAGAGTATCTCTGAGACTTTCTCAGCGAGTATAGGAAAGATTACTAGAAAGCCTTATAATCAACATAGATCGAAGAGTGCCGATAGATTTGGCCCCAGAAGATTTAATTATGATAGACCGTACTTTCGAGGAGACAGATCTCCTGCACGGTATGACAATTATCGGGACCATAGATCACCGAGGAAGAAATTTAACTATCAATCTGATAGAAATCAATACAGATATACTGGAGACAGACAGGATAGGTACCCGCGGAATCAGATCCAGATAGATGCGCCAAACGAGCAGGAACAAAAACGATTTCGCAAAAGCTCACCTTACCAAAGAAACAAATCCTTTGAGAAAAAGGAGTCAGACCGAGTAGTCAGACACTCTCCAAACAATAGTCCGAAAAAGGATAGCAATACTCAGCTACACTGTAGTCTTTGTAATGGAACAGGACATTTGGCAAAGGTCTGTGCTAATAATTCA
This sequence comes from Oreohelix idahoensis, assembly GCA_024509875.1. Lineage (NCBI taxonomy): Eukaryota > Metazoa > Mollusca > Gastropoda > Stylommatophora > Oreohelicidae > Oreohelix > Oreohelix idahoensis. The sequence continues at coordinate 179,813 of JAMPIV010003898.1, forward strand.
GAACGAGCGAATTCGGCTTGCATATTAGAAACCTTTAACAATGAGAATTGCGAAGGGTGTAGGCCATTATTTGAACCAGACGGTAAGCCTATGCTTATCTGTGGTCACACTCTGCCTTGTCTCTCTTCTCTTGAAGAAAATGGTCATTTGGAATTGCATCCAGGATTTGTGCAAAAAGAGGAAGTGTCTGTGTTGAGAGACACGGGCTGCACAACTATAGGAGTGCGTAGATCCTGCATTGACGACTCATGCTTGATAGGTAAGACAGCAAGATGTGTCACTTTCGGGGGTAACATTGAGTATTACCCTCTTGCCATTATTGAGGTAGACACACCCTTCATATCTGGTAGAGTACAGGCCTGTGTACTCGAAGCACCGATAGCGGATTTGATTGTGGGTAATGTGCAAGGTGTGCAGGAATGTACTGAGATGGACATCAGGAAATGGAGGGACAATCGTGTGCTTAGGGCCAATGCGGTGATTACTAGGGCGCAGTCAAAGGCAGATGACTCATTAGAAGCGACGCATCATGAAGCTAAGACATCGGAATTGGTCAATGGAAGTCAGGATACACAGGTGTCGGACTTTATCCAGCACCAACGGTCAGACGGATCATTGCGGAAATTTTACAACTTTGCCGAGAGAGGTGATGTAAAGTGCACGAAGCTGGCCAGACATTGGTTCGAGCTCAAGAATAATGTTCTCACTAGGTGTTTCGCTAAGGGAGTACAAACTCAGCGCCAAGTGGTGGTACCGTGTAGTTTTAGAGCAAAAGTGTTAGAGGTTGCACATGACTCCCCTTTCGCGGGACATATGGGTGTGGCTCGAACGCGCCAGAGGGTGCTGTCACAATTCTATTGGCCATTGTTTAGCAAGGACATTAAACTATATTGTAGGTCCTGTAAGATATGCCAACAGATGAGGCATAAAGGCAGAACTCCAAAAGCTCCAGTGCAGGTTACGGACTTGGCGGTACGACCTTTCCAGAAAGTAGCGATTGATATTATAGGCCCCCTCTCGGTCACTTCAGACAGGGGATATCATTTCATTTTAACGATGGTAGATTTGTGCACCAGGTGGCCGGAGGCGGTGCCGATGAAGAGTATTACTTCACAAGCAGTCGCAGAGGCTTTGCAGATGTTGTTTTGCAGGTTTGGATTTCCGGAAGAGATATTATCGGATAGGGGCCGTCAGTTCATTTCGAAGGAGATGTCAGAAATCACTGGGCTGTTGGGTATTGCCCAAACATTCACGAGTCCATATCACCCTCAGTCAAACGGAGTTTGCGAGCGTTTTAACGGTGCATTAAAACACATGCTGGCAAAAGTGACCGCAGAATCTCCGCAAGAATGGGATAGGTTACTCCCAGCGGTCCTGTTTGCCTATAGGGAGGCTCCCCAAGAGAGTACAGGATTTTCCCCTTTCGAATTACTGTATGGGGCAAACCCAAGGGGGCCGATGCACATATTGAAGGATTTATTAACTGGAAAATGTGCAAATAGCACCTCAGTTACGAGTTATGAGTATGTAGTGAGCCTCAGAGAACGTATTGTAAAATCTTGTTTGGTGGCACGTGATTGTTTGGGGGTGGTCGTTAGCACGGTATCGGAAGTACGCAAATCGGAACTCCAAACTAGTATCCCTGGTTCCAGGTGAGGAAGTTTGGCTACTTTTACCAGCTAAAGAGGATCGCTTGAGCATTACGTGGCAAGGACCATTCAAGGTGGTTAAAAAAATGACAGATGTCGATTACCTAATTTTGGTCCGAAATAAGGAGAAGGTATTTCATGTGAATATGCTGAGGCCATATGAAGAACGACCTGAGTTATTGAAAGCAGTCACAAGGGTAGCACAGTCTGAAGCAACAGTGGCATGTACGGCAGTCATTGATGACACGGGAGATGAAAAAGGTGAAGGGAATATCCAGTTATCCCTCGTACCCCTGGTTCCTTCGGAGTCATGGAATATGGTGCGAATCGGGGATAACCTAACAGGAGAACAAAAATCGGAAGTACAGATTATATTAGCGGAGTTCAAGGATGTCCTCACAGATCTGCCAGGATGGACAGACCTGATTTGTCATGATATCACTCTGACATGTGATCAGCCTATTAGGGTAAAATCGTATCCATTGCCCATGCATTTCAAATCAGCTGTCGAGAGAGAAATTGGTGACATGCAACGACTGGGAATCATTTCTCCGTCTGATTCACCATATTCTTTTCCAATGGTTGTGGTTCGCAAGAAGAACGCGTCTCTTCGTATATGCATTGACTTTCGGAGATTGAATAGCCTCACCGTCGTTGACGCTGAACCAATACCTAATCAGGAAGATCTGTTAACACAACTCACCCACGCTACATATTTCAGCAAACTAGATCTGTCTAGAGGCTATTGGCAGGTACCCCTCGCGGAGGCTGCCAAACCTCTAACTGCATTTAGTACCCCCAAAGGATTGTTTCAGTTCAATGTCATGTGCTTTGGCTTAGTGAACGCGCCCGCCACATTTGTGAGGATGATGAGAAGATTGTTAGGACATCGTTCAGATATTATTACATATATCGACGATATATGTTTGTTTCATGAGTCATGGGAGGATCACATGATAGGGTTATCTTCCCTATTGCAGTGTCTAAGGCAGCATAATTTAACGGCACAGCCGAGTAAAGTTTGCATAGGTTTTAAAGAGTTAAGTTTCTTAGGACATACTGTAGGTCATAAGCACTTGAAACCGGAAGATGTAACAGTTACAAAGATTTTACAGTTGCAGACACCTAAAACAAAAAAGCAAGTGAAAAGTCTAATTGGACTTGTGAATTTTTATCACAAGTTCATCCCTCAGTTCTCTTCCATTGCAGCTACACTTACCTCGCTAACGAGTAAGGGGATGCCAAATAGGGTCGTGTGGACACAAGATTGCGAGATAGCCTTATCTAGAATCAAGAGGGTGTTCTCTAGGAAACCCATCTTACTGATGCCAGATTTACGCAAACCCTTTGTTTTGCGGACAGACGCGTCTTCTGTAGGAATTGGAGCTTGTTTAATGCAAGACCACCAGAGTACCTTACATCCAGTGATGTATGTGAGTCGGAAGCTGTTGCCGGCTGAGACTAGGTACTCCACGATTGAAAGGGAGTGCTTGGCAATTGTGTGGGCAGTTTCAAAGTTGTCCCGGTATTTGATAGGTGCACATTTTGTATTACAGACAGACCATCGACCACTCTCATTTTTACAGTCGTCGAAATCGACAAGCTCGAAATTAACTCGTTGGGCTCTCTTACTGCAGCAGTACAAATTTACTGTTTTACCCCTAGAGGGTAAGCTCAACGTTGTAGCTGACACTCTGTCTCGTTTGTAGAATGCTTGGTTTTTTCTTGGTTTTTCCCCCCACACGATGTTTAAATGAGTATGCAAGATATGTGAAGACAAGAAGGATATGAATGTATACTTGGCTCAAAAGCCGGATGTTGGGTGTTTGGAGTGCGTTCAGTCGCCTTCCAAAAGAAAAAAAAACTTTGTTTTTTTTTCCCGGGGGGGGGGGGGGGGGAGTAGATGTCACAGTGTGATTAACACAGCTGTGGACTGGCGGTGCTCCGCTGGGGGCGGGTACATAATGTCAGTCGGGTGTGAGAGGTGTTCTCATACACTTAACTTAACAACACGAAACTGCGAGGTCAGCAGGTCAGGGGTGAATGCAAGGGGCGTTGTGATTGGGCAGTGAAGAAGGAGTGACGAGGTTTTGGTGATGATGGCCGACTCGTATTGTCGAATGCAAGAGGATATTTAGTTGTGAGAAGATAAGGCATTCGGTTATCTGAGATTTTCATCAATGTGTTACACTTCGCTAACTACATATCTTGTTGTGATTTTGTGGTGATCATTATTTGAATACATTAGACAGAGTTGGGAACATTGCTAGTGTTCGTTATTATTTGAATGTGTTTCACTCCACCCCTCTGTCTCTCATGTGTAGTATTTCGAGGACTAAGGCATACGTGTATTTAATACAAAATACCCTGTGTCATATATATATATATACAGATATATACAGAGTACACACACACACACACACACATATATATATATATATATATATATATATATATATATATATATATATATATATATATATATATATATATATATATATATATATATAATATTTACTTACAAAACAGTTTAATAATCAACAATGAGCTATCAATTCTTTACTATGCCAGTCACCGAGGGTTGGAAGTCTTCATGCGTCTGATACAATACACATCAATGCAGTGCATACATTTGTGGTACTTGGTAATATGAGATTTGAATGGGTATTAAATAGGATGAACAAGCCATTGCAAATGTTGGCAAAATGGCTGTTTATCATCACCAGTGACCACTCATCCTTTTTTTTTATATTTACTTCCAGTACAAGGGATGTTAGAGAAATGAAGGCAAAAACGTTAATAATAGTGATCCTTTCTCAGAATGCAGTGTTATTCAACACATTTTTAAAGGATGGCGCATCAAAAAAGAGAGAGAAAAATGGATTCATCTGGAAAAAAACACAACAAGCACTAGCAAAGAGTAAGACTGAAAAAAATCAGAGTTAAAACAACAATACTGTTAATTAAATAGTTTTTTTTTTTTTAGTGTTCTGAAATCTAATGGTCAAGAACAACTGAACCTTTTTTTCATTGAAAAGAAATTTGCAATCAATAAGAAAGCTATTCTTAAGATTTTTCTTAAAAATTACATCACGTTATCTTTCAGTTTTCTTAAGGTTCCATGCTAGAAAATCCTTTGACATTCTTCAATGTATTTGATGAGACACTCCAATATCATTCTTTCAGATACATTTTGAAGCTGTCTGTCCATATTTTTCCTGGATATTTTCTTGGTCTTATACCTTCCATTTGTTCTTAAAAGACAATTTTTGTCTCTCTGTTAGCAAACATACACTGGATGTCTACTGGCTATCTGCATCTATTTGATTTCAGGATGTCAATTATCAATGAGATGCCACTGTTCATTCGCTACAATTAACATTTGTGATTGCTGCATACATTCCTCCAAGTATTATGTGTGCATATGCAAGTCTCTGATAAGCTCACATCTTTCAAAAGCAATGTGCTTTATTTTACTGAAATATCTTGCACTTATTTCCTGACAATATTTACTACATAAGGATTACTGTTCTTTCAAAGTGCAAGTATAGGCATCCTGATGATATATTAAAAGGTTTTTTTAAAGCCTTTTTTTTTCCAATGAGGTTTACAATAATAATGTTCACTCTTTGACAGACCTAACATACCCATCACTTTGAGAAAACTTGCATCTCCTGAAAAGTCTTGCTGTATAGCCCGAATCACTGGTGTATTATCTTGATATTCTGTGAGAAGAATATCTAAAACACCCTGAAAAGTGATAAATACGAGAAAATAAACACCTAAAAGTTTTAGGCAAAAACGTGCAATAATAGCATTATCAACCCTCACCATTACCCTTTAGTTCACTGTAGACCACAGCCTTCAATCAATTCATGTCATGCCCCCTTTCCTTTGTCATTCATTCAAGCTCTTTCCATGTTTTATCTTTTTCATGTCTGTCTTCAGTTCTCTTCTGCACATTTTTGGGTCTGACACAATTTCTTTTAACTCAGACCTAGAAACAGGACTGCCTTGTAATACTATCAGTTGGCAGTGTCTGGTTCTTTTCATCTGTTACACATTAACTGTCGTGTCATACCACTTTAATATTTCTATTCTGCAGAGACACCCATTTATAAAAGTCTGTAACTTGTTACTTGTAATTATTTGTTGTTCTCTATGTTTCGGAGCCATACAAAATGTGAGTTGAAGATTCTTATTTTTGTGTGTTAAACTTGATTTATTTTGATTCCCAATGATGTACTTATGAAATGCAATGAAATTTTTTATGTTTATTCTTATATTACTATCCATTCCTCCAACTCGTCTATGTTGCTGTCAAGATATATGTATAAGCCTGTATATTGTTGCTCTAAGTGCAATTCAGGCTTTCGAGTATAAATGTTGTAGAAGAATTTTGCGCATTTGCTATAAAGAGCACAAAACAAATGTCTATGTTAGAGAGAAAATAAACACGTATGCCACCAAGAACCACTTTTGTCAGTAGTGAAATGTCGAAAGCTTGCCTGGTTTGGGCAAGTAACTTGTCATGACTACCTTTCGAAAACGATCCACCAAGGAACAGTCGAAGGTAAATGGAGAAGAGGAAGGCAAAGAAAATCCTGGGCTGATAACATCAAAGAATGGGCAGGGACGGTTTTTCCACACTTGTACGCATTGCTGAGGATAGAGAGCAGTGGAGGACCCTGTCTGCTGATGCTTCCACCATGGCACCCTTACGACCCATGACAGGTTACGGGTTGAGATGATGATGATCTATTATCAAGTAATCTGTGATTTGTCCATCATGAATTCATAAAGATCTCTGCTTGTCAAATTGTTCCTTCATCAGGTTAACTAACTTATGGGGGACTCCAAGGTGCCCCATCAGTCCAAAGTGGTTTTCTGCCTAAATGTCAAAAGCCTTTTCATATTCTACAAATCCAATGTTAAGTGGCGAATTCAATTTGAAACTCTATTCTGCTATTATGTGCAGTGTTGCTATCTAGTCTGTACAGGGGCCAGTTTAGTCAAAAACCTGCCTGTTCCTCTCTGTTGTCCATAATCCCTTTTAATCTCTAGGATGATCCTGTGAAATACTTTCCACGGCTCTCACAGTGTTATTCCTGTCATATATCATTGCTCTGTAATTTGTGCACTCCTGCAAATCTCCATTCTTTGGCAATTTGATCAGATACATTTTCTTTTAAATCTGCTCACATTTCTTTTCTCACACAAATTTTGCCAAGTAATTTGTGTAATATCTCCATAGAGGTGTCTATGTCTGCTTTGCTGGTCTCATCTCTAGGAGCTTTAAGTTACAACGTTATGACATATACATTTCAATGTATGAACATGAGAAATGCATAAAACTTAGAGGGGAAGATCCAGTGATCCTGTTTCAACAAGTTCATCAATAAAAATTACATATATTCCTGTGGCACAAGGCACTTATTGTGTAAAGCTGTAGATAATGTCAAATCAGTTTTGTTCTTCTGAAGCTTTCAAACTTACCAAAACACGTTGATCACGTCCCTGGAATCAACCTTTCTGACAAATTTAACTTGCTGCTTAACTCTTACTATCCGGCAAGCCCCGTGAAGTGGCGCGGGTTTAGTACCAATTTTACGGCTCGCCAGTTCAACTGGCGCGTGACGGTAACGATAGCAAAACTAGTGCGTAAAAACACGGTTTTAGCTCACGTATAGTAAGAGTTAATAAAGTCAGACTATTCAAGCATTCATTAAATGCTGAAGAAATTAAATTCTTCGCCTTTTTTCAGCATACCTGATCTAACAGAAAGTCATACAATAATGAAGGGAAATATAAAAGTGCACTGACAGCATTGCTGAAAACTGAAATTGGGTTAAATGGACTGAAGATGGCCCCCATGCAATCACAGCAATGGGTCTTTTTCCTGAAATTACCTCCCTAAAGATTTTATTAGGTTGCATGGCAAAAGTTCAGAGAGTAAACTGAGACACCCGATATACAGTAGTGTCAATGGCTATGTATTTTCTGTCTCATATAATTTGGACCTCGTGGCTGTACGCGAGATACCTCCATGCTTGGATTACTGTCGATTAGATAAAGATATGCAATGGCTCAGTCAAAAGCCTATATACGGATAGCCCCAGACAAATGGCACCGCCTACATGGAAACATAGCTGACATTAAGGGAGCGAGAATAAAGCAGGGTATGTCATGGATGGCACAGGCAGAGACAACGATTAAGCAGGTGAGCACAGTTGAAAATATATTAAAGGGGCAGAGTGGAGTAAATCAGATGAGATCTGGACTAATTACCAACAAGTCATCATCAGCCTTGGTAGAGAGTGCAGAACTTGAGCCGATAGGAGGGCACAACTGGAAATTGATCAACTGATAAATGATCACGCTGGGGATGATGATGCCATAGTGTACACTGATGGGTCTGTAATCCGCGGTGAGAAATCAGGGACACTGGATATGGATAAGGGAGAGATACTGAGAACAATTCATGATCACCTATTAGAAAATGACACTGCAATTGATGAATCATCAAGGATAAGATTGCTGGAATTTGGCATCAAACATAAGACCAGCAGGGATGGACGAATGGGAGGATGCATCTGGTGTGTATGCAACCAACACGCAACAGGAACAATTAGCATTCATATCCTTTGATATTTGCTGAGGGAGACTGTGCACCTATGGGTTTGCCTGGAGTGCAGTGACACTGATTCTGATCAACAACAATAACAATAAGACCTTTTACTACATTAGCCCATACCGTACCCATCTATATACCTCCATTACAAATATGGGAAACTAAGAGCCAGGGATCCAGATCTCCAGGATGACCCAGAGTTTGCTAGGAGGAGAACATTAAACAATCCCTGAAGGATCGAGAACTACAGTGGAACCAGGCCAAGAGAAAGACAGCCAATAGGATAGTATGGCATTCTCTCTGGCAAACCTCTACACCCCAGGGTAGAAGAGGAATGACTAAACAGTAAGTAAGTTCATTATTTCTCTTACTTCATTTCCTTTACTTTAATGAAGTTACTTCCGTCTTATTTAAAATTTTCTATTTTTTTTTTTTTTTAGTTCTTTAATCAAATTGGCTGGGTCAATGCTGGTTAAAACTTGATAGATTAAAATATACCACAAAAGGGAGGTGCATGGAATATTTCAGCCACTCTATGGTAAGCGAAAACAGAAATTTTGAGCATAAAAGATTTGACACGCAATAGAGACATGAACTGCATGTAAAATAGGAGTGATTAAAAATACTTGCAAGTGTTATAGTAAAAATTAAAAATAAGTATACAATTTTCATTCATTACTTATTCATTTAAAAATGCACTTACATCTTCCATTAAATCAAAAAAGGTTGTCAGCGTTGGTCTGTAATTATGAAGGGGTTGCCCGTAGTCTATTGACAATGTTCTGGAGAAATTCTGACACCCTCTTCCACATTCCACATTGTACAAGAGAAAGGATGACAAACTGTATAGGGGAAAAAAAAGTTTTTTTTTGTTGCTACTGCCTAGCAGACTATTACACTTAGTACTATAAAATGTGGCAACGTAATGACAGATGACACTGTTTTAACAACCACAAAAATCATGTGATGGGTGTTTGTGTATGCTCATATACACAAGTTTTATACCAATTAATTTGTAAACATTAAAACAGTTTTTAAACATAATAATACAGTTTCTGAGTGCTGCATTGTGTACTAGTGTGCCGTTTTATAAAAACGTGTGCATGCATATGTATGTGTGTAGTATTAAGTTTGAGCATTAAATAATAGCCCCACAGTATTACTGAAAGTTGATGAATTATGACACTTCAGTTCATCATCTCATCTCAGCCCGTAACCCGTCATGGGTCGTAGGGGTGCCATGGTGGAAGCATCAGCAGACAGGGTCCTCCACTGCTCTCTATCCTCAGCAATGCGTACAAGTGTGGAAAAACCGTGTCCTGCCCATTCTTTGATGTTATCAGCCCAGGATTTTCTCTGCCTTCCTCTTCTCCGTTTACCTTCGACTGTTCCCTGAAGGATCGTTTTCGAAAGGGAGTCATGACGAGTTACATGTCCAAACCAGGCAAGCTTTCGACGTTTCACTATTGACAAAAGTGGTTCTTGGTGGCCTGCATAGGTGTTTATCTTCTCTCTAACATAGACATTTGTTTTGTGCTCTTTATAGCAAATGCGCAGAATTCTTCTATAACATTTATGCTCGAAAGCCTGAATCCTTCGCTCTGTATCTGCAGTGAGTGTCCAGCCCTCACACCCATACAAGAGAATAGATAATACAAGTGCTTTGTATAATTTGATCTTCACAGGAAAACTGATGTTACTTTTCCAGATCACATTCAACCTTGTCATGGCAGCTGAGGCCATCTCAAGTCTTGTCTTGATTTCTTTACTTGATCTTCCATCACTACATATAGTGGACCCAAGATATTTAAAGGTGTTAACTTCTTCTAACGTTTGCCCATTTAACGTAATGTTGGTCGGAACATGTTTCTTATGGCTATTTACCAATATCTTGCTTTTTTCTATATTAATTTCCATCCCATATGTTCTTGTTACTTTCTCCAGTCTAGAGGTAAGGTCTTGAAGTTCTGATTCTGATCCAGCTATCAGATCAATATCATCAGCAAAACGTAGGTTGCACAGAGGTCGGCCTCCAATCGATATGGTTGATTTATAATCATAGAGAGCCTCCTGCATAATATGTTCCAGATACATATTAAAGAGCACTGGTGACAGGATACATCCTTGGCGAACTCCTACAGTTGTTTTGAAAAAATTCTCCAATGTCGTTGCTTACAAAAAAACAGCACTGCTTGCGTCCTTGTATAGTGCTTCAATGATATCTATGATGTTAGTATCAAAATTGAATTTTCTCATTACTTGCCATAAGCCTTCATGCCAGACTCGATCGAAGGCTTTTGTGAAATCGATGAAGTTATGGTATAAATCGTGTTGATGTTGGAGATGTTTTTCGATAAGTAATCTAATATTGAAGATTTGTTCTGAGGTACTTCTTTTTGGTCTAAAGACAGCCTGTTCCTCTGACAAGATTTCTTCTGATTTCTGTTTTATTCTGTTCAAAAGTATCCTTAACATCACCTTACTTGGATGACTAATAAGGCTAATGGTTCTGTAGTTCTTGCACATTTTTAGATTTCCTTTCTTTGGAAGCGGTATTACTAATGACTGTGTCCATTCTTTTGGCCATTTTTTTGTACTCCATATCTTCTGGCAAATTGTTGTCATGATTTTTACTATATCTGGTCCTCCATATTTCAAGAGCTCTGCTGGGATATTATCCACACCCGGTGACTTCCCTCCTTTCATCGAACATATAAGGTCTGGCATAACTAAACATGTTGATTCAAGACTGCCCATTCTAACTTTTAAAATAGCTACTACAAACAACAGTGTGGCCTATTCTGGGTATCACTTTCCCACAAGATAGCAATGTCTCTGACTTAGGAAGCATACGTTATGCTCTTGGAGTACCTTCTCCTTTAAAATCCTTTAAATGTGTACCATAAACTAGCCCATGAGAGCAGATTCCTCTAGTGGGGTGTTCCCTTTCCTTTGTTGTTGACATAATTCCTGATAGCAACAGTGATGATTTGTATGAAACAGCAATAATGATGATTAAACCAGTAGTGTCAGCAATCACACTGATGAAACTGATGTGTTGTGCAGATACTGATGTTGATTACAATAAATCAGATAAGACTTCTTCAAATATAGAACAGCACAGATTCCTGGTTTTCTTGTAAGAAATGGAATTAGTGACAATGGACTCATTTGTTGCAAAAGAGAAACCACTGGGGTATATAAAGTAGTAATACAACATTTTTTCTGATCTACATGTGTAATATTACAGAAGTACTCTGACATCCGAAGTAATAAAATAATATTTTCTTACGTTAACAAAAGTTATGTTAATTTTTCAGACAGTGATGTACATTCATTTTTCTAAAATTCCAGGTGCCTAATTAAAAATGACAAACTAAAGATGACAGACTGAGTGGTGCTCATTAAACAACTCCATAGTGAAAACAGATCTTCCAGATATTACTCTCAATAGACAGAAAATTGAAAGGCAAGAAAAGCTGAAATACCTTGGAATTACATTCGGTCACGAGCTATAATATAAGTATCATGTTGATCACATCATACAGAAATGCAGGAGAGGTCTGGCAGCCCTGAAAATAATGGCCACTGCACATCTGGAGCAGAGATTACAATTTCTTCTTTATCATCAGCTCATCATTTCAGCCACTGAATAAGGGCTGGGAATACTAACACTGTCAGTAACACAATGTGAATGACAAGAACGCATTCAAAATGAAGGGATGCGTATAGTCTTGGGCTGTACATGTGATACCCTCATTGTGACAATGAAGCACACACTTGGAGTACTGTCGATTAGATATGCAATGGCCCAGGCAAAATATGCGAGTAACCAGACAAATGACACCCCTGCATGGAAACATAGCTGACATCAAGGGAGCAAGAATAAAGAGGGGGCATCATGGATGGCACAGGCAAAAACAACAATCAAGCAGGTGACCTCAGTTGAAAATATATTCAAAGGGAAAGAGTGGAGTGAGTCAGATGAGAATTGGATTAACTACCAGCAATTCATCATCAGCCTTGGCAGAGAATGTACAACTTGGGGCAATGGGAAAGCGGAACTGGAAATCAATCAACTGATACTCGATCATGCCGGGGATAATGATGCCATTGTGTATACAGATGGGTCCTTGATCCGTGGTGAAAAATCAGGTTGGGGCTTCTCTGCTAGGGTAAATCGCAGAACTTAGCGGGGCATACAAGATAACGACTTCCAGCATGAGAATGGAGATAGAAGCAGCTATTGCAGCCATAAGGTGGCTAACTGAAACTTCGCTAACAAAGGCAGTCATTGTGTAAGACTCTCAGTCCATGCTTCGAAAGGTTCAAAATGGTTGGCTACAGCATGAATGGAAAACCTCCATAGAAGGTGTGGATCTACTGTCCTGGTCATGCAGGAGTACGCTGTAAAGAGAGAGCTGACAGACTAGCATCAAGAGCACCAACAGTGGGGACACTGGATATGGATAAGGGAGAGATACTGAGAACAATTAATGATCACCTGTTAGAGACTGACACAGCAATAGATGAATCATCAAGGTTAAGACTGTTGGAATTTGGCATCAAAAGCCAGGCTAGCAGAGATGGACATATGAGAGGATGTATCTGTTGTGTTTATTACCAGCAAGCTACAGGAACAGTTAGCATTCACACTCTACGACATATGCTGAGGAAGACTGAGCACCTATGGGTTTGCCCAGTGCAATGATGTCGATTCTGTTGAACAATAACAACACCTTCATCAGTAGTTACATATTTGATGATCTCCTAAAATCCATATTCACAACTTTATCAAACACACCTGGAGCCACTAAATGCAAAGATCATTGCACTATTAGTCTCAGGAGTTATGACCAAAATAGTGTAAAGAATTATCATGAGAAGAGTATAAAATCAGAAATCAGTGATGAACAATGTGGACTTGAAGAAGGTAAAGACACAATGCCATATACGTTTTAAAATCAGTAATAAAAAAAGAGCTATAGAAGGGCATATATATATATATATATACATATATACATATATACATATATATGCTATATATATATATTATATATATATATATATATATATATATATATATATATATAATATATATATATATTTATATATATATATATATATACAATATATATATATATATGCTTCATAGACTACACTAAGGCATTTCACAAGTGAAACATAAGGAAATTATCAAAATGTTAGAAAACAATCATCAGTGGTAAAGCCCTGAGAATAATAAGGAACATGTATTGCCAACAAAGAGCAGCGATAAGAATTTAGCAGCCAAATAGAAACATTTCAGTAGGCAAAAAAAAGGGTGTTAGGGCAAGGATGTGTGCTGTCACCTGATCTGTTTAATATGTACAATGAGATCCATAGAGTACATGTCTGGAATATCAGTTTGTGGTCTTAATATAATTAATTTCAGATATGCAGTTGATACAGTCTTATTGGCAAAAAATGAAAAAGTTACAGGAAATTATTGATACAATAGTGACAGAAAGTGAAAATAAAGGCCTTAGCATTCATAGCAAAAAGACAGAAGTAATGGTCATCTCAAAAGAAACTGACTTCTCAAGAATGCTCTATCACATTGAATGGTATAGTTTTAAAACAAGTCAATAAATTGAAATACCTAGTACATTATTAAAATTGGATGGAAGATGCATTTCAGAGGTAAAAAGTAGAATAGTCCAGACATAAACTTTTTTTTTTTAAAGGGTTATATTTAGGATTTATAAGGTAATAAATTTATTACAATATAGCAACTTCTTTCAACCTCCACTCAGTCCAAATGGAGTACCTCAAAACCAAAACTGTGTATGTGTGTGACCTACCCCCTCCAACAAACAAACAAACAAACAATAATAATAAAAAACAAACCAACAAACAAATGAAAGAACTAAGTAAAGTCTCTCATAACTGCCCTGTTGTTAACAAGGTGAAAAAGGAGTGAGAAAGCTCATGGGTGTTTGAGATTACACTAAAATTCACCAATTATCTGCCATCATTCACACACGCACCCCATCAGCCTACCCCTTATCCTCACACCATTATTGATCCTTATATATTAATTTTAGTTCTTGTTATATACTGTTTCACTATACTGTGCAATTCTCTAGGTCAATCTATTCTCAATACATGTTCCACAGTTATGGATGAATTGCATGCCTTTAAATAATCTACTATTGGTTTTCTCTGTTGCTCATACTTCCTACATTTTAGAAGGAAATGCTCTATATTTTTTTTCTAGACTCTGCACAGTAGGGTTCTTCTATTTTAAAATAGCCCATTCCTAGTTGCAGTCTAAGAAGTTTCTTATTGCTAGGAATTTTTAGTTCTCTAGATACCTGATACGTTCTTGTTGGAGCCTTGAACAATTTATAAGCATGTCTACCCTTCAAGACTTCCATCCCACTCTACTGTCCATTCCTCAGTTATTATTCTTTAAATTAGGCTTTTGATCTGTTTTACTCATCCCCACATTTATTTGGTTTATATTACTTCTGCTTTTCTTAGCTTCTTTATCCACCTTTTCATTTCCTTCTTTGCCAACATGTGAAGGTATCCAAGCTATTAGAACGGAATATCCTCTGAAGCATAGGTAAGTATTTGACAGTAATATCTCCTCTGCTATATTATGGAATTATGGAAGCATAGTGTATGACTCTGCAGCACTGTTGCAGTGTTGTACTCTAACAGACAATCATCAATTGTCTTTAGTATCTCTCCCTTATCTATATCCAATGTCTCAACTATGGGTGCTCTCGAAGCTAGTCTGTCAGCTCTCTCATTGCCATGTACCCCTGCATGACCAGAACAGTAGATCCACAACAGTTCCTGAAGACTTGAGGCTTCTACAAATGTTTTCCATTCATGCCGTAGCCTGCAACAACAGAATTGATGAACAGTACTGGAAGTTGGAAGCTGTGGAGACAGGATCGTCTGTGCCACCAGGCATGGTACTTTAAGAAGAATTGGATAGAATACACTTACTTACTTAGTTGTTCCTCTTCTACCCTGGGGTGTTGAGGTTTGCACAGAGAGCAGCTTACTATCCTATTGGCTGTCTTCTTCCTGGCCTGGTTCCAATTCCAATCTAGTCCTTCAGAGATGGACAGAATACATGCTGAGAAAATCACCTGACATCATTACAAGGCAGTCCTTGTTCTGAAATCCCCTAAGGCAGAAGACGGAGACCCAAAACACATGGAGAAAAGAAGTGGAGACAGACTTAAAAAGCACAAGAAGACATGGAGAGAACCTGAAAGCACAATATGGGTGAGCCTTACATGTACTTTGCTCCAAAAGGAGAAGAATGAAAAGACATGAATGATGGAATGAAATGCACTTTCACAGATGAGACTAGGACAAGGGATCTGAAGTGCTGGGGCCCAAGTGAGAGTACAATGGAATAAGAGATAAGTTCAAGGGTCTGGAAAAATCACTAGTGCTGGGGGCCATTCTTCCCACTGACTTACATTCAAGCTCAAAAGGAGCTGTAGTAGCGAATACATTTCTTGAAAAAATTGCTCTGCATTCAAGGTGTTAAATTACACCATACACACACTGGTTGTCCACCATCTTCCTGTGCTATAATAAGTTATATAAACCAATAAAACGGTATTGAATCAGTTCTACAAATAACGGTTCACATGAAACAAGGGACGTTTTGGGTTTTACCCTTCCTCAGCCACAGTTACAAACAGGTGACAAGGACAAGAATTACATATAGGTACTACAAAAACATATGACGATGAGAAACATACACCAAATGAGCGATACAAGCAGATGGAAAAAGTAAACACCCACAGTGATGAGCGAAAAAAGAACAATAATAATACAAGAAAATCGTAAAACCTGAAAGAAATACTGAATCAAGAAAGTAAATAATCAACGAAACGAAAAAAAAGAATGAACAAAACTTCGGAACAAGTAAAACACTTAGCTAGATCCGTAGATGCTTGGAATAGAACACTGAGGTACCTTGTCCAAGAAATGGTCTATTTTTCGACGAAGTTTTGTTCATTCCTTTTTTCGTTTCATTGATTATTTACTTTCAGGTTTTACGATTGTCTTGTATTATTATTGTTCTTTTTTCGCTCATCACTGTGGGTGTTTACTTTTTCCATCTGCTTGTATCGCTCATTTGGTGTATGTTTCTCAACATCGTATGTTTTTGTAGTACCTATATGTAATTCTTGTCCTTGTCACCTGTTTGTAACTGTGGCTGAGGAAGGGTAAAACCCGAAACGTCCCTTGTTTCATGTGAACCGTTATTTGTAGAACTGATTCAATACCGTTTTATTGGTTTATATACTTTTATTCCTTACCAGTTTTACAGCAGCCCCTTAATTTATTTACTTACACTATAGTAAATTATAAATTAGCAATTTACCACTTAAATTTCAGTAATAACTCGGCACTTTGACAGGGAGATTTTGCCAGTGTGGCCAGGTATCTAAGGTTACTGGCTCGGGCCGACTGACAATAAAAGTGTTGCGCGACCAGCGGTCCTATTTCCTTCATCGCTTTCAAAAGACTATAGAACCATTAGCCGACCAACGAGATAGAGACCTTTTGTTGGCTAATGAAGAAGAAGACAAGATGCATGTGTGGGGTGCTCTCTAACGCTGTCAATGTCAAAGGACTGATGCGTAGATAAATGCACGACAAAGATATAAGTATCAAATAAAATTAAAATAGGACGTGGACAAAACAGAGGTAGGCAAATCGTGTAACTGACAGACTGAGTTGGCTGAAAAATTCAACTCAACTCATCACAACAGACAAAGTTGGAAGGACAGAAACTACGGTCAATATACGAATAAAAAAAAAAGCAAGAGAAACTTTCACTGTATTGGAAAACATGGAAATCAAGTCCAACATAAAAATAAGAATCTTCAACTCAAATATCACAGTCTTATTGTATGGCTCTGAAACATGGAGCAAAATTAACAACCAAATAGCTGCAGCCTTTTATAAATGGGTGCTTGCACAAAACAGAAGAATTGAAATGGTATGGTAATGTTAATCAGAATTGATGTCATTGCACTCCGGGCAAACCAATAGGTGCTCAGTCTCCCTCAGCAAATGTTGAAGGGTATGAATGCTAATTGTTCCTGTTGCCCACTGGTTGTCACACTCTCTTATGTCCATCCCTGCTGGTATGACAAGGTCACAAATGTGGAATAGATGACAAAAACCAGAATAGTGCTAGTGGAACAAGAGATCGGAAAAGAGCGCTGACGATGGATAGGACACACATGAAGAAATCTGTTGGTAGCATTACAAGGCAGTCCTTGTTCTGAAATCCCCAGGGTAAGAGAGGCAGAGGTAGACCAAAAAAAAACATGCAGAAGGGAACTGGAGACAGAAGTGAAAATGATGAGGAAGACATGGAAAGAACTTGAGGTGATGGCACATGACAGGAGGGCTTGGTATGTGTTTGTTGTTGAAGGCCTATGCTCCTTGGGGAGCTAAAGGGTATTGATTGATTTACAGGTACAGGAATGTAATATATTTTTAAGAATATTCTGAAGTATGCATTGTGATGGATTTTCATAAATCAACTAAAAAAATGTATTTCATATTATTCTTAGTAATTCAGTACATATAAATATGTAATACAGAGGTTTTTACAAACAACTCACAAATGACTATCAAAGAGACCTCTTACCTTCCTTTAGGGTCTGACAGAACTGCTACTGCATCAGGATAGCCATCTAAATTAAAATCTCCCATTCGAAGTATGATAGGGAAATCTAATCCACTGACAGGTTTTACAGTTCTTGGGAAGGACAAATTATGATCTTGATCTTTTTTGAAATTAACATCAAGCTTGTACCATATTCCACCATCGGCCTCCTTGAAATACTGTGATTATGAAAAAAATTCAGAAATAATAAATCACAGTTCAAATAACTGGAGCCATTTTTGAATGGCACTACAGTGTAGCCAAATGTGCGATTTGACGGTAGAGAATATAGGATTATATTATTGTATTTTGTGAAACAGAAATAAAACAAAATTCATGATACACCTCTTTGTCCCTTATAAGGCATCATTACGTCGTGATGCTCATTCCTCTTCATGGAACACAAAGAAAGGTTTCATTTCAAGCTTGTTTGGTTTTTGTCATCAGTTCCACATTGGTGACATTGCTGTACATTTTAATCTTTTTGTTCTGTGCAAGCACCCATTTATGAAAGTCTAGCTTTTTGATTGTTGTTTTAGTTGTTCTCCATGTTTCAGAGCCATACAAAAGAGCTGACTTGACATCTGAATAGAAGATTCTTCTTTATTTTTTCCCTGTAAATTAAATTTTTACATCCACCTGATGTGGCATGCCATCAAGAATTTCTCTGTGCACTTGTGCCATTAAGAATCATAGGGAAGTGTCTTTATGTGGGTCAATTTTTTTACATAATGCATCCTACAAATATCATACAAGTACCATGTTTATCTAATCATACAGAAGTGCAACAGAGATCTGGCAGCCCTAAAAACAATGGCCGCATCGCACTTGGAACAGAGACTACTGTTTCTCCTGTATCATCAGCTAGTCATGTCAGTAATCGAGTATGGTCTGGGAATACTCACGCTGTCAAAATCACAATATGAATTATTGAAACGCATTCAAAATAAAGGAATGCATGTAGTCTTGGGCTGTACGGGAGATATCCCCAAAGGGATGATGCCGTACATGCTTAGATTACTGTCAATTAGATCCAGATAAGCAATGGCCAAGTCACAAGCCTATATGCAAGTAACAACAGACATTGAAACATAGCTGACATTTAGGGAGCGAGAATAAAGTGGGGGATGTCATGGATGAAGCAGGTAGAGGCAACAATTAAGCAGTTGAACACAGTTGAAAACATATTCAAAGGGGAAGAGTGGAGTAAATCCAGATGAGAACTGGACTAACTACCAACAAGTCATCATCAGCCTTGGTAGAGAGTGCAGAACTTGGGCCAATGGGAAGGCACAGCTGGAAATTGATCAACTGATAAATGATCATGCTGGGTATGACAATGCCATTGGTAACACTAATGGCTCTGTAAACTGTGGTAAGAAATCAGGGTGGGACTTCTCTGCTAGAGTAAAGGGCATAATTCGTCACTGAACATAGAGGGGCTTACATGATAACAACCTCCAGCATGAGAATGGAGGTAGAGGCAGCTACTGCAGCCTTAAGGTGGCTATCTGAGACTCCATTAACAAGGGCAGTTATTGTATCAGACTCACAATCCATGCTTCTGAAGGTCCAAAGTGGATGGCTCCGGCATGAATGGAAAACCTCCATAGAAGCTTTGAATGCAAAGTCTTCTCGGATAAGGGCTAAAGAATAGGAGGTCCCGTGTGCAAGCTGCGCACATAAAAAATTCCTCGGCAGTTGGAAATCGTAAAGAGTAGAACCAATTGCCCTGAAAAAATTTACAAAAACTAGGATAACTTACCCACCACAAAAATATTTACAGAATGTGTGATTCCTGTATACACACGTCGGGATCCTCGCCAGTGCTACAGAGTTCATGCATTGCGTTGAGATCCTTCTTGTGTGATCTAAGGGAGAAGATCGGAGCACTGATGGAGTTGTCCATGTGCAATGAAGATGGTCCTTAAAACCAAACCAAACCAATGAGGAGATGAAATACTTTTTGAAGTCTATGAATGCTAACTTTGTAGAACCTAGTGACCGTCCTTGTTTTCACTTGTCTAATAGATAGATGTCATGGACAAAAATAATAATTTAAATTTGATACACATTGTAAAGTTTTTTGCAGCCAAATTATAATTGTGATTTACATTTAAAGAGGAAGTCACTTGCACACTTCACCAGTATATAGGTGAAGATTTCATTCCATTTACTGGCCACCTCCAAAAGCAACTAGATGAGTTCAAAACATGGTTTCAATAGTTTATCTTTATAGAGCCAGTAGTAATCTTTTTTTGCAAATTCTTCCTACTGTCAAATAGGCATTACACAAAGTGCTTCATCTACTAGCAGAATCACTGAAGACACTTGTGACATTATGGCTCGTTTGCTTTTTCGTAATTTCATCGCCTTTATTATCTATTATTTCGGCATATTTAACGCACATAATTTAGTGCACTAGAAAACGATGCGCATAAAAACCAGAAATAGTTCCTAAATAATATGAGAAAGGAAAAACAGTGTCCTCTTAAATTTATAAAGGACAAGCAAGGCAAATTGCTTACTGCCCCAAAAGAAGTAATGGAAAGATGGAAAGAATATTTTTCAGAACTCCTGGATGGTGAGCAAGGTCAAACATCAGAAATGATAACCACTGGCACAGAAGAGGAAACCAATGGTGATGAAGATGACATTAAGATGGAAGAACTAAAGGCAGCACTGGAGAAAATCAAGATGGGCAAAGCTGCAGGACATGATGGCATAACACCAGAAATGGTTAAGTACATGGGAGCAGCAGGCGACCTATTACTCCTAAGGGTCCTACGGGAAGCTTGGTGCAACAAGACCATAACAAAGGATTGGGAGATTGCCATAATAACACCAATTTTTAAAAAGGGTGACAACCGACAATGTGGAAACTATAGAAGCATATCCCTTCTCAGTGTCCCTGGTAAAATCTACTCTAGAATCCTGGAGCAGAGACTCAGACGCCTAGCTGAGCCACAATTGGATGAGGTCCAGTGTGGCTTCCGAGCAAATTGAAGTACTCAAGATCTAATCTTCACACTCAGACAGTTGAGTAAAAAGGCTCTTGAGTATAAGAGTGAGATCCATCTTTGCTTCTTAGATCTGGAAAAGGCATTTGACAAGGTCCCCTAGAACAAACTCTGGGACTGTTTGGCAAAGAAGAACATTCCATCACCTCTGCTTCATGCTATACAGAGCTTCTACAAGTCTTGCAGAAATTATGTGAGGACGGCAAACCATAAGAATTCAGGACCACCACTGGTGTAAGACAAGGTGATATCCTGTCACCTTATCTTTTCATACTCCTCATAGACGATGTCATCAAGGCATGTAAGGAGAGGACAGGAAAGTATTCAGTGGGGTACTGGAAGATGAGACAGGTCTGTATTTCAGAGCTGGCATTTGCTGATGATGTTGCCCTGATTGCTAAATCAGAGGCACATATTCAATCCAACCTGCAAGTCTGGAAGGAAGAGCTGGAGAAGAGAGGGATGATCATAAGCAGCTCGAAAACAAAAACCATGTTGATATCACGAGAGGAAAGAAGACATCAGATTAAGCTGGGAGAACAGGTCCTGGAGCAGGTCAACCACTTTAAATACCTTGGAGCTGTCATAGACCGGAAGGGAGGTATCAAAGAAGAGTTGGCTATGCGAAGAGCAGCAGCTGGGATTTTTTTCAAGCCATAAATCGAGGATTCCTCAGCAAAAAAGTTGGTAAGAAGACGAAGATGGCTGTATACCGCTCCACCTATGTCCCAGTCTTGACATATGGATGCGAGTCATGGGCAATGACTACAACCCACAAAAGCCAGATCCAAACCTCAGAAATGAGGTATCTGAGGAATGTGGTTGAAGTAACAAGAAGAGACATGGTCCGCAACCAGACGATACGTCAATGCCTAAAAACCCAACCCCTGCAGACCCAAGTAGAACAGTCCCAACTGAGATGGTTTGGCCATGTCTGCAGAATCGGAGAAGATCGGCTACCACGACAAGCATGGGAAACTAAAAGCCAGGGATCCAGACCTCCAGGATGACCCAAAGTCCGCTGGGAGGACAACATTAGACAATCTTTGAAGGACCAAGGACTAGAATGGAACCAAGCCAGAAAGAAGACAGCCGATAGAATAGTATGGCACTCTTTCTTACAAACCTCTACACCTCACAGTAGAAGAGGAACGAATAAGTAAAGTAGTAAAAAATTTAGTGCATATCC
Organism: Oreohelix idahoensis; assembly: GCA_024509875.1. Taxonomy (NCBI): domain Eukaryota; kingdom Metazoa; phylum Mollusca; class Gastropoda; order Stylommatophora; family Oreohelicidae; genus Oreohelix; species Oreohelix idahoensis. The sequence continues at coordinate 202,005 of JAMPIV010003898.1, forward strand.
TCTACTTAGAATTTTTACCCTTTTTCCTATTATCATTGTTCACGTTTCACGCTTTGATGCATGAAAGAGCCAGACAATCGCCTATCCCTGAGAGATTAATTTAATCACTAAATGTGATAATACCACATTCACTCCAGGTAGATGCGTGCATGATGTGTTTGCTTAAGACTGCATAATCACTTCTGACTTGACAGTAGAATGGACTTGCAATAAGGGTTTAACTGCATAAACCACGATGTGCCTAGACAGGCAGTCGGATTTGCGACACGTCCTGTGATACAAGAGATTGGCAGAGTCTCATAAACTAAGTAATCAGACTTCTGAATTACTTGGGGTAGGTGACTATAGATAAACGCAATCTTGGAAGACATTTTGAAGAATGAGCGGAAAGTGTGATATAAGTAAATTTTAACAACACTTTAAGGACATCACAATTCCATATAAATTCTCAAACATATGCAGGAAATTCCTTAAGCACTGCTCTATCATAACATGTACTTTGAATGACATTGGTTTGGCAATTCAAGTTGTCATATACAATCGCTCTGATTGGGAGCTGTCTAGTAGTAGACAACAAGAGTGTGTGGGTGAAGTTTGAGACATTATGTAGGAATTTTTAGACATACGGCACTGCATTTTCCAGAATCCTCAAGTAGACAGCTCGGAATGAAGCCAGGAAACAATCAAAGTAAAGATTCTGACTTTAAATAGAGGAACACTTCTGAACACTACAGCTAAGAAACTCTAAGTTATTCATACAGGAACCGGCTTATACAGGACTTACTCACAAAGTCGCAGAGGGATTGTTAATAGAACTAAATACACCGACGTGTGTTCTAGACATCTATATCAAGTTGCCAAGACTATTTACCTGAACAAGAAGTCTAAGATTTCTCAATTATTGAGGTGAGTTGAAACATATTTTTTATGTTTTGAATTTGACATGTTTTTACTTGCTGGTGGTGGTGGTAAAAGTCCATACAAGGCTGGCAACTTCAGCATATGAAAAGGATACATTCATGAACCACCACAGCAAGCGATGGTGATTGCTTCATGCTAGTTCTCATAGAAGAACCAAAAGCAGAGGTAACCCCAGACTCCAAATGAAGCAGGGAGTAAGTGATGATTACATCAACCTGTGCATAGTTGTATATTATCATTCTGTGAATGTATGTAAACTTAATATGTTCCATCAGGCACAAACCACTGCTGCTGTCCAGTCACAAATTTTTCCTTAAATTAACTGACATACTGGTGAGTTTTCATCACATGCCCTGAGTGATACGATATACGGTCAGGGAGAGTAAAAAATAAGAGAAAACAGATGGCTGGTGGACAGCGGGAAAGGCACCTGATTAACATCAGGAAAACAAAGATTTAGTAGCAGAATCTGTTCTTTTATTCCCTCTAAAGTTTGTGGTACCAGCACGAGGTGACCCAACTATTTGTGGTATGACCCGAAGAGACCATTTGCTGTACTACCATTCTGTGGCTCAAAGCTTGTAACTGACACTTGAAACCTACATTTAATGGGTTGTGAAGATTCTTGCCTTGACCAGGAGCGGTTACTTTCTGACTGATCTGGAGATGTGCCCTCACCACAAAGACGAATCTATGGAAACAGCAGCATCAGCACTTCAGCATTTTGGCAAGTCCCATTTTTAGCTGGCTAAAAAAAGAACTTTCTTTTCTAAAATTAAGCTTATGAAAGCCGATATATTCCATGATGAGACTTACTGTTTATTAATAACCAGTTCTTATTTATTTACAAATGTTAGTAATTGATAATTAAATTTGTATATGTTGTTTTTCATGAATTCATAGTTGAATTAATTATTACAAAGAGAAGTGCACACGTGTGAATAAGTATTCTAATATATATAGTTATATCTAAAGAGCCAATACGAGCAATAGTAATAATAATAAGCAGAGGAATTTTACTGTTAATTCAGTTGGGGGTTTGAAAGAGTTAATATTATATCTCTTCACAGAAGGCGGCAGGAAAGATAAAGAGTTAACGTTGTTATGATTAAAATTCATAACAATTGTGCCTATTATATAGTTAGCTCAACAGGGCTCCTGGTTTGTTTATTTTAGATGGGTCACTGATAAAGACTGGTGAGTGACGTTAAGCCAATATGCTTGGCTGGCTCACTTGAAACTAGAGGAGCAGAAGTGCGGGCCTTATACGATTGTGTGTCATGGCAAGTGGACATATGTGTTTGAGCTCCTTAGTGTTGAAGTGTTTATAATGGAGTTATGTTTTCACTAATACATCAAGATCTTCGGTGAGATGTCTCTAGTTATCTAGTCATCGGTATTGACAAGAAGTATAATTTCTCAGTGTCGAGTGTTGAGATATAAATCATATTGAGAACAAAAGGACAGCCTTCCTGACATGGACTGACTGCCTAAGGTATTTCGTCTACTGCATATTATCTGCCATTATATGTTGGCCTGAACTATTGTATGTGGATCTGCGTGCAGTCTTAAATAAATTGTATATTGTCCACTTCGTCAGTTGTGACTCAAATAATTCTGAGTGGTGTGGGCTGGTTGCGGTGTCCTAGAGATTTACTACCCTAGACGTCATCTTGGCCACAGGAACCATTAAATATTAACATTAACAATCTAAAAAGACACATAACAAACGTGCTCAGACCCATTCAGCATTGTTCTCAATTTCTTAAATATCTTGTGGATACTTCCTCGAGGTAGAAGCCTCATCATCCTTCCATCTGCATCTTTGCAAAGAGTAACGTTGTGCGAAGACAGACACCTTAGTTATTCTAGGTTTTGGTCATTGTTGGACCACTACTGCAGAGAAAAGGGGAGGCAACCCGTGACAACACTACAGAACTGGAGTTAGAGATTTTGGACCTTCAGAATAATATTGTTCAAAAATCACATTTATCTGGTAATGACTTTTGGAATATTGTCGACAAATAAAAAAGTCCACTCTTTAAAAGTGCAGGCTATAAGATACTAATATTTTGGCTAACATGTCTCTGTGAATCATTATTTTCAACAATGAACAATGTAAAATTTAATAACAGACTGCGACTCACTGTTGTTCATGTGAATGTTCAAAAATCACATTTATCTGGTAATGACTTTTGGAATATTGTCGACAAATAAAAAAGTCCACTCTTTAAAAGTGCAGGCTATAAGATACTAATATTTTTGTAGTTTTCTTATATCATTAAATGTGTGTTTTCATCTGTATATTTTGTTATAAAAATGAACCTCTTTTATAAGTGAGTCATGATATCTGGTTAGTGCTCAACATCCTTTAAAATGTGCCCTAGCTGCTAAAAAAGGTTGAGGACCCCTGGGCTTATGAATGCAACGAACTATAGAATACATCATCAATCAAGACCCTTTATCTCCCCAAGGAGCACTGGCCTTCAACAAACACACGCCAGGTCCTCCTGTCATGTGCTATCACCTCTAGTTCTTTCCACTTCTGTCTCCAGTTCTCTTCTCCTTGTGTTTCTGGTCTACCCCTACCTCTCTATCCCTGGGGATTCCAGAACAAGGACTGCCTTGTAACGCCATCAACAGGTTTCCTCAGTGTGTCATATCCATCGCCAGCAGCATCTTCTGATCTCTTGTTCCACTGGCTCTTGTCATCAGTTCCACATTGGTGACCTTGTCATACTGTTTCAATCCTATTCTATGCATGCACACATTTATGAAAGTCTATCGCATTGCTGGACGGGTGATGGCATGTAGGCCATCCTTTGGTTTTAAGAGGATTTCTTAATCAACAGCCCTGTTAGAACTGACAAAGATACCTGAAGTATAGTCCTGTTGTCAAACCTACACCATAAACATCACAAGTAGTTTGTATAATATCTCTGTAGAGATATCAGTATCTGCTTTGATGACCTCTGCTGGAATGCCATCTAGACCATCTGCTTTTCTATCTTTTTGAAGTTTTATGGCTTTCTTTATTTCTTCCCTCTTTGGTTGTTCGCCATCGATTTGAAGCTCTTTACTGGATGGATTTCTGGGGGATTTGGTGGAGCTGATCTATTGAGAAATTCCTCAAAATGCCCTTTCCATCTCTTCATTTGTTTTTGAATAATACTAAGCAATTTTCCATTCTTGTCTTTGATGAGGCCATTTGTTTGCTTATATCTCACTGTCAGGTTCTTTGTGTTGTTGTGCAGGTCCCTCATATTTCCTTTGGCTGCAACTTCCTTTGATTCTCTTGCCAACTGCTCTATATATTTCCTCTTGTCTTTTTTTATGTTTCTTCTCATTTTTTACTTTCTTCAATGTACACTTCAAGAGCTTTGCATTTGGAGCTTATAGTTTTGCTTCTGTTTAGGTTTCTTGTTTTTCCTTTCTTTTATTTTGTTAATGATTAATTTGTTATCCATACTTTGTGTTGATGTTCTCTTTATCCCAGTACCTCTCCATGTCTCATTCCATATATTTTTTACTTGTTGCCAGTAGTCTTCCATACTGGCTACATCATCCAGCTGTTGGTGTACTTCATATATGTTGGATACTGTGATCAAAAATGTGTCTCTTGTTTCTTGATTTCTTAGATATCCTAAATTAATCTGTTGTCTGTAGCTATGTACTGTTGTATATTTCTCAAGTTTTAACTTTATTTTGGCTTAACAAAAGATGGTGATCTGATGCCACCTCTGCTCTTCTATATATCTTTACGTCATGTAATGATGATCTAAACTTCTTGTTTATGCATGTTTGGTCAATCTGATTCTCTGTTCTGTGATCTGGTGATATTATAGCCAGTTGACTTGAAGCAGAGACATTTGTGAATTGTTCACCATTAGCTTTAATTGTACCTAATCCATGTTTTCCCATGATTTCTTCAAAGTCGGTGTTATCTGTTCCTATTTGTGATGTCCTTTCTTCTCTTTTTATGTAAGATATTTTGTAGTGTGGTGTAAAATTCTTGTTTCACAGATTCTTCTTTATCATTGGTTGGTGCACTGGATGATGTTAATAGTTATTTTCTTTTTGGCTGTTTTGAACACTGCTGTTATAATTCGGGGTCCCATCGTATCCTATTCTATAAGTGCTTTCTGCTGTTCCCTAGATAGCATTAGAGCCACCCCTTCACTGTGATGTTCACTTTTTTTCTCATGTCCTGAGAACAATACCATTTCTCCTGTGATCAGTTTTTTCCTCTCTATGCCCACCACATTGTCTCGCAGTCTTAGGATATGAATCCTGTCATTTCTCTTTCTACTGCCACCTGTGCAGCTTTCCCTTGTTCAATTTGTGTGCGAACATTCCACGTGCCAATACTGGAGATTTTCCCAGATGAAAAAAGGTTAGCTGGCAACCTTTCGGCTTTCTCTGGGTTACTTAATGAGCCTCCTTTCCAGAGGATCTACTTGTGTATTGAACGGTTGAGTTTACTTACATTCTGTATTTGACATATGCATATCATTTTTTGAAGTTTTTGAGGTAAAAAGTTTATAACAGGATGGTGTAACCAGCTCCATGCCCAACACTCTTAACTGCTTTTTAAAACATGCCTGGTAAGGTACAGTGTTACTACTCTTTGTTTCTCTTTCAGGCCCTGGTAACCCGCAGGTGAGAATACACCATACAGCTAATCAACACAAACAGTTTCAATCAAACCCATTTAAAAGCAGTAAAACTTAGCACAATATCATGCTTAGTTTGCAGGTATCCCTTCATGGCAAAAACTAAAAGTTTATTTTCACTTTAGAGACTGGAAAATTACCTTTCTACGAGACCAAACAAAAACTGCACTTTCTTTGCAGTTTTCATCTAAGCAGCCAGGCAGAACAATATTCATTTCATGGTTTCCATCTGTGAAAAGACAAAAAAGTATATAGATAAATGTGATGAGACTATTCAATAACAAATTATCTTTCTGGAATTCGGAAATGTGATGCTCCAGTTATTAGAAAATTGTACGTTTGCAATGTGCTATAAAAAAAGAGATATTCCTTCACTTGTACAACTTTACAAACAGTAAAATCAGCAATAAAATATATTTTCTTTCCTTCCCCAAACAAATAAGTTTTAAGTCTTCATTTCATCACTCTAAGCTAAAGTGGCACCATGTTTAAATTAAATTTTACTGTTTCATGTGTGGCAGATAATGGGAACGAATAGTGAGAATCAAACATGAGATAGTCTAGAAGAAGTAGAAAAAAGAGGATGCGCGAAAACAATGTGCAAGAGACGGACTTCCATATAGTTCAAGTAGAGGGTAACAAAACTGGTTAGTCACGCTTTTCAGCACATCAGTCAGAAGCTTGAGTGAAGCAGTGCAGGTCGCATGTACCCTAGTACACGAGGGTAGCCATGTTGAGATGACAGAGGCTCAAGATTCTATGGTCTTCAACATATGTACTGTAGTATCCTGACAGAGGTGGAAAAATGGAAGAGCGTGTTATGCTCTCATTCGTTAATATGGTATGTAGAGTGCAGTAGTTAAGATAGTGCAGTGGGTCTGTTATTCGGGGCCAGTATAGGAGTCTGCTAGGTTCAGGGAAAGAGTCATTCCCTGGAGTTGTCCGGTAATTACAACCCAATAACCTAAATGTGAACAGTAATAGTTAAATAGTCAAAGCAGTTTTAAGAAGAAAGAAGATAAGCAGAAGTAAAATCTAAGGGGAGAAAGATAGTTCAATGTAATACAGAGTCTACTATCAATGGCAAGTGAGCTGTATGAAAGAATGTCGACAGGACCAACTATATTACTGTTGTACAGTGTAAATAAACAGTGTTACTGTTCGAGCAGGGTTCCTCAAGTTTTATATGGAAGTACCACTTCGTATCAGTCAAGCAAGAATAAGTGTGAACTCATGTAATGTGCTGTGTAGTGCAAAGTTAGCTGGGTCACAGCAATTAGAAATGTGTATCCCCACTACGTGATTACAAGTGAACAAGCAGAAACAAGAGCACTCCAACGAAGAATCAACACGACTAGTTAAGTTAGAGACACCGTAGGTACCATTTTAGTTAGTACTAGTAGTTGCGGACATAAGTGATCTTGTGTAAAAGCGTTAACAAGAAGATAATAGGAAATTAATAGTTAAGCAGTGTGACCACACTGTTGTGAATTAACATTAGGTGCATATAATTTGTGTAACTAAATAGTTCTTTTGCAGCGCCCCCTCACCCCCCAACAACAGGTACAAGACAGTTTGAGTATATATATTTTCTTTTTTGACTGTACCTTGTTAAGTAGCATGGTGCAGAACGAAGAGATACTTCACAACATGCAAGAGAGTCAGACATTAGCTCTCGTAAAGGTGATTAGCAACACACTAGCTAAGGTTGACAACAGTGCCAGGTTTGCGAACATAAAAGGTAATATTGAGTTATTTACAGGTGACCCACACGTATGGCGTAAGTGGCTTACAGACATTGACAAGTATGCAATGTCAATAAACGCAGATGAAAATGAGAAGGTGAAAATTGTGTTTTTTTCATCTGCTGGGCTGGTCACAGACTTCATGAGAAGAAGGTTAGACACATTCCCCAATGAAATGTGGAGAACCTCAAAGCAGAGTTAGTTAGACAGTACTCCTTCATGTTCGACCCACAAAATGCCTGGCATCAACTGAGAAAGTTGAAGCAACAAAAGAATGAGACAACGCAGATGTTCATGAATAGATTGCTGAACTTGGCAGAGGAGACCTTCATGGGACAAGAGGTCAACCTCCAGGATATGGACAATCAACTGGTAGGCATATTCAGTGATGGATTGAATAATAATGCACTTAAATTGATGTCGCTAAGAAGAGACCACAAGACAGTGAAGGACAAGATGTCAGCTGCAGTGGCAGAAGAGAATGATAGGAAATGCCTAGATATCCAATTAGGACAGGCGGAGCTACAAGAAGAAGAGGAAGAACCGATGGAAGTAGACCAGGTAGACAGACAGAGACAGCAGCAGGGCAGACATAGAAGTAGAGGACAACAAAGAGGAATATTATATGCCACACCTAACATCAGATGCTTCCGGTGCCAAACTGTCGGGCACATAGCAAGGTTTTGTGATCAACAGTTAAGGACTACCAGTTGGTCAGTGCTGCCATTCCCACCTGTGAGGAGTTACTGTGATTTGATTTGCAACAGGCCCCATGTCTCTTCTCCTTGCATTATTTACGTTTTTTCTAGGAGGGATTACAGGTAATCCACCCCAGGTTTCTTCTCTTTGTAGTATTTTCCGCTTTTTCAGACGGAGGGGATTACGGTGGGATTTTTATCTTATTTGGGTTTTTTCCTTCTCTGTGAATAATAATGGTGTTTGGACTTTTTTTGTAGATAATTAATTACGTTTTCAAGAGGGACGGTAGGTTTTAGATTCTAGACTCGCACCAGTTTTCTTTCCCATAAAGAAATAGCATTCATGAAGGAATTTCTAGTGTAACAATGGCGGGGCATTTTTATTTCTGTAAGCAGTGAGTGCGTCCGTAATTATTAGGAGGGGTAATTCTAGACGGGGATAAGTTCACGAAAACCCGCATCTACTCACGCGAAAGTTGGGGGTGGGTGTGATTTACGCGCATAGCTCAGAAAGAACGGAATTTTTCCGGTTACTCGTAAGTTCTAAATTTAGCTTATGACCTGCAGGCTATTTTTAGATTTTGCGGCATGATGATTGGGTCAGAGAGTGACCCGCTAAAGAAAGAAGCCACGCAGTGACTCGCGCTTAGCGTGGGTAGGCTTCAAGTTCTGTAATAAATACGCGTGACTAAATGCAGAACGTTCTCTGATACAAAAAAACTTCATGCTGTGAAAATCAACGCCTGTATTTAATATACAGAGTTCGTCTGCTCTACGGAGATATTCGACTTTGCAAATATTTTCACGGCTGGTAGCTAGGGCGTCAGTTGGTCCTACAGCTTGCCAGAAGTCGTCGGCCTTTCTCAGGAGAAGAATAGTCGAGGCAGAGCCAGAAGAGAATGAGGAGTGGTGACGCGATAGTCACCGGCGCAAATTCGGTTTTGCATCAGAGAGAGAGAGCACAGGTCGCTGGAAGCGAAGCCTTCTCCAGAAAGAACGGATTTTCTTAACAAATCCTGAGCGCTACGCTCATATATGCACACACTGAACCTAGGCACAGGGCCTAGAGGTGTCGTGAAATTCGGTCATAATAAAACCGATGGCCCTAAACCCAGAGAGGGGTAACCCGGCAAATGAATTAAGATTCGTCATTTTTGTGAAGCAGAGATAGTCCAAGTCACGTATCCAGTCTACCAACCCAAACCATCAGCTACAACAGGCGGTTAGAGGAGTGAGGGTCACAATACCTCTTAACTGCACTAGAGAGAGAGAAGGAGAGTAGTGGAGGAGACTCTTAGTAGAAACCAGGAGTGTCTTACAGACACTGAACATAGATAGAATTCAGCAATTCGTCATTTAGTTGTGTAGGAGGTGATAACACCAGTTTATTTGTTTCGGTGGACATAGTGTTAGCTAGTGAAGGGTAATTTGCCTAAAGAGGAAAAGCTGCGTAGGCCCTTCAAGTTAGTGACGTCTGCAGTCAGACAGACAGTAGGATTTAGATTGTGGTTACATAATATCAGGTTGATTTAGAGCAGTGGTTCCCAAAGTGGGCGCTACCACCCCCCTGGGGGCTTTGGAAGGATCCAAGGGGGTGATAATGAAAAAAGGGGCCAGAGGGGGGGGGGGGGGCGTTCAGTAGTAAACAGTGGGCGTTAGTAGTAAGAGGGGTTCAGGATTTGACAAGCTAAATTCAGTACGTGCGGGGGAGAAAGGAATTATGGATTTGAGAGACAACATCAGTGAAGACGATGGTCATATATCGGTCATGTCCTACGAATGCAAAACAACAGAATACCACTACAGGCGCTCACTTGGGTTCCTGAGGGTAAGTGGAAAAAAGGAAGACCAAAAGAAACACTCAGAAGAACAATAATAAGAGAAGGAAGAACGTTGGGCCTAAATAATGTGCAAGAGCTAAGAGGAGTGGCGTCACAACGAACAACTTGGAGAGCACTGGTTTCTGCCTTATGCGCCGTGTTTGGCGCTTAAAGAATTTATTATTATTATTATTATCAGTGAAGCGGGGACGATGTAGATGGTTGTACTACTAGGATCATTAAGCAAGGCATAGTTTCATCTATGCGTGTCATTCTGAGCTCAGGTAACCATCGCTGACCATAAACGGTAATCGGGAACTGCTAGGAAACCAAACACCTATTGTCCATTCGTTCACTCCTGAAGAAAGAGAAATGATCCGTGCCGATGGCATGGACGAAATTAGATACCTGCTGGTGATTTAGAAAGTACCAACTTTGCTTTGTTGCGAAAATTATTGTCTCAGTATTTGCGGGGGCTAGTCATCATCATAACCCTCCACTCCCAAAGGAGCATAGGCCTTCAACAAACACATGCCAAGTCCTGTCACGTGCCATCATCTCAAGTTCTTTCCATGTTCTCCTCATCATTTTCACCTCTGTTTCCAGCTCTCTTCTCCATGTGCTTCTTGGTCTACCTCTGCCTCCCTTGCCCTGGGGGTTCCAGAACAAGAACTGCCTTGTAATGCTATCAACAGGTTTCCTTAGTGTGTGTCCTATCCATCGTCATCGTCTTCTTCTCATCTCTTGTTCCACTGGCACTTGTCTAGTTCTTGTCATTAGTTCCACGTTGGTAACCTTGTCATACCATTTTAATCCCTCTATTCTACGCAAGCACTAATTTATGAAAGTCTGTAGCTTTTTGGTTGTTGTCTTTGTTGTTCTCCATGTCTCAGAGCCATACGATAGGACTGACTTCACATTTGAGTTGAAGATTCTTATTTTCGTGTTGGATCCGATTTCTCTTGATCTCCATATATTTCCCAATGCAATGAAAGCTCCTCTTGCTTTTTGTATTCTTATTTTGATATCGCTGTCTGTCCCTCCAACTTTGTCTATATTACTGCCAAGATATGTGTACGATTCTACATCTTGTATTGGTGTTTCTTCAAGTTCAACCCTGTTATCATTACCTGCATTTATTCTCATTATTTTTGTCTTTTCCCTGTGTATTTTCAGACCCAATTGCTGTGACCTCTCATCGAGTGTTTTCAATTTGTCCTGCATCTGATTACGGTTATGGGACAGAACAGTCAAGTCATCAGCAAAATCCAGATCATCCAACTGCTTAGTCAGAGTCCACTGGATTCCATTTCTGTTGTGTGTTGTCGATGATCTCATAACCCAGTCTATTGCTAGTAAGAAAAGAAATGGAGACAAGAGGCATCCTTGTTGCACTCCTGTTCTTATCCCAAACGGTTCTGTAAGCTGTCCTTCATGAAGAACTCTGCATGTCATGTCTTCATATGTTTTCTTTATTAAATTAATGTTCTTCAGGGGAACTCCATTATGCCTCATCAATTTCCAAAGTGATTCTCTGTCTACACTGTCAAATGCCTTTTCGTAGTCCACAAATCCGATGTATAGTGGTGAATTCCATTCCAGACTTTGTTCAACTATTATTCTCAAAGTGGCTATCTGGTCTGCACATGATCTATTTTGTCGAAAACCTGCTTGTTCATCTCTCAGTTTCTTGTCTATGGACTCTTTTAATCTCTCAAGGATAATCCTGTTTAATACTTTTCCTGGCACTGATAGTAACATTATTCCTCTATAATTTGTGCACTCTTGTAAATTTCCCTTCTTAGGCAAATTAACCAAATTGCTTCACATAAACTAATACAGATGAAAAACCTATGGCAAGGCACAAGCAAAGAAACAAAGTTACAACTGATCAGAGCATGTATATTCCCAGTAGCAACATATGGCTGCGAGACTTGGACACTCAATAAAACAGTTGCAAAAAAGATTACATCATTCGAAATGAAATGCTACAGAAGGATGTTGAGAATGCCCTGGACAGAAAAAAAGACCAACAGAGAAGTACTGCACTCACTAAACGTACAGGAACATTGGCTCCTAAATACCATCGCAATAAGGAAGCTGAAATTTTTCGGTCATATAAAAAGACATAATAGTCTGGAAAAAACAGTGATGGAAGGCATGGTCCCTGGAAAAAGGGGAAGGGGTCGACCTAGACGACGGTGGACCCAGGACATCACAGAGAGTCTGAACTTGTCTTTGGCTGATGCAGGTCGACTTGCCCAGAATCGTGATGCGTTCAGAGCAGCTGTAATGGAGACAACGTTCTGGAAAGAATACGGCACATGACGATGAGGCAAATTAACCAGATATCCTTCCTTCCATTCTGCTGGTATCTCTTCCTTTTCCCAGACTTTACCAAGTAATTTATATAACATCTCTGTAGCCATGTCGATATCTGCTTTTATGGCCTCTGCTGGAATGCCATCAGGTCCAGCCGCTTTTCCATCTCTTAGAAGCTTTATGGCTTTCTTTATTTCTTCCTTCGTTGGTCTTTCACTGTTAATTTGTATCTCTTCTTCTGCTGGCTGGATGTCCGGGAGGTTTTGTGGAGCTGGTCTATTGAGAAGGTCACCAAAATATTCTGTCCACCTCTTCATTTGCTCCTGTATATTGCTGAGCAGTTTCCCATTCTTGTCTTTTATGAGGCAACTTGTTTGCTTGTATTTCCCCGTTAGCTTCTTTGTGCTGCTATACAGTTCTCTCATATTTCCTTTGGCTGCAGCATCTTCTGCCTCTCTTGCCAACTCCTCAATATACTTCCTCTTGTCTCTTTTGATACTTCTTTTTACTTCCTTGTTTGCTTCTGTGTACACTTCTTGAGCCTTGGCTTTGGAACTTCTGGTTTTGCTTGTGTTTAAATCTGCTGTCTTGTTTTTTCTGTCTTTTATCTTATTAGTGGTAACTAGATATTCGCAGATTGGTAATAAATAAGAGAAAAGGTTCAAGGCAGCACATTTTTAACGGTATGGCAGTAGAAATCAGTCTTTGAACCTCTGAACCGGCTTTCCTACCTTACATTCAGACTTTCATAAATCGACTGGCGCGATGTACGTTTCCCGTCTATTTCAACTTTGCGCTGGATATGAGCAAAACCAACAAACTTTCTCAGCTTTTCTTGTGAAAAGTGGTTTCAAATAAGCGTGTTCCGGGTATCAAACAACTTCATCCTGTCGATAAGGTAAGTTTTCATACTTATATTTTTTGTTTGTTTGCACAGAGCTAGCATCAGTTTTACTAACATTAATTATTAATTAAGCAGATACATTTTGATATAGATTTGCCGTATACTGAATATTGCTGTTCAATCCATTATATTACATACTTTTAATTTGTTACCGGGATCTCCACACTTTGTAGTTATGCCACTGGCTCCCAATTTTTTAAATCTGAAGATCTATCAATATAGTGCGTTATTTAATTATGTGTTCATATTAAATAACTATTTTTATACTTTATGAAATGATTATTGGGTTACTTCAGTTTTGGTGTGGCTGTTGCTAATTGTCTTTTTTTCTTCTGATTGTTGTATTTTTTCTAATTTATTTATGACTGTGGTTAAGAAAGTTTATAAAATAGAACAGTAAACAGGTAAGAACATATGTGTCAACATTTTTGTAAAGCCACTTTTAAATCAGTTTTTGTTGTTTACTCGACGAACATTTTTCTATCCACAAAATTGTAAAATCAATTCTTTGTTCCAGAATTCAGAACAAAAATGGCAAAAGCAGAACCAAAAAGAAGTGCAGACAATACAGCGTGGAATGTCTGAAATATGGATTTATTCCAGCTCTAAATAACCAACAACTGCCAATGTGTCTATTATGTGAGAGGGCCTTTTCAAATGAGGCGATGAAATCTTCCAGACTACTTGAAAATTGGAAAAAAATTCACCCTGATGAAACAGATACAAGTTTGACATATTTTCAGTCACTTCGTGAAAACTTTGAGAAACGTAAAACTGCCCGTGACATGTTTGTCAAGACTTCACAACAAAGCTGTGATGGTTTGTGAGCTTCATACAAAATTTCATTGCTGATAGCTAAATCTGGAAAAGCTCACACAATCGCAGAAAATTTGATTTTGCCAGCCATAAGGGAGTTTGTGAGTACAGTTATGCATAAGTCACCTGAATAAATAATTAAAGCAATTTCTCTCAGCAATACCTCTGTTCAAAGAAGAATAGATGAAATGGCTGAGAATGTTGAAAATACATTGTGAAACATACTTAGGACAACAGAATTTTCACTGTAGTTGGATGAGTCAATTTTACCGGGCAACGAATCTTTGCTTCTTGTGTATGTTCGCTTCGTAAAAGATGAAAGCTTGGTTCAAGAGTTGTTATTAGCTAAGCAACTAGTAACAGATACAAAAGGGGAGTCAATATTTCGTGTAGTAGAGACATTTTTCAAAGAGAAGGACATTCCGCTTACTAACATTCTTGCCTGTGCAACAGATGGGGCACCATCAATGATAGGTTGTTACCGCGGGTTTATCGCTTTCTTAAAAGAAGCTGTACCTGTTATGTTTACAATACACTGTGTAATTCACAGACAACATCTTGTCGCAAAAAATCTAAGTGATCGGCTTCACAAATCATTAAATACTGGAATCACAGCGATTAACAAAATTAAGTCCCATGCTCTCAATTCTCGACTATTTCGAGAGCTTTGTGCTGAGAATGATGAACAGTTTGAACGTTTGCTGATGCACAAAGAAGTCAGGTGGCTCTCAAAAGGAAATTGTCTGAGACGCCGATGCTCTTTTTGAAACTGTGGTAGAATTCTTCAAAGACTCGCAGTCTTCGCTCAGTACAAAACTAACAAATATCAGGCATGACATTGCATATTTGTCAGATTTATTCACAAAGTTTAACGAAATAAATCTACAACTGCAAGGAAATTATATTAATCTTATAAAAGTCAAATCTGTCGTCTCCACATTTCTGGCCAAATTAACGCTATTCAAACGTAATATTGGCCATAGCGAGTTAATCCAATTTCCACAGCCTCTTAGAGTTGGAAGAGAAAGACAAAATACCAGAGGATATCTTCAAGTATATTGTGCACACCTAGATATGCTGTATAAAGACATGTCTCAGAGGTTTCAGGATCTTCTTTTGATCACCATTCCAGACTGGATAATAAATCCATTCCTGGACACGTGCAGTGAGGAACTAGGAAGGGTGGAAGAGGAACTGATATCGCTACAAAATGACGCTGAGCTTAAGCCAATGTTCAAGAAATCATATCAAGACTTTTGGTTGCAGAAAGAAATCTCTGAACGCTATCCTGCAGTGTGGGGAAAGGTTAAGATTGTATTGCCTTTGCAACATCGTATTTAGTAGAGCGTGGTTTCAGCGCGTTTGTCCAACTTCTTTCGAAGCAGAGAAACAGACTGCAGATTACTGAACCTGGGGATCAGAGACTCCTTCTAAGTAACTGATGTTGAGAAGCTGATATCACTACACCAAGCACATCCATCTCACTGAAGTTAAAAATGAAGTAAGTTTGTTACTAATTTACTTTCACATACTGCTGTTTGTTTTACTGCAATAAGTAATTAAGTCTTTCTTTTTAAATTAAGTTAATAAATAAGCGTATCTGTAGCTTTATATTAGAATGTGCTAAATTGAGCAATTAGTTGTTACTGTATTAACAGTTGCTCTTATTTTTCACTCTTTACATTTTTTTTAATGTACTGTGGGGAAATGCAGGGGGGTGCTGGGAAACACTGATTTAGAGTAAGGTGGATCTGATGTTAGAGATCCCACTTACCAGGTTGTTGTATTTCTTACCTTTCTTCCTTACAGACTGAGGGGAGGGCGACTTTGTGGGGTTACCATAAGTAATCACTTAATTGATTGTTATGTTCTTTTCCAGGTGTGCGAACACGCACTTTATTTATTTTTGTATGTTATCTGAAATTTGTTGTGTAAATAAAACTATTTAAACTTTAGTCTGGATCAGTCACTTTCTGTAAACTATACGTTATCTATATGTTGTCTGTATAGTGGTGCCTGTGGTATTTAGTTAAACCTTATCCCAGTCTTGGTAGTTAGAGGTGTTGAGGTTATAGCAACACAATACGTCACAAAGTGGCAAGGGAGAGTCAATCTAGGTTCTCGCCTCTTGACGCCAATAGCCTCATCTTCCACAGCCACTGTCATTTTCTTCTAAAAATCTATCTTCTTAGACTTTCTCCCCACTAGTGTCTTGTCACTCACTATATGTCGGCAGCCTCTAGTCGTAAATCCACTTCGTGACACTACCAGACAGATGATAGGGTCATGGGTAACAGAAATCGTTACTCATTTAATAACATCAGCACATATTCACATAATACCAGATGCATGCACCACCCTCTAGCCTACGGGACTAACAGACAGACACAAAATTATAGTCACAGTAGATCGTAACAGGGAAATGGCAGACCATATTCAGTAAGAGAGACAAGGAAGAAAAAGTACAGGCCTCATGAGACCACTGTGACGTAGAATGGAAATATTAATACAGTAATCTGACAGCCTTTGCTTTCCCATTTAGTGTCTACCATTGGCTAAGCCAAACCACGCAATTTTCTGTTTGTATGACTCACCTTTGAATCCACACCCTTTTTCTGGGAATATAACAACAGAGTTGTTTACCAACTTTTCGCAACCTGCCAGTCTTAACAGGGGAGCAAATCATGTTTGTTTACCTGAGTTTCTCACGCGAGCTGATTTGCCAATTATCGGTCATTAGACAGATGCGCTGGGAAATAACGGACTGTTTGAAGAGATATACGGGCGATAATATTTTCTCGACCACCTTTGATGTTCGAACGTTTCAGGGGGAGGTAAATGTTTGATCTGCAAAAGGGGACGTAATCTAAGAGAGGGCCGTTGCACGGCCAAGTCTTCTGATGCCGGTCAGCATCGCTGAGTAGAATGAACGAACAAACCTTTTATCTGGGAAACGCAGTTTCCTGATTTCTCTGCTATACATGTAGTAAATTTTGAGAAGATAGGACTGAGATATTTATGGTCCCGTACAAGCAGAGAAAGAATAAAAAGTAAACTAGACAGCGAAATTTAGGAAGAACAGTTTGGTTTTAGACGGAACAGTGGAACAAGAGAGGCAATATTTTGCCTAAGAATATTAGCAGAAAAATATACAGAGGTCCAAAAAAGTATGTATATGTGCTTCATTGACTATAAGAAGGCTTTTGACAGAGTCCATCATGAGAAAATAATTGAATGCCTCGAAGACATAGGTATTGATGGAAAAGATATAAGAATACTCAGTAACCTTTATTGGGAGCAAACTGCCACAGTAAGATCTGGAAGGAATTATTCACCATACATAGACATAAAAAGAGGTGTCAGACAAGGTTGTGTGCTGTCCCCCTGCCTATTTAATTTATACACCGAAAAAATTTATACAGATACAGGAAATACCAGGACTGAACATCAGTGGAAGGTCAATAAACAACCTTAGATATGCAGATGATACCGTGTTGTTAGCTGAAAGCGAACAGGAGTTACAAGAACTAGTGAAGCAAGTGAACTGTATAAGTCATGAATATGGACTCGACATTAATATTGAGAAAACAAAAAACTATGATAATTAGCAAAACAGACGATAAACCCACATTAAAGATAAGCGTAAATGGGGAAATCCTGGAACAAGTCAAGAGCTACGTATATCTCGGTCATATAATAACAGAAGATGGCAGATGTGAAACAGAAATCAAGAAGAGAATAGGAATGGCCAAAGCTACATTCAACAACATGAAACATATACTGACATCCAAACAGTTATCTCACAAATTAAAACTGAGAATCATAAAGTGTTATATATATTCTGCATTTCTGTATGGTGCAGAAACATGGACGATGAATAAGCAGTTGGAAGAAAGAATTGAGGCTCTTGAAATGTGGATATATAGAAGAATAGGGCGTATCTCATGGAAAGAGATGAAAACAAATAAGGAGGTCCTAGAAAATCTAGGTATGAAAAGAGAACTAATGAGGGAGGTCAAAGTCCAGCAGCTAAAATACTTTGGCCACATAAAAAGGCATAACACCTTACAGAAGACCATAACAGAAGGGAGAGTTGAAGGCAAATGTGCAAGGGGAAGACAGCGCTATAAGTGGGAAGACAACATCAAGAGATGGACAGGAAAGAGTCTATCAGAGTGCACCATCAAGACAAGAGACAGAAGACTTTGGAGATCCATTACAGCCAACCTTCGTTGTGGAGATGGCAACTGATGATGATGACAAGCAGAGGTGATAGTGACAGCTATGTGAAAGGAAGGTGTAAGAAATAGTTTTGTTTCACGAGGAGGGGTGATAGTGTAGGGAAAAAGTGATAGTGTAGAGAAAAAAAGGCAGTCTTGGATTGAGTAATTGCTCTAATCCAGCCTATCTTTTACGACTCTATTTAACTTTCAGATGCCCTTACTCTCCTTGTACAACATACAAGTTACACAACACTTAGTACACAAAATTCTGTGACATATAAAAACTACGTAGACGTAAAAACAACTATGAATAACATATAAAAGGACAGGGGTTTGACCAACACTATTCTTCTTTCTTCTTTGATCCTTAGCCACCGACCGTCAAAGCAGTCAGTGGCCATCACGCCTAATGGCATCTTGTAGGGCAACAACAAATTGATTCCACTTTGCTCGGTCGGTGGCCATCCTTCGTACAGTGCCCCAACTCTGGTTCATTCTTTGCATCTCTGCCTCCACAGTCCTCCGCCAGGTTGTTTTTGGTCGGCCTCTCTTTCGTTTTCCTTCAGGGATCCAAAGCATAGCTGTTCTTGTGATGGCATCAGGGTCTCTTCTGAGGACATGGCCAACCCAGCTCCAGCGTCTGCCAGCTATGATGGTGTGCATGTCCTCTTGCTTGCTCCAAGTAAGCAGATCTTGGTTGGTGATAGTATTTGGCCAAAAGATTCAGTGAATTTTTCTTAGGCATGTTGTGTGAAAAGAGGACAATTTCGACATTTCCTTCTCTGTAACTCTCCAGCATTCTGCACCATAGAGAAGCACAGAAAGCACTATAGCTTTCCAACACTATAGCTAAGATTTATTACGTTTATTTTCGCTAGAAATATCACAACATCAAGAAAAGCATTATCATTACATCAATGAATTATAGTTTACAGACAAGAAAATGAAAATATAATCTAATAGGCCCTCTCTCTTGTATAGGAAAACTAGGAAAGATCCCAACAGAGGTAATTAACCCAAAAAAGATCAAAATAATTAACAATGGGAGTAGGGAATGGTCAGGACTGGTAAGACTAAGTACTCAATTTAACCTATCCCGAGAACACTCAGATTAGTGAGAGATAAATAAAGAAGGTTGGTAGGTTAGTAGTAACATAAGAAATTAGTATCTTTCTATCCATTCACTCACACAAACAATACAGTGGCCCACTTTCAGATTTGCTTACCAAATGTTGACGCTGCATACATTCCAGGGAATTTAAACAGCAACAGTTATAAAAAAACTAATCAGTCATATTCAGGGTCAAGTGCAGCCCCAGACTATCCGATGAGCTGATTGCTATTTTTCGGGGGAGTCGCTGCAATTGATGCGTTAGTATTGTTTGCCTGGATATTATTCCTATTCACTGCAGGTATTTGCTTTGGATAAGTGTTTCTATTAATCTTTTTAATTTATCTTTGGATAAATGTGGTGGCACTGTCCTGGAAATTAATTTGGTGAAATATTGTTCCAGTGGGGTCTAGCCTCAGGTGGCTATGACACTCGGTGACATGATGGGAAAAAAATGTTAACTGATAATAATCTGCTGTTCGTTGAGGTGGGAGCCGAGTATGAACAGTGAGTTCTCTTGAATAAATCCGATGGAAAAACTCCTGTCAAGGGTCAGATGAAAAGTACTGACTTTCTGCCTCAGCAGACTGATAATATATATGATATGAAAAAAAGTTGTATTCTGGGAATGTTCCATACCAGTTAAAATTTATCTATTATTGTTTGTTTTCTTGATTTTGGCTTCTCGTCATAAATAGAGAAGGTGGACCACACAGTGGTCACAACATGAAGATGGTTATAACAATAATTTTTTAGGATGCTGATAGGAACATCAGACGGTAAAATCGCTGGATCACAAGGTTCTGATCAGTCGCAGCACAGAAAATGAATTAATCTCCATGTATATAAGTAATCCAAAATTGTAGTAATTCTCTCATATGCGAGCTAGGTACTTTCTTCAAAATCTCTGGCGCTACTGATAACTGAATTTTTAAGAGATGGGTATATATATTAAATTGGCTCAATCTCGCCAATGTCTGGCAAAAATCGCACCTCGAGCGAATTCTTCGACCAATTCCTGAATGAAGGCTATTTTTCACAACTTTGCTGACTGTATTGCCGCTTCAGAAAGATTTTATTCTCCGCGTAAACGGTTCTTCGTCCGTTCTATTACCAGGTGTTAATCAGAGGTTTCAGATCTCGGCTCTCTCTCTGGAACTTCAAAGACATCGTAACCTGACAGCCGGTGGCCGCCCCTGGCCCACCTCTTTGAAGGAATGACAGTAAGAGATTCAGAGATAGCTATTTTTAATGGCTCGTGAGAGAAGACCGTAGGCGTGGCTAAACCAAAAATAAGACAGATGGCGAGAGCCCTGGCTTTAAGCGTGATCACCTGGACATGCCAATTAAGGAAGCACGTGGGAACCAACGTTGATCGATTTGATTACAAAAGAATGAGGGGTGCCGGTGAGAATAAAGTGGATCGATCAGGGTGCTCGACTTTCATGTCACAATACAGAAGGTGTGAATTGTAACATCCTCTGGTGATAGTAGCACCATGATCTGTATATATACCGCGCTCTCTCAAATTCAGTTATTAAGAGTCACTCAGAAATTCTTGGATAATCTAAACACGCCAGACTAGAACCATTCTTCGCTAAATGTGTTAAATTGTGTTGTGGTGATTTCATTTTCTGATTTGTGGTAATAAAAATTGTGCTTAAGTGTTAAAATGTGTTAAGTTTACCATTTTAATTCACTGTAATTCCTTAGCGTTTAAAACCAGTGAAATAACATAACGCGTAGATATTTTCTTGCCAGTCGTTCAGTGTAATGTAATTTCAAACACCCCACTTTCTTACACAAGATACGGTTTAGCTGACTGAGATTATTACGCATGACGGATGAGTGACAGAATAGAATTCGCATTATATTTCATTGAGTGAAATTATATAAGTGACTAGTGTTAAATGTCATGTGACAAAACAATAGACGCCGACAAATATCTAGTAGTGACAGGTGATTTTTGTTAAAGTGCGCGTATGGATAAATTAAATAATAATTGACTTTGTGCGCTGTTCATTTTCTTGCGGGCAATAACGGGGGAGGTCGCATATCCTTTTTCCCGACATGCCATAGCGGAAAACTTACGGGTGGATAGGATAGTAGCAATTTTTTCATAAATGTTCTTTTCTTCCTAATATAGCACCTGATCAAAACCAGCGGCCAGCGGTCTTACCATTATTATTACTTTGGGTCTTCAATTTTTTGGGGCTAGTGTAGCGTGAGGTTTTTATTGGCTCTAAGATCAGTATAGTACTGACAATACAGAAATAGAATTTCTGCAGGAAAATGGTGAAGTCCCAGTGTATGAGAGAACTACTGGTATCACAAATTAGTTACGGCTGTGAATGATCTGATCTCGAAAAAATTAGTAGAGTGGAGACAGTCATAAAATGCCACCCCGCTGAGTAACTAACTGTGATATTAAAACAAGGAAACAGATTTCACTTAACAATTATAAAACTGACAAGTCGTTCAAATATAATTTCCTTATTTATTAAGTATATACACTATCTACTCTTGTGCTTCAGTGGATGTTGGAAGATGGAATGCAATGGATTTGTAAATTTACACACACATATATATATATATATATATATATATATATATATATATATATATATATATATATATATATATATATATATACTGAAGCATATTAAAAACGCACCACCTGTATAATCCAGGAACAGAGTGTGAAATGTAAATATAAGTGTTTACAAGTTTACATATTTGGAATCTTTATTCATTTTCCTATGAATCCATGCTGGTCATTAATTTGTACATTTGATTGTTATGAAATTCATTGCATTCTGTGCAGGCAAGGGAGAAAACCAAAAATGCAACCAATAAAAAAATTCATTCACACTATCCTCAGTATCTGGTATGTCCACCGTGTGCTTGCAAACAAGCTTGGCAGCGGCTCCGCATGAAACGCACAAGTCTCTGAAGGAAATTCCGGGGAATCAAGTCCCATTCACGTGTAAGAGCAGCTTCGAGCTGTTGCAGATTAGCTGGAGAACCTTGCCTGTAGAATCTGCGTCCAAGCTCGTCCCACAGATGTTCTATAGGGAACAGTTCTGGTGATAGGGCAGGCCAATCAATCGTCACAATGTTCTGCTGCTGTAGATATTGCTGCGTAATGCATGCGGTGTGCGCACGTGCGTTATCCTGCTGGAGAAGCTGCAAGTCTGGATAATTTGTGAACGCAGGAGCAACCAATGCATCCAGAACCTCATCTCGATATGTCACAGCATTAACATTTCCACGGAAGACGTGAAGAAGCAAGCGATGGTGAAAACTGAATACTCCCCAAATGTGAATACTGCCACCTCCAAATCGGTTGTGCTGACGAACACAGCAATCTGCAAAGCGCTCTCCACACCGTCGCCAAATCCGCATACGTCCATCAGCAAAGGATATGTTGAATCTGCTCTCGTCTGTGAATAGGACAGCATTCCACTGCAGTCTAGTCCATCTGACATGTTGCTCTGCCCAATGCAGGTGCTGCTGACGATGTCTGTGAGTCAAGTTTGGCCCAACATAAGGTCGTCTTGCAGTAAGGCCTGTATCTCTTGAGTCGTCGTATGACTGTCATTCGAGAGACTTGCCAAGTCTACGCACTATTGCTCTTGCTGTTTGACTTGCCGGGAGAGAACGATTCCTTAGGTGACTCAGCACAATATGACGATCTTGCGCAGGGGTAGTAACTCGTGGTTGGCCACTCCGAAGTCTATCCCGGGCACTGCCAGTGGTTCCGTAACGTTCATTGAGACGTACAATAGTGCTGTGGTGGCAATTCATCCTTCTGGCAATGGCCCGCGAGCTCATTCCGGTCTCCAACATACCAATGGCTCATTGGCGGTCGTTTTCAGATAGTCGTGGCATTTCAAGCACATGTACTGGGTGTTTTGTCTCAACGGCCTTTTTATACCGAGTATACTGCCACAACGCGTACACATTTTCAGGGTCATAGCTGTTGGGAATCGTGTTGCACGTGTAACTTTCATTGTTTTCATGTAGTCTGTACCCAAACCCGTGGGTTGAATCATGCACTTTTCATTCCAGCAGCCATTTCTCTCTACCTCATGACAAACACGGGGAAAATCCATTCCCACACTTTTTTTTTCCAGCTTCTCGGCATCAGTATATATAATAGTGGTGCGTTTTTAATGTGCTTCGGTATATATATATATATATATATATATATATATATATATATATATATATATATATATATATATATATATATATATATATATATATATATATATATATATATAACAAGTCTTATAATTATAGGAACAAAATTATAGATATCAGCTGTGCTGTTAATTAATTATAGAAAATTTATCAGCTGTGCTGTTAATCTTGTCTCTCACTATGCTAAATCACTTTTTCTTCCTTGACCGTTAATTGCTCACAATTGCCGACGGAAATGGTACTAATGTGTACTCATCTCTTAGAACAGTTCTGTCCTTCCTAATTTGTTGCACACAACACCCGCTGATGATCGGTCCTTTAGTCCACCCATGACTGAGGGGGACTAAGGATGTAGCTCCGGTACAATCACTGTGCTCCTGTGAAGTTCCAGGCAGCTGGATTGACTCGAACATACAACCTCAGGTTTAATGACACGAATAAAACCTGTAACAAGGAAAAATAGGGGCTAATTTCTGTCATCAAGCCCACCTATTTCTAGTGTATATGAGATGAGCGTGTCTCAGGTGTCTGCATGTAGGATGAATGACAACATGGCTCAGTATGATTTAGCAATAGCGAGACAAGACAGGTGTCTACTTGCAAAACATTCTTTCTGATAACAATACATGAATACATCCAATAATTTGTACACCGGATGATACAACCGTTTCCTTCCACCTATAATATACCAGGCCATATCTGATAAGTGCTATATTGGCTGGTAAAATATATCCTAACAATACTGTTGTAGTTATATGAGTCCTAACAAGGACTGTTTGGTTATATTTCGGGTTGGTTTTCTTCTTCAACAATCATACCAAGAAATACAATCCTTATACCTAATTCCCCAAGATATAATCAGTATACCTGATACATTCATAGTAAAACAAAATCTAAAGTTATATTAAATATATACAGATGTAGGCTATTTTCTGCTGGTTTCCTTCTTCAACAGTCATACACAATCATTATGTATGATACTATAAAATACAATCATTATACAGGATATAGTCATAAGTTATATTTCAGGTTGGAGTTATATGAGCCCTAAAAAGGACTGATAGGTTATATTTCAGGTTGGTTATCGTCTTCAGCAATCATACCAGGAAATACAATCATTATACCTAATTCCCCAAGATACAATCAGTATACCTGATACATTCATAGTAAAACAAAATATATTAAATATATACAGGTGTAGGTAGTATAAATGACACACAAAAAATACAATCATTATATATCTGATGTAGGCCTATTCTCCTACCAGTTTATAGTAAGTTTACCTATCCTCTAAGATTAATACAAGCCAGATTTGGACTCGACTTTAATGAAGCAAGAGTGCCCGGTCACGCCGGTAAGCAATAAATCAATGTTGACAGCTTTCTCTTTCCCCAGTCGGTTATGCTGGCCTTCGTGTTTGTGTGTGTGTTTTTTTTTTTGAATAAAATGCGCTCGTTTATATAGGTAGATGCAAGGAATCTGCCAGTGCGTAAGGAACTCTTTTGATTGGTTCTCGGCGGTTTTGTACATTCCGTGACCGAGTCCCGAAATACAGGGCTTATGCCTAATTTTATTCTGTCTGCCGCCATCTTGTGGGAACAAGATGGCGTATACTTCGTGTAATTTATTCTGGCTCAGAGTTTGTTGAACGTGGATTGGCTGGGCATATGTATTAACAAAGAAGTGGGTTTACACACACGTTTCACGACATAGCCCCATCCTTTCCTAGCTGTGACCTGTCATAGCTGACGTGTAAACACCTGCTGTAGTTAATCATTTCTCGTCTGTACTTCCAGAGTAATAGGGTGTCGACTTAAAAAATCAGCTCCTACATTGTCGCTTCCCGGAATGTAATTCACAGTAAAGGAATAAGGCAACTCCGCCTATGCCGGTCCCAAGCCCGGATGAAAAAGGAGGAGGGAGGCCTGCATGGAGGCCGTAAGGAGGCAGCCCCTCCACCATGCAAAGGCACAACAGGCCAATCACCTGTTTGCTTTAAATCATGATTACGCAAACTACAAGAGAGAAAACCGGACTGATTCTAAAGGCGACGAACTGGAACGGACTACGACTTATGGAACTTGGAACACAAGAAGTATAAATGGGAAGGAAGAGGAGCTGGTGGAAGAGATGAGGAAAGCAAAACTAGAAATCCTGGCTATAACGGAAACGAAGAAAAAAGGACAAGGAGTCATGGATCTCGATGGCAACACGTTGCTCTACAGTGGTGTACCCATATCTGAAAGAGCTAAAGGGGGCGTGGGTTGCATTGTGGCCCAAAATCAAAAAGATAGTATCAAGGGATGGAACTTTGTCTCGGAGCGCATTATGGTTGTAAAACTAAAAGAAAAAGAAACCATAGTCAACCTGGTCATAGTGTATGGGCCAAATGAGGATGAAAGAGCAGAGGTCAAGGAGGAATTCTTCGAGCTGCTTCAAAGGACAGTGGATGACTGCCTAGATGAAGTTATTATGCTCGGAGATTTTAATGCCAGAGTTGGAAATGACCATGCTAGATGGGGTGGAGTTATCGGAAGATATGGAGAAGATACTCTCAATGACAATGGAAAGCGACTCCTTAGATTCTGCAGTGAGCAGAATCTGATCATTACAAACACAAAGTTCCCCCATAAGCGCATACATGCATACACTAGATGTGAACCAACCAAGAATGAGAAGTCAGTGATCGACTATGCCATTGTTCGGAGAAGCTCATTCAGATATGTCCGAGATGCAAGAGTCTGGAGGGGGCCAGAGATTGGAAGTGATCACTACCTGTTAACAATCAAACGAACAACTGAAAGAGTTGCTCAGCCTAGGAACTGCCCAACATCACGCAAGAAACCAAGTAAACGAGCAGGAGAAATGAGCATTAGGACCTACAAGCTGAGAGAGCCAGAAATTAAGACCAGATATCAGGGGCTTATTGCTACAGCAGTGAGAAACACAGAAGAACGACCTGATGACTTGGAAACCCTCTGGAATAAATTCAAGGATATCATAAAGACAGCTGCTGCAGAAGCATGCGGTGAAGTCCGACTTGGGAGCCAGAGAAAGAGGACACCTTGGTGGACAGAGGAAGTCAAAGAGAAAATAAGAGAGAAGAAATGGCATGGAAACAATACTTAGGAGCTAAAAACACAACAGGACAAATGGAAAAATATAGAGAATATGTGACACTCAGAACAGAAGCAAAGAACAAAGTGCCAGCAGCAAAACAGAAGTCCTGGGAAGAATTTGGAGAAAAGCTAGAAAAAGATGCACAAGAAAACCAGAAATTGTTCTATAAGACCCTAAAGAACATGAGGAAAGAAAAACAATGCCCTCTCAAATTTATAAAGGACAAGCAAGGCAAATTGCTTACTGCCCCGAAGGAAGTAATGGAAAGATGGAAAGAATATTTCTCAGAACTCCTGGATGGTGAGCATGGTGAAGCATCAGAAATGATAACCACTAGCACAGAAGAGAAAACCAATGATGGTGAAGATGACATAAAGATGGAAGAACTGAAGAACTGACAATAGTCAAATTCGATCGCGACGTAGAGATCGATCGTCGAGCAGACCAAGACAACATTCAAATGTTGCTTCAATCGAATCACAAACTAACAAAGATAAAGATAATAATGTTAATCAACATAACGCTATGTCTTGTATCGATCTAGAACAGGTAAAGACATGTCAAGCATGCTCAACGCTATTCCAGCCCAAGGCGATCACAACGCTGCGATGCGGGCACATTTTACCAAGTCTACCATCAGTTTGTACAGCTATTTCTGCATCAATTCACCATGGAAAGGGTTGTTTAAAATTTAACAAAGGATACGTTAACTCTATTCCTTGCTCTGTCTTGTTTGACTCAGGCTGCAGCACAGTGGGAGTGCGGAACTCTCTGATCGACCCCTCCTTGGCCACAGGCAACGTGGTCAAGTGTGTCACATTTGGGGGTACTGTGGAAACCTTCCCTACAGCCATCATTAACTTACATACACCTTTCTTTTCAGGGAAGATCCATGCCTGTCTTCTGCAGAATCCAGTTAGCGATGTAATACTTGGTTGTATACACGGTATAAAAGAGTGTACACCAGAGCAAATTAATGAATGGGAAAAGCGACACATTCATGCTGCAAATGCAGTTGTTACCAGAGCGCAAGCTACTGAATTGTCGCGTGAATCAACTTCTGAACCTACGGTTCATAATAGTAATGATGATGATTCTCCTATTTCAAGGGAGCTGTTTGCTAATTTACAAAAGAATGACAATTCTTTGCAGAGATTTTTTCAATTGGCGACTAAGAGAAATAATAACAACACAATTGCAAAGTCTAGACACCAATTTGCTCTTAAAAAAGGTATTTTAGTAAGATTAATAAGAGAAACAGATTCATTGGTGCGTTCACAAATTCTGGTCCCGTCTGCTATGAGACCCAGAATATTACGACATGCTCATGATTCACAATGCGCAGGTCACATGGGGTTTTCGCGAACCAAATCTAGAGTGCTATCCGCATTCTATTGGCCTGGCGTTCATAGGGATGTTAATCTCTATTGTCGTTCCTGCGTGACATGTCAGGAAGTTAAAGTAAAGGGTCCGTATCATGATGCTCCTATCCCTATCCAAGCTGCGGACATACCTATTAGACCATTTGATAAAATGGCAATCGACATCATTGGTCCTATATTGCCATCTGCAAGAGGACATACACATATTCTTACCTGTATCGATATGTGTACGCGTTGGCCTGAGGCCATACCTCTTAAGAACACCTCATCTGCCAGTGTTGCAGAAGCGTTAATGCTGATCTTTTCATGCATTGGTTTTCCGCGTAAGATCCTATCTGATCATGGTGTCCAGTTTATTTCCGAATCCATGTCACAGGTTATGAAGACATTGGGTATAGATAGATCTCTCAGTTCAATATACCATCCGATGTCCAATGGGTTAATTGAGAGACAGAATAGGACACTTAAGCAGTTGTTGGGTAAGATGACTCAAGATCACCCTCAGGAGTGGGACAGGGTCCTACCCGCTGCTCTCTTCGCGTATCGCGAGGTGCAAAACCAAGCCACAGGGTTTTCTCCCTTCCAGTTAGTTTTTGGCATACAACCACGCGGACCTATGTCTTTAATCCATGATTTATTGGTTGAAGATAATATACCTGAGGAAACTCAATCCTCATATGAATATGTCATCTCTTTAAGAAAGAGAATAATAGATGCCTGTAGGTTAGCTACTGCATCATCCGAAGAGTCTAAAGAAAAAGCTCGTCTATTTGCGAATCGTTATAGACGTCTTCGCCAGCTTATTCCTGGTGACGAGGCTTTTGTTTTACTGCCTTCGCATAATAATCGTCTACTTATCACATGGAGAGGTCCTTTTAGGATCATCTCAAGAATATCCGATGTCGACTACATCGTCGATATTAACGGAAAACACAAAACCTTTCACATTAACATGTTGAAAGAGTATTATTCACGTCCTGATTATTTACAATCAGTATTTCAAGCGACTGACGATCCTACTCCATAACTATACTAATTTGTCAGTTATACAAGAAGAAGAATCTTCTTTTCAAGATGTACAATTGCCCATACCAGTTGTACCTCTTCATTCCACGGAAAACTGGAGTGATGTCACTATTTCTTCTTCTCTTTCGACTGATCAACGACAGCAAGTTTCATCACTACTTCAAATGTATGATAAGGTTCTCACTGACATTCCAGGTCATACATCAGCTATTCAGCATGATATTCTCCTAACTGATGAAACACCTATCCGTATTCGTCCATATCCCATACCTTTACACTTTAGAGATAAGGTCGAAAAAGGAATTAGATGAGATGCTTCGATTAAACATAATTGAACCATCGTTGTCACCATATGCTTCATCTATGGTGATAATTAGAAAGAAAGATAATAACATTCGTCTATGTGTAGACTACAGAAAATTAAATAAAGTCACACAATTTGACGCTGAACCTTTGCCACTTTTAGAAGATTTATTAGTAAAATTATCTCATTCTACTTTCTTCTCTAAGTTTGATCTGTCAAAAGGCTATTGGCAAGTACCATTGACAGATAGGGCAAAACCACTCACTGCTTTCTCGACACCCCGGGGCCTATTCCAATGGAATTTTATGCCTTTCGGGTTAGTCAACGCTCCTGCCACGTTCGTACGCATGATGCGTCAAATCCTATCTCATCATCCCAACGTCATTGCGTACATAGACGACATTTGTCTTTTCAGTGACTCATGGGAAGAACATTTAGAAGGATTAAACTCATTACTGTCCACGTTACAAAATCATAACTTAACTGCTAAGCCATCAAAGGCATTTGTGGGTTTCCACGAGATTTCTTTTTTGGGGCACCGTATTGGTCACGGTATGTTATATACAGAGGACAGTAATGTCTCTAAAATCCTTAACATCTCCACACCTAAAACAAAGAAACAAGTGCGATCTCTACTAGGACTAGTACAATACTATGGGAAATTCATACCACATCTTTCATCCATTACTGCTCCTTTCTCTTCATTACTTAGGAAAGGTGCAGCTAACATGATTCGGTGGTCTAACGAACATCAAATCGCGTTGGATATCATAAAGAATTTTTTTTCGGTTCCTCCTGTGTTAAGGTTGCCTAATGAGAATTTGCCATTTGTCTTACGCAGCGATGCTTCTAATTACGGCGTGGGAAGTGTCTTACTACAAGAATATAATGGCACCTTGCATCCAGTTCTCTATGTGTCACGGAAGTTAACCCCAACTGAACAGAATTACTCAGTTTTGGATAAGGAACTCCTCGGGCTTGTTTGGTCAATAAATAAACTTCAGAGATATCTGCTTGGTTCACACTTTATTGTGGAATCAGACCAAAAAGCTCTTACTGCACTCAACACAAAGGACGTGAAATCTGCCAAATCTACTAGGTATGCGATCGCTCTACAACCATATAGTTTCATGATTCGATCCATACCTGGCACACAGAATGTTCTCGCTGACATCTTGTCAAGATGTCCGAATGAATCGAGTTAACAGCTACACACTAAAGACAACTGAACTTGGACACTGACAGTTCGTCGATTGTAACTTTTTACGTGTGATACCTCGAGTATAAGAGTCATTAACATTCATTCAAGTGAAATCTACAATGCTTATGTATCAAAATAACATGGAACGTTAAGATACATGACTATCTTTGTGAGAATAACATTCACTTAATTATGACATTGAAGAGATAATAACGTTGGAAAAGAATTATATTTTCTAACCGAAATAAAATTTCTAGCACTTTGATTTCTTCGTGGAACTGAACTTGTTATATTATAAACTGTTCACTAACAGGAAAATGGAACTTTCGGTATTTAAGGAATTAATAACATTATTAGAGTGAAATAAATGAATTAATTAGATTATTAAACTTGGATACTTAGTTAGTTAAAATAATGATTAATGTAATTAACTATACAATATTTAAGTGGATTTATCTATTATTTGTATTTAAGCACATTAATTTAACATTAGTACTTTAATTAGTACCACAAAATGACTTAGACACACAGTTAAGTGCGTTGATCTTATACGTGTTTAAATTGTATTCTTTCATTTTTACTCCTTTTTTCACTTGTCATTTTAAATGCATATCCATCACTTTTCTGTTTATTCATTGGTTTCTCATCATTTCTTTGTATTTGCGTTTACATTTGTTTTAATTCAATATTTTTAATATGATATTTTAGTTCATTGACCACATTGTACCAAAGGTGTGCAATTGTGGATGTATGCTTTTATGCATACCTTTTGTTGATTTGAGTTAACTGGAATTTCATATTTTATTATTTTTATCATGATATATTGGTAAAATACGAATATGTAAACTTGACTTACCTCTAGTGTCAAGTATTAAAGAAAAAAATTAATATAATTAATTTTTTGGGGGGGATTGGTAAGGAATCTGTAGAGCCCTTTTCGTAAACCTCTACACTCCTTTACAGATGAAGGTAGTCTTATATTATTAATATGTTGTCCTACCAGTAATAAACTTTATGCACCGACTTACATGATAGTAAGTCTTATTGGTGAGTTTGATTTCATTAGCGCACGGTTGTGCACTAAGGCGTATAGGGGTTATCCTGTCCGCACGTGTATCTAGACAGTCGGTTGACGTCATGTTTGGGTTTGAGAAGCAAGAATCCCAAGTTCGAATAATGAAGCTTTGGGAGTTCGAGACCCGTGTTTTGGGTAAAGTATATTATATTGAGACCCGGTCCTGCGGATTAGCAGTCGTAGCCGGTGGTCATCCACGTAAGTGCTGAGTCGTTGGAAGAGCCAAGTATGTACTTATTATAATAATAATGATTGTTCTCCAAAGTCGTGAGTATCTAGTCGATAACAGGTAACTAGCCTGTACCGAAATGGATTCACAGCTGAAGATATATTTTTGTATGCCAGTAAATGCCTATCAAAGGGATCGGCGGTAACTACCGTGGACCTACGTTATCTATATAATATTAGGAAGCCGTTGGGGTCAGTCACGGCTAATACAAGAGGTAATTCAAGTATCAATGCCTAAGTAACTTTACATGCCTAGAAGGTATTTAGTAGGAACCTGCACCTACGTTCTACTATGTTTTATTGATGAGGACTTCTTTAGAAATGAACATACTAAAGATCGGGATCTTAGATACTATCAAGTATAATGAGAATCTCCTGTCCTTGAGGAAAGGTCAACCGTGATCAATATTACCTTGTACTGACTACTTTATGACCTTTATGACTATTAATGTATTCACTCAGAGACCTAGTCAGAATTTGCTGGAGGATTCTTCTGAGACTATTTATTTGAATTATTATTGAGGACATGCGTCCACAATCATCATATTGAATTATCTGTTAACCGTCAACGTTGAATGTTTCGTCCCGTATGATGTGATGTCAATAAACAATGTATGAACTTTCAAGTAACGAGTTTGGACTATCACAGTATTGGCACTTGTTGATGTGCCTACGTTGAGTTTGCACCTTTTGCATCAAGTATTAATATATTCGCGAAATTTGCACGATTGGCTCAAGAACACAAAAGTATCCACCACCAACAGTAAACCAACGTCTCTCAACAAACGTCCCAACATACACCTTCTCCTTTCCTTTCTTGTCAATCTTATAATTGGTCCTGGAAAGTTTTTCCAGTATGACATAGGGTCCCTGCCATCCAATCTGCAATTTATTATTACTATACACTTCGCATTCAATAAAATATCGTGAAGCGTGAAAAACATTCTATATTTATAACATCTCAAGCATCTAATGCGTAACTTTAAAGTGCTCACAACTGTAGCAGACGACATCGTTAAAACGTGTCGTAACATTCCCCTGACCGACGGGGGTAAAAAATCTATTCTATAGATTTTTTTTTTTAAAATAGCTTGACTAATTATATCAAAAATTTAATGATAACCGACATACGGCCTACGATGTTTTTAGTAAAACATTGTCGTTGGTCGCAGTCAATATTATACATGTCATATAATACATTAAAATTATATCAAGTTAACTAAAGAAACGTCAACTGTCAGAAAGGATAGTAATTAATTATACCTCTAAATAAAATTATCTCTTAACTAATTGATGTGTATTGTATTAATCATCATCATAAGATGTAACTAACTAAATATATTAACTAAATAATCAATGTAATATGTGTAAGATGTTGTATAATTAACTATAATGAGGTAAACTAAAGTATTGTATCAATGTGAAAGAAAATAAAGAAAAGTAAAGAAAAGAAGCATGGAGAATACATGAGAGTTAATTAGTAAGAAATTAATAGATTAAAATAAAATAGATGTGTACGGAATTAACTATGTATTTAAATTAATGTATCAGCTAATGAAAAAACATATATCATGTTATATCATAATCAAGTTAACGTAAGTTCTTAACTACATCTAATAGTAACTAATTATATCACTGTAGTACTTATATCAATTCATTGTGTGATAATTTTTTCGTTCTCTCTTCTTTTTTTTATTCTTTTGTTTTCTTCACACTGTTTTTTTATTTTTTTCAATCCAAAGTAATGAAATTCATATTGTTCATCATGAAGGTCAATCTGTCATTAGTTCCATCATGTGCGTAAAATATGGTTTGTTCCATACGAATAAAAAAATTCATTCCATCAGCGATGATCTTGAGTTAGACCGCTCGTACTTGAAAGTAGGTATAAGTAATTTCACTTCCTAGGTGTAATCGATTTTTGATTGTAGATCGTATCCAATTGATTCTGACACATATGGACACTAACCAAAGTCCATTGAAACTTGATCGAAATTGAGAACGTTTTACAAATGTTCTGTCTTCATTCAAATTGTTCACGATCACGTATGTTCTTTTAACTACCAAATGTTGTAAGTCAATATTATCTTGAAAGCGAATGAGTAAATTCCATCATACAAGTCGCTTCCATTTCTTGAGTCGTGAGTTCTCTTCAATCGACAACGAAGGATGCCGTGACCAGGAATCTGGAATAGTTATACTTGATTATGTAACTGAGAGTTCAACATCCGTATAATGTATCAACGTCACTTGGAGTAAGAACCTCGATATCACGAGACGTTTGATATCCCGGCAGACTTGACATACGGAATCGTAAATTCCCGAAGTATAAGACACTGGAACTATAGTACGTCATCTTGTGTCGATAATAAGGGAAGAAACAATGAGTTAGTCGCCCTATTCTTCGATCTTGAACAAATTTCAAACGTAAAATTGGTCCTGAAGGAGACCAATATCGAAGTGTAAATTGCCTGCATCTGTACGAAGCACAAAAAGAAAATTTTTTTGTATCTGGCAACCTTAAAATAGGTGGCCTGGAGAAGAGTGATAAGATATAGTTAAATGTTTTGTCGCAGTCTGCGATGATAGATGATATACTAACCTATGCTGCATTGACTGAGCACAAGTAGAATAGACAATGACTTTACTGACCATAGTAGGCATGATAAAATTAATGATACGACACGAAGACACAGTATCATAGTAGATAAGGTGATATGTATCAATATGTATGGCAGTGTGTTCAAAACATGTCATATAAGACGGTTTATGATGCAAAGTGAAAACTTTGTTGACCGACTGATCGGTTTTAAGTTTACCATTAGTGGTACAAACAATCTTGACGCTGTCAATTATATTAATAAAATCGATATTAATTTTGATAATACTAACAGTCTTATTAAGATCGGGTTTGATCTGATAATGTCTCCAAGATAGTGTAACTTTCAAAGTAGAGATGGCTACTGTGTGTGTGTGTCGAAATAATGCTTTGAAACAGCGCCGAGTCTGACTGTTTCGACACATCGCCTGCTTCGTGTATCGAGTCATCGACACAGTTTCAGTTCCGCTGTTTTGCAAAGAGGCACACTTTCTGACTGTCTCACCTTCCGTGGGCCTTGTAAAAATTTGAGTCAAGCGTGCGGTACATTAGGCGTTCATAGATAGTATGGAAAATCAAACAAGTCATAATTTTTTTTTAAAAATAATTCCTCAGGACTGAAAGAGGCTTACTACTACTAGGTGTCTGCTCGGTTTGAGTTGAATCATTGTCGCTGACTGTACCTATTCTAGTTTTATATAATGTGTCATTATTACTGTTATTATTATTTTTTTTTCACTTTTACTGCAACTGTCAGCATGTTCCCCTTGCATATCATCATAATGAAAACGACTGTGTAAAATTCTTAACAGTGGTCACACGAAATACCATAGATTTGTACTAACGAGAATAAGTAAATCTGCATACTAGGGTGTCACGACTCATGTCTCATTGTTTCAGTTAATTTACTTGTAGTCTGCTGTTTCGAAACAGTTCCATAGTTCTATTTCATCCAAGCGCTCATTATATGCATGTTACGGTACTCTTGATTTCTGACTTCAGTCGCTCTCGTAAGAAAACGTGTTTTGTTTATACATAAAATAGTGTTTAAAACTTGTGTTCAACCTCATTTAATCTTCATTTATGGCGGGGAGAAGCCCTGTTTGGGATTATTTTGTAAAGATCAAAGACAACAAAGTAAAATGTAACGTGTGTTCTGGTATTTTATCATTCAAGGGTTCGTCAACTTCAAGTATGACTAGGCACTAGAGATGGCTACTGTGTGTATGTGTCGAAACAATGCTTCGAAACAGCGAGCGATTCGACACTGCCGGTTTGTTTGTTTCGACACAATCTCAGTTCCGTCTGCCTCGCTGTTTTGCAGAGATACACTGTCTGATCCTTTGTAAAATTTGAATCAACGGTTCGGAACATTAGTATGGAATATCAAACATATCATATTTTTCAGGGATGTGTTATGATGACTTGATTTTACAAGTGATATTATTTTTGCTGAGAAGTTATAGACACTGGAAATTGTGTCAGTGCTGCAGTTGTCAATGTTTTAGGCACTATGTTAAAGTTGAAAGTGTCCGTGTGTTCGTATAAATGTAATGGACACTTTATTAGCTCTGCTGATATCTGTGTACTCGGTGTGGATTTGAATCATTGTCTACCAAAACTAGCTTACTCAAGTTTGATATCATGTGTTATTATTACTGTTATTATTATTGTTGTTTTTTATTTTTTTCACATATACTGCAGCTATCATCATATCTCCGTTTTATTTCATCACACTGAAGACTTGTGTAAAAATATTGAATTGTGGTCACACGAAATGCCATAGATTTTCACACACGACTGTAGCGCGCAAGTAAAAACAGTTCATGTATAGTAATGTTCATTGTATACTGTCTATTAGAGACTTTTTTCTCCCCGATACGGGCAATTGTGCCGCTGTGTCGACGCACTGTTTCAACACAGTATAATTAATTGAGCCGACTGTCCCGAAACAGCGGAGTGTATCGATTTGCCCACCTCTATTTCAAAGTAGGTAGATGTACAGACATATGATTGTTAGGAAAAAAAAATTCTTCTTCATGAAAGAAGGATAGGCGAGAATAATGATAATAGGTAAGTGAATTGTCATTGAGATAATGAAAAGAAAATTGTAAATGTTCAGGATGAATATGAAACACCCTAAACATATTACAAGAAAGATCATCTTTTGATAACCCAGAGTGATAAGTTATCTCAGAATGTGGCATGAAATGTATACACATGTCAGTGGTAGAATGACATACCATCATCTCATGGGTAGTGCAATGAGCACGGGACATTGTAGTCAAGATGAAAAGTAAGAAAATCATAAATAACATTTTTTTATGAAAATATGTGTAAAAAGTAGAAATTGAGAAGTCTCTAATGACCTGTGTGCATGTCACACACGATGACAATAGTATGCTTGTGAACACTGACTACAAACATAAAGATAAAATGTTGTGTAAT
Source organism: Oreohelix idahoensis (assembly GCA_024509875.1). Taxonomy (NCBI): domain Eukaryota; kingdom Metazoa; phylum Mollusca; class Gastropoda; order Stylommatophora; family Oreohelicidae; genus Oreohelix; species Oreohelix idahoensis. Next base: position 238,827 of record JAMPIV010003898.1, read on the forward strand.
GTAGTAGTTATACCAGATGTGTATCTGTATATTGGTACATCATATGATGTACGCACAACCGTGTCAAACTGAGTGACAGTAGATGTGCCTGTAGTGTTAATATCACCACTACTTGGTATATCAAACCTGACATCCCCATTATTATTATTACGTGGGAGAGTCTCATCATTCTCCTCATCATCTTCCAGAATGGTGCCAAGACCAAAATTTGAAAACACTGTGCCACCTGTGGCGAATTAACTGGCACGTATTTGAGCCATAGTAATGACCGAGTTATCAGTGCAGTAGTGCCGTCGTTCCCAATCCTCAATCTCACTTGGTGAGCAATCCTTGCTACCATAGATGCGGCCCACAGTTAAATCCGCAATAGGATTCTGCAGCAGACAAACGTTAACTCTTCCTGAAAAGAAAGGTGTATGTACATCCAAAATAGCCGTGGGATAGTACTCAATGGTACCCCCAAAAGTACTACATTTAACAATTTTATTAGTTAAATATCTAGGATGTACTAAGGACTGCCTAATTCCGATGGTAGTTGATCCTGAGTCTCTCAAAACAGATACTACTGTCCCATTGACTAGTCCTCTATTGAAGATCAGGGTGCCTGTGCCGACGTTCGCAGAAAGACCAACTGCTGGTAGAAGATGTCCACAATTCAGCACTGTTTCTTTGGCTTTCTGAAAAATAACACCAGCAAGTTCAACCCATCTATTAAAAACATTGCGTATATTCACAATGAAACCTGTGAAATCTTTGCTTGAATCAGGTAAAAGAGTTCTGAACTTCATTCTACATCCTTCCTCATCCAAATGAAATCGTCGTAATAATAAATTTTTTACGGCATCATAATCGTTAACTATTGTTGGAACTATATTCTGAGCTGCACTTGCGGGTTCACCATCTAGAAATTCCCTGAGTTTTAGTGCCCATGCGGATTTATCAAGTTTATTTGCCTTACATACTTCCTCAAAGCGTAACAACCATGATGATAAGTCATCAAAATTTAATTTGAATGGTGGTAATTTGAAGTTATAATAGCTTTTGGTTTGGTTGGATAAAGATGTATTCTGTGAATCAGTATTATGGACATTTGAAGCTACTTGAGCTCTCAATCTTATTTCATCCATACGCATCTGTATTAACTCTTTTTCTGCTTCTCTTTCATGTTTCCTTTTATTTTCTTCAGCAATACATTTCATTTCATCTCTTAACTCCTGTTCCTTTCTCATTTTATATTCCTTTGCTTCTCAATCAATTTCTTCCTGTTTAGCAATAGCTTTCTGTTCTTCTAATTCTCGCTTTAATTCTGCTTTTTTATCTGCTTCCTCTTGTTTAGCCTTGGCTAGTTCCGCCACTGCAGAATCACGGAGAGCTTCTCCTTTTAAAGAAAATTCTTTACCAAGTTTAACAAAATATTCCAAAGTTGCCATATTAATTCAGTAATATACTTACTTAGTCAACTATATATATATATCAGTCACCCATATAACTTAATCAATCACTTATATGTGCCCAATGGTCAAAATAGTAATAAGACTAGACCAATCAATTAATTATCTTTCAATATGATTACCCACTTCAACGTAATATCTAAATTAATATTTATTTTAAAATATTTTATAACATCATGCCATATGCAGGATGTATAAATAGTGGATTCGTGAACTACTAGTGCACCTTGATGAAATTATATTAGTCATCAAGTATTTTAGGCAAAATTGATCATAAATTTTATATTATTATTATATTATAGTTATTTTATCCTATTATCATTATATTATCAAATATGAATGAATAAATACAAGAGACATAGTAAACCAAAGTGTTACAAAACGATATCACGCCACAATTGACAAATTACGGACGATAAAATGATACTATAAACTAAAGTAGAATTACGGAAATGACGAGGTATACAGAACTAAAAGTAGGTCAAAATCACAGAAAACTAGAAACTATGAAGTCACATGGACTCATTAACAGACGTTAAAATTTATAATCACAAATAAAAGATAGCCAGATCAGGAAAAACGATTTAGAGTACAAACAATGACAAAACTAAATTAAATTGAAACTTATTACCGTAAAATACAACAAGTATATACAGAACTTCACTGCTAACACCTAATTATTGAATAAATTCAAATGCAAACACAGTATGCCACGAACGATTCTCAGTGGATGTTTTGCAAACTGAAAATATTCAAATATGCCCTATCAGAACGATCAGGATTTCTGCGGTCAATTGACACTGACATAACAAAAATCCTGATTCCCGCCAACCGACCCGCTAACTGAATATACATATAACATAATGGTACAAAACATGTGAAATGTATCATGAGAAAAAATATGCCTGTAAAAAGAAATGGACAACATTTGCCTCTGGGCCTAAAATTTGTACTTATCTTTACTTGACGATTCAATCAACCACACAGTGCTGGCATACACCAACATCTAAGCACAGATGTCTGGATTGACTGATGAGGCATTGTTGACTTTGTTTCCATACGTTCCTCGAAGAAATTGATGATTTTTGACATTCAAGTATTTCAGACACCAACGGCCACGTCTTCTTGTTGCGTCGAAATATGACGTAAAATGAATAGCAGTGCGCATGCGTCTTGAACTTTGCACAATTTCACGCAGTATGGTCGTCAGGAAACTTTGAAAACGGCTGTTCTTGATGCTATTATTCGAGTTGAAGTGAGGAATATTATGTTCTTAATTCTTCAACATCACACTGGCCTACCATGTTACGACACGTTTTAACGATGTCGTCTGCTACAGTTGTGAGCACTTTAAAGTTACGCATTAGATGCTTGAGATGTTATAAATATAGAATGTTTTTCACGCTTCACGATATTTTATTAAACGCGAAGTGTATAGTAACTTTATGACGTGTCAGGGTTGGTATGGTCCCGCTTGACTACGTTTTACGGTTACCCTTTTTATTATAAGCTCCGAACGAGTCGGACATATTCTGTTTACTCCCAGGATGTCATTATAGTGCAGAGTATTTCTTTGAGAATTTTGGCTAGAGGGTCAGCCTTTATTATGATTAAAGTAAGAATGGTTATGGATAACCATTATTGTTGAAGTCCAGATTACGGGAGTAATTTGATCATGTTATGATCCAAGTTCGAAAGCTGGTAGGTCTCACTATCAACTGACTGTACCACAGCAGTGCGTATATATAGCCTACTATGTCTTGACGACAATAATAATTGATATATATATGTTTGGACTGGACTGCACTAATTGGAGATGAATCTATAGATGACGATAATTATTATGCATGAATTATTATATGAACAAAACTGTAACGTTAATAAACATGTTGTTTTGTGGACTCGAACAGAAGTAAAGAACAAAGTGCTAGCAGCAAAACAGAAGTCCTGGGAAGAATTTGGAGAAAAGCTAGAAAAAGATGCACAAGAAAACCAGAAATTGTTCTATAAGACCCTAAAGAACATGAGGAAGGAAAAACAATGCCCTCTCAAATTTATAAAGGACAAGCAAGGCAAATTGCTTACTGCCCCGAAGGAAGTAATGGAAAGATGGAAAGAATATTTCTCAGAACTCCTTGATGGTGAGCAAGGTCAAACATCAGAAATGATAACCACTAGCACAGAAGAGGAAACCAATGGTGATGAAGATGACATAAAGATGGAAGAACTGAAGGTGGCACTGGAGAAAATCAAGATGGGCAAAGCAGCAGGGCATGATGGTATAACACCAGAAATGGTTAAGTACATGGGAGCATCAGGCGACCTGTTACTCCTAAGGGTCCTACAGGCAGCATGGTGCAACAAGACCATACCAAAGGATTGGGAGATCGCCATCATAACACCAATTTTCAAAAAGGGTGACAACCGACAGTGTGGAAACCATAGAGGCATATCCCTTCTCAGTGTCCCTGGAAAAATCTACTCTAGAATCCTAGAGCAGAGACTCCGACGCCTAGCTGAGCCACAATTGGATGAGGTCCAGTGCGGATTCCGAGCAAACCGAAGTACTCAAGACCTAATCTTCACACTCAGACAGCTGAGTGAAAAGGCCCTTGAGTATAAGAGTGAGATCCATCTTTGTTTCATAGATCTGGAAAAGGCGTTTGACAGGGTCCCTTGGAGCAAACTTTGGGACTGTTTGGCAAGGAAGAATATTCCAGCACCTCTGATTCATGCTATACAGAGCTTCTACAAGTCTTGCAGAAATTATGTGAGGACAGCAAACCATAAGTCAGAAGAGTTCAGGACCACCACTGGTGTAAGACAAGGTGATATCCTATCACCTTACCTCTTCATACTCCTTATGGACGATGTCATCAAGGCATGTAAGGAAAGAACAAGAAAGTATTCAGTGGGGTACTGGAAGATGAGACAGGTCTATATTTCAGAGCTGGCATTTGCTGATGATTTGCCCTGATTGCTAAATCAGAGGCACATCTCCAATCCAACCTGCAAGTCTGGAAGGAAGAGCTGGAGAAGAGAGGGATGGTCATAAGCAGCTCTAAAACAAAATCCATGGTGATATCACGAGAAGAAAGAAGACATCAGATTAAGCTGGGAGAACAGGTCCTGGAGCAGGTTGACCACTTTAAATACCTCGGAGCTATTATAGACCGAAAGGGAGGCATCAAAGAAGAGTTGGCCACTCGAAAAGCAGCAACTGGGAGACTTTTTCAGGCCATAAATCGAGGATTCCTCAGCAAGAGAGAGGTTGGTAAGAAAACGAAGATGGCTGTATACCGCTACACCTATGTCCCAGTCTTGACATATGGATGCGAGTCATGGGCAATGACTACAACCCATAAAAGCCAGATCCAAACCTCAGAAATGAGGTATCTGAGGAAGGTGGTTGAAGTAACAAGAAGAGACATGGTACGCAACCAGACGATACGTCAAGGCCTAAAATGCCACCCCCTACAGACCCAAGTAGAACAGTCCCAACTAAGATGGTTTGGCCATGTCTGCAGAATGGGAGAAGATCGGCTACCACGACAAGCATGGGAAACAAAGAGCCAAGGATCCAGACCCCGAGGACGACCCAGAGTCCGCTGGGAGGACAACATTAGACAATCTTTGAAGGACCGAGGACTAGAATGAACCAGGCCAGGAGGAAGACAGCCGATAGAATAGTCTGGCGCTCTCTCTTCCAAACCTCTACACCTCACGGTAGAAGGGGAACGACTAAGTAAGTAAGTAAGTAAGTTTTGTGGACTCAAAAAGGAAGCAGTTTGCTCCATTGATGACCTTCAAGGTTGGCTAACCAGTTGAGCCCTTTTGTTCATTCATCTTATATTACGCACGATTGCTCATTAACAACCATAATATTATAATAGATCGATGGGGTTCGAAAGGAATAACCAGATGACACCCAAGATTATTAACTTTGAAACAATCGCATTGAAAGCAATGTTCAAACTTAACGAAAGAACCCGCCCTCAACAATGATGCAATGGAAGATAGCAATCACTCGAAAGCTGCGGATGACAGTAGCTCTATTTCCATAAATGAGATATGAAAGGGTTTCACATTTTCAAAACCCGGATGTACTGTGACGTAGAATGGAAATACTGATACAGTAATCTGACAGCCTTTGCTTTCCCATTTAGTGTCTACCATTGGCTAAGCCAAACCACGCAATTTTCTGTTTGTATGACTCACCTTTGAATCCACGCCCTTTTTCTGGGAACATAACAACAGAGTTGTTTACCAACTTTTTGCAACCTGCCAGTCTCAACAGGGGAGCGAATCACGTTTGTTTACCTGAGTTTCTCACGTGAGCTGATTTGCCAATTATCGTTCATTAGACAGATGCAAGGGGAAATAACTGACTGTTTGAAGAGATACACGGGCGATAATTATTTCCCGACCACCTTTGATGTTCGCACATTTCAGGGGGAGGTAAATGTTTGATCTGCGAAAGGGGACGTAATCTAAGAGAGGCCCGTTGCACGGCCAAGTCTTCTGATGTCGGTCAGCATCGCTGAGTAGAATGAACGAACAAACCTTTGCCAGCAGAAGGGGAGCTACAAATCAGCTGTGAATGACCAAGTAGAAAAAAAATAAAGAAAGCCATAAAACTTCTGAAAGATGGAAAAGCAACTGGTAAAGATGGCATTCCAGCAGAGGCCTTCAAAACAGATATTGATACCTCTACAGAGATATTATACAAACTACTTGGCAAAGTCTGGGAGAGAGAGGAAGTACCAGCAGAATGGAAGGAAGGTTATCTGGTCAAGTTGCCTAAGAAGGGAAATTTACAAGAGTGCACACATTAAAGAGGAATAATGTTACTATCAGTGCCAGGAAAAGTATTAAACAGAAGCATCCGAGATTAAAAGAGTCCATAGATAAGCAACTGAGAGATGAACAAGCAGGTTTTTGACAAAACAGATCCTGTACAGACCAGATAGCCACATTGAGAATAATAGTTTAACAATAGTCTGGAATGGAATTCACTGCTTTACATTGGATTCGTGGACTACGAAAAGGCATTTGACAGTGTAGACAGAGAATCACTTTGGAAACTGATGAGGCATTATAGAGTTCCCATGAAGACCTATGAAGACATGACATGCAGAGTTCTTCATGAAGGACAACTTACAGAACCATTTTGAGACAGGATGCCTCTTGTCTCCATTTCTTTTCTTACTAGCAATAGATTGGGTTATGAAAACATTGACATCACTCAACAGAAATGGAATCCAGTGGAATCTGACTAAACAGCTTGATGATCTGGATTTTGCAGATGACTTGACTCTTCTGTCCCATAACCATAATCAGATGCAAGAGAAAATGAAAATTCTCGATGAGAGGTCACAACAAGTGGGCCTGAAAATACACAGGGAAAAGACAAAGATTATGAGAATAAATGCAAGAAATGATAACAAGATTGAACTTGAACAAACACCACTAAAGGATGTAGAATTGTACACATATCTTGGTAGTAATATAGACAAAGTTGGAGGGACAGACAATGATATCAAAATAAGAATACAAAAAGCAAGAGGCGCTTTCATTGCATTGGTAAACATATGGAGAACTTGAGAAATCAAGTCCAACACGAAAATAAGAATCTTCAACTCAAATGTCAAGTCAGTCCTATTGTATGGCTCTGAGACATGGAGAGCAACAAAAACAACAACTAAAAAGCTCCAGACTTTTATAAATGGGTGCTTGCGTAGAATAGAAGGACTGAAATGGTATGACAAAGTCACAAATGTGGAATTGATGACAAGAACCAGACAAGTGCCAGTGGAACAAGAGCTGAGAAGAAGACGCTGGCGATGGATAGGATACACATTGAGGAAACCTGTTGATAGCATTACAAGGCAGTCCTTGTTCTGGAATCCACAGGGAAAGAGAGGCAGAGGTAGACCAAAAATACACTTAGAGAAGAGAGCTGGATATAGAGGTGAAAATGATGAGGAAAACATGGAAAGAACTTGAGCGGATGGCACGGGACAGGAAGACTTGGCATGTGTTTGTTGAAGGCCTATGCAACTCGGGGAGCTAAATGGTATTCATTGATTGAAGAACATGGAGAAACACTAGGAACAGAGATTGCAAGGTACATGTTACATCAACAGGTGAAAATCAGAGATGCAGATTGGGAAACATTCAGAGTAAGATAAAAAAAACAAGGAATGGAATAAAATGCAGGAAAAGAAGGCTAGTGTTGGAACACAAACAGAAACAAGGAGAAACATTGGAACACAAACAAAAGCAAACGAGGTGAAATCATATCGAAGGAATGAGAAACAAAAACTAGTGAGGGAGTGTATCACGAAAGATACAAAACGAGGAAAGGAAATGTGTATACGGTGACCTGGCGACACACAACACAGTATACACGAATGGACAGTTGCACATAAGGGTGAGATAACATCAGAATACAGTGATTGGAAGAATAGCAGCAGAGAAGATAACACCGAGGACAGTGTAACAGACGATAGCAGCCCAAAGCAGGCATACAAACAAAGAACAGCGAGACAGAATAACGACGAGAGATCAAGTAAACCTAGAGCCTAAGAAAACAGCACAACAACGACCACCATCAATAGAGGGTTTGGTTTTCTTCCATTCACAGAAACGGAAATATGAGGAGAACAGAGTGAAGAGGAAAGAGATGGGGATGCACCCTATAGATATACACGAGCGGCAGAGAAAGAAAAAAAATGAGAAAACTGTTCCAGGGGAAATACAAGACATGGAGGCAACTTACAATAGGCGTACAAGAGGAGTAGAGAAGACAAGGCAGGAAGAAGTACACACATGACAGAAAAGGTACGAGCCTCACATAGAAGCAGTATTCGGTACGTCAAGTGAGCAAGGAACAGAACTGGACTCTGACGAGGATTCTCAAATGTTTAGATTTTCAAATGAATTGGAATATAGAGGACGAAGACACGGAAGAATATGCACAATGGAGAAATATGTAAAAGGAAGTACATAAAGAGGAACAGACACGGAACCAAAAGAAGATATGGAACAGGATGTGCGTAAGGCATACAAAAGAATCTGGGCATCAGAGGTTGACTCATCAGATGATGACATGCCATTAGCAAAGTTAAGGAATACGGCACAATTAGTGGCATGGCCAAGGTGGAAGAATAAGAGGAAAAGTAGACATAGAGAATTAGAAGACGAGGAAGACAGACCGACCCAGGGGAAGAATCGGCAGAGAGTAAATAATAAAGATTATAGAAGGTCGAGGAGGATTAAGGAAGACTTAGAGACGTCAATATCAGGGTACTCAGACTGTTCAGAGTCTGAGGAAGGTAGCGATGGTAATCGCAGGGACAAGTATTGAAGGTCCCATGGGCAAAGAAATAGTAGAGGATGACAGGTAGTAAAGGAGATTGCTGCACTTTACAGATATATTGATGAGAAATTTAATGAGTCCAAGAAAAATGAGAACAGTAGGGAAAGTAGATGAGATTACCAATCCAAGAGTGGAGATGGAGAGAGAGTCAGAAGTAACAGTAGAAGAGGAAATACAGATCGACAAGATTACCGATCTAAGAGTCGAGACGGAGAGAGGAATGGAAGCAATAGTAGAGGAAGATGAGATATGGATCGACAGAGAGGAAAGTCCAGTAGTCGTGAGGAAGAGACTAAGAGAAGTCAGAAGATGAGAAATGAGAGTACGGGTGAAGGCGATCCAATAGTAGAAACAGGTCTGTCAGTAGGAGCAGACAGAAGAAACCCAGGTATACGGGAAGAAGTAGAGAGAGATGCAGAAGCAGGGAAAGAGAAGTAGAGAGAATTTTGGGAGTTGAGAAAAACTCAGGCAATAGGAGAGACGACAAAGTAGAAGAGAAACTGAGGCAAACAGTGGAAGAAGTTAGAAGTGTGGAAGTAAATCAGAATAGTGATAAATAGTTAGTGTTAGAGACGCTTAGGGCTAAGGAAGCCATGATGATGAAATTTTTTTAGATTAAATAACTGAGGAGGAGGAGGCTAAAAGAGGAGAGATGTAGAAAAAAAATTGCAGCGGTAGTCTAGTTGTGAGAAAACTAGATGCAATTGTTCTACACTGTGGTGGGTTTTGATGTTATAAAGTGTTGTTGTTATGTTTACTTAGTGTACTGAATGAGGTCAGCTGTGAAGGTCCCTGAGGATAACAGTTTATGTAAGTTTACAGAGTACCTTGCTACTACCACCTACGACCTCAATCAGGCTTATTCTTGACTAATATGTCTGACAGCTACGTCTAATGTCTAGGGTAATGAAATGTGGTGTGCTGGTAATTTAATGCACAAACACACACACAAAAACACTAATATTAATCTCTATAATCAAGTCAATTAACACTGTGTTTTAAATTTAGAAATTACAATTTTTTCAAATTTATTTTGTCCTGAACCTGGTTTTTCTTCTGGTCAGGACTTTTAAATCAATATGAATCAATTTCAATAGAATTACATATAATCGAGTAAACACATGAAAGACTTGTACATATATATAATTTAAATTTACTAATATTGGTACTAAAACTAAAGTCTTTAGGAACTAGTGCTGGATGTCGGGTCGGGGTATTTTCATCATACCCAGTCCTTTATTTAACAGTGTTCATTTGCTCTTTAACAGGATTGATGGTGGAAAAAGTTATTAGTTACACAATGGAGTTTATATTATATTATATTCGTTGATGAATCTCAGCAGGCCAGGTCTTTAACACTTATCTGGCCTGTGACGATTGAAGAAAGTTGTTCCTTAGGCCCACTCCTCACATGCGCTGAGGTAGTATGGTAGGCATCTCATTTCATACAGGGTTGTACTCTTCAGAATATCTGGCCCTAGCACAGTGCCAGACGAAGAAACTCTGAAACCACAAAATTAGGCTAGGTCTTAACATAATACCTAATCCACCATGTTTACAAGCAATAATACATTGTAATAAAAGACAGGGTCAGATCTCTCTGACCGACCCAGCACATCTACATCAAGGCTGTTATCAAGTAGCACTAGTTTCACATTCCTCTCCTCTATGGACTGCACTGCATCTGAAAAATTTTCATTAATCTCTTTTTTCCATATAATAAGGTGGGTGATATGTTTCCACCTGACCACCTGAAAAGAACCATCTGTATTCTACATTTCTGATAGTTTATCATATTATAATTCAACCTCTAGGCCCTGGAACAGTCGGCTGGGGACCTAGAATAAGTACTCACTTGTCGTAATCATTTTTTTCATTATATGGCAGTATCACTCACTCAGAATTGGTTAATAAAAAGGTTAATAATTTCTGCCTTACCACAATTCAAAATGAAACACACAGGTACGTTGAAATAGCACAAACTCAGCTGAGCTGCTGGCTGGACTATGGCGTCCGTATTACTTATATTATTTATATATATTCAGTGGACGTCACACTTCACAGCATCAACGATCTGCTTCTATGGACAGTCTTAAACAAAATGGCAACGCGCCGTCCAATTTTCCAATAATCTTAACTGTGTTGACCAATCAAATAGGAAAGCCAAGCTTTTTAAATTTAAAATTTTACACTAAGGTCCAAATTTGGTCCAATGTGTAGTGTATCTCTGTCGGTCGGTCATGTCCGAACTTGGCATTTCCCAAAATTGGACTTGGTTTTGGCCTAACACTAACAAAAAAACAATATTCAGTTTGAGCCATCCCATAATTTCTACTCCGTGTCTACCCCTTTTCCTACAGAACACATGACCCTTTTCCTGCTTTTACTCAAGGACGCGTCAAAATGTAACCTATAGTGGCTGCAAAACGAACATCTGTTTGCGAGTCTGCATCGAACAAATCAGTCTTTTGTCAATAACTTCTGATTTATCTGTCCGTCCTTTTATTTGAAAGCATATTATTTGTCAGGAAAAGATAAGCTCTTAAACTAGCTCATCTTGAATTTAGTGTGGCTATTTATTCAGAAAATTTCAGGATATGTTTTAAAAACCATGCGATATTTTTTCCAATGTTTAGTGAATTTGTTTGATGTCATTGCAATAAAATGTTAGGGACATTGATGGCAATGAAGAAAATAATCTTAAATGACGTACTGATTTAAACGATTAACCAGCAATCCAGTGCATTAATGTCTCCCTTTTTAACAAGTTTGTTTGCTGATTTCTTTAAAAATAACTGGTTTTGTTTTAAATTCATAAAAAATTGAAAAACAGACATAGGGTTTTGAAATTTTCAGAGCGCCATTATGAATGGTTGCTACATCTTTAAAAATATATTTTATGAAAAATGGTCACATTGAATCATGGCGGCCATCTTTGAATTTTGTGTGGCTTATTTATAGAAATATTTCAGGAGATGTTTTAAAACCATGATATTTTTCCAATGTTTAGTGAATTTGTTTGATGTCAGTGCAATAAATATGTTAGGGACAATGAATGGCAATGAAGAAAATAAATCTTAAATTGATGTACTGATTTAACGATTAACCAGCAATCCAGTGCATTAATGTCTCCCCATAACAAGTTTGTTTGCCGATTTCTTTAAAAAATAACTGGTTTTGTTTTAAATTTCAAAAAAATTGCCAAAAACAGACATAGGGTTTTGAAATTTTCAGAGCGCCATTATGAATGGTTTGCTACATCTTTAAAAATATATTTTATGAAAAATGGTCACATGATCATGGCGGCCATCTTGAATTTGTGTGGCTATTTATAGAAAATGTCAGGAATGTTTTAAAACCATGATATTTTTTTCCAGTGTTTAGTGAATTTGTTTGATGTCAGTGCAATAAAATGTTAGGGACATTGATGGCAATGAAGAAAATAATCTTAATTGACGTACTGATTTATTAATAACCATGTATTTCAACATAAAAGGCTCATAAAAATTGTGAATAAAATGCAAAGAAAATTTTAATTTTTGTATTGTCTTTTTTGAGTGTATTCTGTGTCTGCGGCATCTGACAATGAGTGTTTGTGAATGTTTTGAATAGTTACATACCTCTAGTTGGAGTCTGAGCTGCTTCCTTCATTAACTGGGGTTGAAGTTGTAGCTGTAGGCCTCTGCAAGAGTCTTTGTCTGGATCGTTGATAATCCTCGACTGTGTGGTATAATTTGAAGCACGGTATCGTGCATAGAGGTACATTGCAATCTGGGCAGTACATGACAGTCTGGCTTCTTTTCCCTGCAGCCTTACACACTTTACAGTCTGGTTTGTACCTTGCCCTTTCATATTTATCAATGAAGTGGCGCTCAGTAAGTCGTGTTGTTGTGACTTGTGGTTTTGAAGGTGTCACATTGCGTCGAAGAATAGCAGGTTCAATAAGAGCGAGACTGACATCCTGCCTGAACTTCTTTGCTGTGATCTTTTTGTAGAGTTGGCAGTGTTGTAGGTTATGTGCCCATTAACCAGGGCAGTTTCAACTAAGAAATGATATAATGGCAGGTACCATTTATATGATCTGTGTGGGTAGGGATAGCTTGCACCCAGTTGGCCGAAGTGGTCGACACCTCCCATACTTTTGTTGTATTTTTCTGCTAGCACTGGCTTCTGAATTGTCCTGCCCTCAGGTATTCCTCGTTTTCTAACTGTCTTGTCCATAACATCATTGGAGTGAACAGTAGATAAAAGGTTAACTCTTTTTGTGTCATGCCAGGTAACTGCCAACATGCCTTTATCTTCTGTGGCACAAAACACAGGATGATCTGCCTTTTTCAATTTGAGTTGCTTTTTCTTCAGTGCTTCAGGAAAATGCTTCCTATTCTCAGCTACTGTTCCACATGCACCAATCTGAATTTCTTTCAGCTCTTGAAATAAAGCTGGGGCTGAATAAAAACTATCGCTGTAGAGAATATGCCTTTTGTTGCCATCTCAATCAAGAAGATATGTCACAACCCTGGAAGTTGTCCCAACAGAACCTTCATCATTTGCCTTACCAGTATAAATTTTCAATTTCAGGCAGTATTGTGTTTTAGCATCAGTGAGTACAAATACTTTAAATCCCCACTTTGTGGGTTTTGCTGGCAGGTATTGCTTGAAATATATTCTACCCTTGAACCTCACCATCGATTCATCTATTGACAACTCCCGCCCAGGTGTGTAGTGTTGCTTATATGTAGGCAAAATAATATCCAGTAAGGGTCTGAGCTTGAAGAGGGGGTCATACCCAGGCTGCCCCCTCTCAATTCTGTTATCATTATTGTTAAAATGGAGATTTCTGTGGAGCTGTTGGTACCTGTTCCGACTCATGACCCTCGAATATGGTGTATCATTCAACCAAAAATTCTTACACCAGCAGTCTCAGACTACTGGTTTGCGACATATTCCCGTACCAGTCGGAAGGCCTGTGAATGCAGAAATTTCAACTGCATCGGTTTTAGCCGAAGTACTTTTCTTGTACTTAGCATTTCCTGTGTACTGAGAGAGGTGATTTTCTCCGTACCTATTCACTTCGTCAGTGATCAGATCTATGGCAGTGTCGGGGAAAAAAAGTTTGAAAAAATCAATTGACTTATAGTCAGTTGTGTCTGCCGTGACACCTTGTTGTTCTTCATATGAAGGAAGCATGTCAAGCTCAACAAGTTCGTTTTGAGCAAGCTTTCTCCATCTCCACAGATTATTTTGATGTGCAGTCTTGCTGTGGTCTCTTGTGCCACGCCCATCTCCTGCTTCAGATGTACCTACATCACCTTCATCTAATCCAAATTCGTTATCGCTGCTATCAGTTGCGTTACGATTGAGTGGTACATCTCTACTTAGCCATGAGATATCACTTTTGGCCCCAGATTCGCTGCCAGAGTCAGAATCATCTCTGTTATAAGTCTGGTTTTCATCATCACACATGATGAAAACAAAGAATGGGCTCTTGTACTAAAAATAATGAAATTTTAATCAAAACACGGCTATAAACAGCGATTCACGATATCATTCATGGGCGCAGCCATTTTGGAATGTTAAAAATACCCGGATGAGGCTTGTTTCGTAAAACTATCAATACGGCTGTCTGTTGCGTTGGTAGAGTTACTAATTTGACTTTCGTCGAATCTGGTCAGCAAGGGTTTCAACCGGAAATTCGACTATCGTCGAATTTGGTCAGCAAAGTGTTAATAAGGAATTCCATATTTTTTCTATAATATGCAACTTATTCATGTCTTTTTGCACTAATTTCAAGCTAATTTCGAGAATCGTCCGTATTACGTTTAGAATTACGTCATTCTCAATAAGAGCTAAGCCTGTGTTCGTGACCCAACTGACTACCATTTTTTAACTTTCATCCTACGTCATTCTCAATAAGAGCTAAGCCTGTGTTCGTGACCCAACTGACTACCATTTTTTAACTTTCATCGTATTTCAAACAACTAACTACAAGTTCGCGCGTATGCTAGTTTAGATTCAAACGCGTGCAGACGGCATCATTTTTTCTCTTCCCTCCTTTTCTTACCCCGTCTGAACGAATAGGCCTTTCGTGTCCCCATGTTATAAATAGTTTTTTTCAATGACACTAGAAAACGATGGTACGGTCGGCCAAAATCAACGTGCTTGTGGCGTGGGTGAAAACGCAGCATCGTATCATAACTATATTTTATCCCTACGTTTTATTTTAACTTTTATATTTATAATGGAGGATTTTATCGCTGTATCAATACATTTCACCACACACACCCAACACAAGAAGAAGTTGAGTAAATCTGACCGATAGACTACTACAGTGAAGGAGAAGAAAGGAGGAAGAAAGAGAAAATAGTAGTAAGGCCACGGAGAAATGGCGGGAGTGTTGAGAAGCCACAGGAAGGATGGCACAGACATATAGAAGTGAGAGTTCCAGAGGCAACAAGTGTAGAAGGGAGAGGCCATAGAGAAAATGGCAAAGAGAGGAAAATGGAAGTGAGGAGAGAGATTTCAGGCGGTGGCCAGAGTCTTGTGAAGACTTTATAAGAAATCATATTTTTTTCTCCAAAATACATAAAAAGAAGAAAAAAGAGGAAATTAAGATATTTATAAGAAAGTTCAAGAGGGAATGAATATATGAGAGGACATAGAGAAACGGTAAAGAGTTTTGAGATAATCGAGAGGCCATAGGGAAGATAGCATGAGTATATGTTGAGGTTCCAGGAGGGAATGAAGAGAAGAGAAATGGTGGAGAATGTTCCAGTGAGAGAACAAAGAACATATAAAACTTTAAGTGCATCGTTTGCCAGACTACAAACGAGAGTCTGTTGAGGGTAATCCTCACCGAACATGTACAGAAGGGGTTCAGACACAGGGAGACAAAATGTTGCTGAGAAGGAAAAAAAAGGAAGTAGCACAAGGAGAGGTTCCAGAGTGGGAACGGACATGGAAAAGCCATAAGAAAGGGACAAGGAAGAAAAAAGAAATGAGAAGGCATGGGAACATGACACAGACATGGAGTAGGGAGGAATGACAGAGAGAAAAGAGAAGAAATATGGAGAAGCCATGAAACAAAATGATGAGGGGAGGACGTAAGAAAAAGTCAAGGAAAGTGACAAGAAGATAAGATGAGAAGAAGAATGGTGCGAGATAAAACGGGAAGTAAAGAGCATGAGAAACAGTAAAAGGAAAGAAATAAGAAATACCTTGTATAACTGGAACGAATGGAAATGGATCGAAGAAATGACATAAGAAAGCTAAGGGAGAGAGCTAAACGAAGCTAGTTGGGGAAACAAAACAATACAGTAAAGAGAGATAGACGTAAGCGGAGAAGGAAGTCATGTGACAGGCCAACAGCAGAAAAATATGCAAGTAGGTAAAAGGGACGAAATTGGTTAGGATAGGTAGACACAAGAAATTTGAAGTATTTCCACATAGGAGACCAAGGACAGAGGTCTAGATAAGAAGGGATAGACAGGGGGACGGTATTACAGTGAGACCAGGATGACTGAATGGCAGACATGTAAGTGTACATAGTAAGACAGGACACACAGCAGGTCCTAAGTATGGGAAGAAAGGGTAAAAAGAACCACACCAGGTGTATGATACATTAAAATGGATAGCAAAATGGTGTGCATGTGAGATGGCAGGTGTGAAAGAATGACTGTCAGGAAATAAACTTGGTTTGATTGTGAATGAAAGCGATGGAGAAATACAAATTGTTCTTCGTTAGGAGTATAAAAGGGAAGGACATGTAGATGAATGCAGTTAGTGCCAAAGGTGTCAGGGCAAGAATGTTCCCAGTAAAATAATTATGTTGGGTAGAACAGAGAGATTGGAAATTAGTTATGTGTTGAAGGGTAGAAACAACACATCGCTAAGTGTCTGGTATGTAGGGAATGGTACAATACTGCTGGTATGACCATGAAAAAAAATATACAATTTTCTCCCTTAGATAAATGGGAAGGGAGATAGATGTGACAGATAAGGGGAACAAATAGTGAGAATCAAACATAAGATAGTGTTGGGTCGTTCATTCTAATGGTAAAGAACTTCGTTACGCGAATGGTTGCAAAGGAACAAAATGTCAGAAAATGTTCTTCAAAACGAACTCCAACAAGTAGTGTTTAACTGGTCACTTACTGGCAGCACACAAGTCTGTGATGACTGTACATATATTTTATTTAACGTGACACATACGGAGTGGAACAAGACGATCATAGTTACAGGTGCAAAAAGGTCATACGTCAAAATGTTGATAATTACTTTTCAAGTTCATGAAGATTCTCTAACAATTAAGTCCTCTTATTCAAGTGACTAAGGATCACTTCCTCTACCGTATCATATGTATTGCAGTCAAGTCCGTTGACCTTCTTTCAAGGACGTATCTTATGGCCAACGGATTCATTCTCAAGGAGCAATACTTCTTATCATACTTGTAACAATTCCAGACTTTTTCCATACGATACTTAGGTAGCATATATATATAAAATCCAAACAAAGTCATCCACGACAACACGACCAGGTTAGAGTTCTGTGTTGACTAACCTCTCTATATCCATGCCACGACTTTGGCATTGACGAAAATACGGCATATAAAAACATGTGAAGCATACAAATCAATTAACTTCGTTTACTCGTAGGTATCCTCCCTCTACGGTAATTCAAAAGGGCTAACGACTCCGTCTGTCCATTCTAGGAATGACATACTACGATGAATTCCCGCTAGACCAAAACTAGGAGCGGCCTGATACTTTAATTTAACTCAATAAACATTCGATGTGACATGGGGCGACACTTACTTGATACTTCTACTATTGGCTTCATCATGAATACCAGTAGATATCATTACAAAATAATGGCTTCTTCAAACTTGCCAGATAAATCCAAGAAATATATATCGGACATAAACATGGTCCGAACTGCCCCGTTCAAAACATGACGTCAGAATCCCCTAACTAGGTTACCCGTGCGTCCAAAGCAACTCACACTGCATTGTGCACGTCAGTGCGTGAATCAATCAAACGCACAAATAATATAACTATATTAAGACTGGTGCGTACATTTGGCAGGACCGAAGACTACCCCCTTTTAGGTAATAAATGTACGTAACAGCTCCCTTATTACCTCCCCTTAAAAAAATTAATTCTATTAATTTTTTTGAACTTAGTACCCG
Organism: Oreohelix idahoensis; assembly: GCA_024509875.1. NCBI lineage: Eukaryota > Metazoa > Mollusca > Gastropoda > Stylommatophora > Oreohelicidae > Oreohelix > Oreohelix idahoensis. The sequence continues at coordinate 256,843 of JAMPIV010003898.1, forward strand.
AGAGAGGTGAGTCAAAACTACCACAAGATATATGAAATGCATAAAGTTATATCATATTAAGAAAAGAATATTAAACGAAATCAATATAACTAAATGATAGTATGCATTAAAGCACACTTCCACAATCGACCTACTTTGGAACGATGTGGTAATATTCGAAGTAAAAACAAGTTTGAAAATGAAAAATGAAAAAACCATAAAAAAAAAGATGATAATAAAATTCAACTAAGTTTTCAAAAAAAAAAAAAAAAAAATTTGAAACATATGATTTCAAAAATGAAAATGAACAGCAACACTGATGATGATCAATGACAAGAGAATCAATAAAACAGAAAAATTGAAAATGCAATGTGCAAAAATGAAGCAATGCAAAATTAAATACTTTAAGAATCAACACCCTTAATGTTTTCTAACACTAGTACGGTTGACTAGTGATCTAACAGTGAGATATCATAACTAAGACCAGTGAATGCAGGTATTACGTGACAACTAAGAAAGTTAGTATGTGTGTGATCCATAATCAATTAAATAGATTAAATTGAATTATTCTAATTTATATATTTCTTAATTACTAACAAATAACCAGTTACTAATATATTCTAAGTAATTCCAATATCACTATCAATATGTCAATGTTCAGTTACAACTAGTTAGTAATCGACGAGACGATGTTCTCAATGTTCCATACACGATAAAATATATTCTCGAACACGATATGTAGTGTAATATGTTCCATAGGAATAACAAATGTATATTTGTCGCTCTTAACAATGTTTCCATACTAATAAAAAGTTACTGTAGTACCAATGTTCCCGTACTAATAAAATGTTACTCTAATACCACTGTTCCCGTTCTAATAAAACGTTACTATAGTATCAATGTTCCCGTGCTAATAAAATGTTACTACACAAGAAGTAATGTTATAATCTATAAGTAAGTATATCCTGAAAGTTATACTTATATGAATACTTTAGTTATATAAACAGTCTTTATAGATGTACAATCAATGATAAAGTACAAAGTTATTCATGTTATCGGGGAGGATGTTTCAACATCTGGAAGTGGTTTAGTTTCGACAAGTTCACTTGGGCATCTCGACAAACAGTCTGCGAACACATTCTTCACTCCAGGAATAGCTCGTATTTCAAAATTGAATGGTTGAAGCGCTATAGCGTAACGCGCTGACTTCGATGATTTAACGTTCTTCGTGTTCAGTGCGGTAAGAGCTTTTTGGTCAGATTCCACCACAAAGTGTGAGCCGAGGAGGTAACGTTCCAGTTTTGTGATTGCCCATACTAATGCGAGGAGCTCTTTATCCAGAACGGAGTATTTGAGTTCGCTCTCCGTAAGTTTTCTGGACACGTACATCACCGGAAATAAGGTGCCGTTATATTCCTGCATCAAAACTGCAGCAATAGCGTAAGAAGATGCATCACTGGGAAGAATGAAGGTGAGATCTTTGTTAGGCAACCTCAAAAAAGGTTCATTTGAAAAAAATCGTTTTACATAGTCTAACGCCGTTTGGTGATCCTGCGACCACTTTATTACATTAGATGTGCCTTTCTTCAGTAGAGACGAAAAAGGTGCAGTTATAGTAGACAAATGAGGGATGAATTTTGAATAGAACTGTATTAGTCCTAAAAGAGATCTAACTTGTTTTTTTGTCTTAGGTGCCGAGATGTTTAAAATTTTAGAGACGTTACTGTCTTCTGTATACATGAAACCATGACCTATGCGGTGACCCAGAAATGAGATGTCATGAAAACCGACAAAAGCCTTTGAAGGTTTCGCTGTTAAGTTATAATCCCGTAAGGTAGAAAGTAAAGCTTTTAATCCATGAATATGTTCATCCCAAGAGTCACTGAAAAGACAGATGTCATCTATATAAGTAATGACATCGGGACGATGAGACAATATGCGGCGCATCATGCGTACAAAGGTAGCTGGCGCATTCATTAATCCGAATGGCATAAAATTCCATTGAAAAAGACCCCGTGGCGTCGAGAAAGCGGTGAATGGCTTTGCTTTAGGAGTGAGTGGCACTTGCCAATAGCCCTTTGAAAGGTCAAATTTCGAAAAGAATGTGGCATGAGATAATTTCTCCAATAAGTCGTCTAAAAGAGGTAACGGTTCCGCATCGAATTTTGTAACTTTGTTTAATTTCCTGTAATCTACGCAAAGACGTATATTGTTGTCCTTCTTCCTAATGATTACCATAGAAGAAGAATATGGTGATGAAGATGGTTCAATTATATTTAATTGAAGCATCTCATCCAATTCCTTATCAACCTTATCACGAAAGTGTAAAGGGATAGGATATGGGCGAACTCGAATAGGCGTATCGTCAGTCAGAATAATGACATGTTGGATTACTGACGTATGACCTGGGATGTCAGTGAGGACATCCTCATACGAGTGTAGAATATTAGAGACTTGCTGACGTTGATCAGCCGAAAGAGTAGATGAGATTGTAACATCATTCCATTTCTCAGTGGAATGGAGTGGTACAACTGGTATTGGTAGTTGTACATCATCGAAAGAAGATTCTTCTTCTTGGATGACTGACAAACTAGAATAGTGTTGAATAGGAGGTGTAGGATCGTCAGTTGCCTGGAACACTGACTGTAGATAATCAGGACGTGAGTAATACTCCTTCAACATGTTAATGTGGAAGGTTTTATGTTTACCATTAACATCAACGATGTAGTCGACATCGGATATTCTTGAGATGATCCTGAAAGGACCTCTCCAGGTAATTAAAAGACGATTGTTATGCGCAGGGAGTAATACAAAAGCTTCGTCACCAGGAATAAGCTGGCGGAGATGTCTATACTTGTTTGCAAATAGACGAGCTTTTTCTTTGGCTTGTTCGGATGATGCAGTAGCTAGTCTACAAGCATCTATGATTCTCTTTCTCAGAGAGATCACATACTCATAAGAGGATTGAGTTTCCTCTTCAATATTCTCGTCAACCAATAAGTCGTGGATTAACGACATCGGATCGCGTGGTTGCATGCCAAAAACTAGCTGGAATGGAGAAAACCCCGTGGCTTGATTTTGTACTTCGCGATACGCGAACAGAGCAGCGGGTATGACCCGATCCCAGTCTTGGGGATGGTCTTGGGTCATCTTACCCAACAACTGCTTGAGTGTCCTATTGAGACGCTCAATTAACCCATTTGACATCGGATGATAAATAGAACTAAGAGACCTGTCTATACCTAATGTCTTCATAACTTGAGACATGGATTCAGAAATGAACTGAACCCCATGATCCGACAAGATTTTCCGTGGAAAACCAATGCGTGAGAAGATTAACATCAATGCCTCTGCTACACTGGCAGATGAAGTGTTCTTGAGAGGGATGGCCTCAGGCCAACGAGTGCACATATCAATGCACGTAAGAATATGCGTATGACCTCTAGCAGATGGAAGCATCGGACCAATAATGTCTATAGCCATTTTATCAAATGGTCTAATCGGGATGTCCGCAGCTTGAATATGAGCCGCATGAAATGGACCCCGTACCTTAACTTCCTGACATATCAAACAGGACCGACAATAGAGAGTGATGTCCCTATGGACGCCTGGCCAGTAGAATGCCGAAAGCACTCTGGATCTGGTACGCGAAAAACCCATATGGCCCGCACATTGCGAGTCATGCGCATGTCGTAATATACGAGATCTCATAGAGGATGGGACTAAGATCTGATAACATAAGGATGAATCCTTTTCCCGTATTACTCTAACCAAAATCCCATTTTTAAGTATAAAGTCATGTCTAGATTTTGCAAGTTTGTTGCTGGTATTCTTTTTGTTCACATACTGAAAATTTTTTTTTAATGAATCATCATTCTTTTGCAATGTTGCAAACAACTCCCGTGAAATAGGAGCATCATCATCACAAGTGGTATGAACTGTAGGTTCAATAGGTGTATCATGCGACATATTAGTAGCTTGCGCTCTAGTCACTACTGCATTTGCAGTTTGAATATGTCGCTCTTCCCATTCAGCTATTTGCTGTGGTGTACACTCTTTAATACCATGTATGCGACCAAGTATTACATCACAAATTGGATTCGGAAGGAGACATGCCTGGATCTTTCCTGAAAAAAATGGTGTATTAAGGTCAATAATAGCAGTGGGAAATGTTTCAACGGTGCCACCGAAAGTCACACACTTGACAACCCTGCCCGTGGCACAACTTGGGTTGATCAGCGAAGTCCAGACGCCCACAGTACTACAACCTGAGTCAAATAGGAGAGAGCATGAAATGTTGTTGACAAATCCCTTGTTAAACTTAAGAGAGCCCTGTCCCTGGTGTACTGACGCAGCAGTGGCCGTACAGACTACAGGTAGACTAGGCAAGGTATGTCCGCAACGCAGCGTCGTGATCGCCTTAGGCTGGAAAAGAGTCGAGCATTCTGGACAGTCTTTCACCTGGGTACAATCAAGAGAAGAAGACATAGCATTGTGAGTTTCAGCTACTTTACCCTGTTCAATGTTAGCCTGTGTATCACTTAAAGCGACATTAAAATGTCTACCCGTATTACTCGACGATCTATCTCTACGACGCGATCGATTTTGATTATTTGCATTAAAATTGCCATAATTGTCGTTTCTGCTTGAGTTAAAATTTGGATGAGTCCGATAATTTGTATAATTAAAGTTATGATGTTCTTTAAAATTTTTATTCCAAGAACCTTGTCTGTTTTGCGGACCCTGAGATCTTGATCTCCAGTTTTGTTTATTATAATGTCCTTGATTATTTTTAAAATTATTGTTACCAAAATCTCGCGATCTGTGAGCTTGGTTCCAAGAAACATTAAATGGAGCAGATTGTTGAAATTGCTTCCCTTTGTAAAAGTTATCATTGTTAAAATTGTAACTATTTCCCTTATTGACATACCTGTCAGCACTAAAGGAACGATTTCGTGAAAAATTGTTTTGTTGTGCTGCAAAAGCAACAGGCAATTCACTCTTAATCTGTGCATTACTTAGATCCATGGTTGGGTGAGCAGTGCAGAAATTTTTTTGCATGTTCTTCTAAGTCTTTCATAGATAAAGGTTTCCGTTCGTGTAAAAATGCGAGAAATGTAGGATTTACAGACGATAGTACCTTATCGCGCATCAGTAAATCGAAGAGACCTTCATATGACTTTTCAATTTTGGATAATTCGATCCATCTTTCTAGGGTTAGTCGTATTTGTGATAGAAAATCACTGAAATTTCTGCTTGATTGCGGTAGCAATGTACGAAATCTTAATCGGTATTCATCTTCTGTCATTTGAAATTTCTTCAGAAGTGCGGCTCTAAGAGCATTATAATCATTCTTCTCATTAATACTGGTAGTATGATAAACTGCTAAAGCATCCCCAGTAAGTAACCTGGATAAATATGTGCAATACAGTGTTTTATCCACGTTATAAGACCTACAAGTGGCCTCAAATCTATCTAGGAAAAATATTACGTCATCCGACGGGGGATTAAATTTAGGTAATTTAAGGTGAATTTCCTTAAAATGATCATGTCTGGATGAAGTTTGGTTTTCAAAAGTTCTCTGAGAATTAGCTTCCTGAGTTAACCTAAGTCTCTCATATTCTGACTCTGCTAATTTTAGTTCATGCTGTAGTTTTTTATCATTCTCTTCCATCTCAAGCTGAAGTCGTTTTGTATTTTGTTCAGCTATTAATCTTCTTTCTTCCATTTCCTTTTGTTTAACTTCCATCTCAATTTTAAGTCTTTCTTCAGCCTCCCTTTGCTTCTGTTCTGCCTCTCGCTGAAATCGTTTCTCTTCTAATTCAGCGGCTAATCTCATTTTTTTCTCCTCTTCCTCAGCTATAAATTTCCTCTTCTTTTCATCCTCCTCAGCAGTTAATCTCATTTTTTTCTCATTCTCCTCAGACTCAATCCGTTTTTGATCTGCCTCAAATTGAAGTTTTTCTAGTCTTAAAGTTTCTAACTTTCTCTGTTCGGCTTCTATTTCTTGAGCTTTCTTATATTCTGCAAGTGCAAATGCTTTTGCTTCATCAGGAGCCATCTGAAGAGCTTTTGCTTGCTTAATGAAATAATCTAGTGAATACATTATGCTTTATAAGTAGTCACAATACTCTTGATTTATAAAATGATAATTAATCAATGTAAATTAATTAACCTTGTTACTATAACAAGTGTTCTTCGTTCCTGTCCTAGAACGGTATATTTTGTTATCATATAATTATGAAATATGTTAATAATCAATACAGTAATTTATGTAATGAAATGTCATGAAATCAACAACGTGAAAGACAATAGAAACATTACCGACAAGACATGATAATCAAAGACGAGTGAACACAATCGTAGAAATCAACAAAATTAGAAATGTATAACTAAAATAGAATATCGTAAAAATTTACGATGACAACTACGATCAGATACTCAACAGGACAATTGACAACACAGTGTAAAAACATAGGTTTTGTAAAAAAATGAACGACAGGAAAGGTGAGACGGACGCATAATACAAACAAAATTCATCATAAAACTAAATACGAGTAAAAATAACTACGAGAACAACAATTAAAACTTGACGGAACAGCTAAACAGATACTATTATAAGGAACAATTAGCGATCGGAACTTCGGCAAGGTTTCTAGCCTTGGACCGGAATTATCGCTCAATTGAAACTTACAAGTTGAGCCCTACAGAACGTCTGACGAAGAGCCCGAATTGGCTTCGAGATGGATCTCGTTCGTCAGATCAACCTCCCTACCTCCCACGACGAATGTACAACATATAACATATAACATGGAAAATGTAAAGATGGACATAAGTATAGAAGGCACAGCTAAAAGTAATAAAATGTACAACGAAAGCACGTTATACTCATCTCGCGTGTGCCGGGAAAAAAACAATGTGCCTCGTCTCCGTGGATGTACGTCTGAGGATAAAATACTTCGCTGTGCGTATATAACAACAGCTCGCACGTAATAATGACGAATAGGTGATCCCAAGGCAGTCAGGCACTGTAAAACTTGACGTGGAGGTTGATTGATGACCTTGAGCATTTGGTAACCGTAAGTTGATTCTGATTCATCATCACACTAGGTTCCAAGTTTGAGATGTTGTCGCCTTGAAAGTTCAAATCTTCTTTTCAACCGATACTTGGATTGAGTACGTTCCTGTGAAATTATTTATTTCCAGACCACACTGGCATACCATTTACTGTTGGGTCGTTCATTCTAATGGTAAAGAACTTCGTTACGCGAATGGTTGCAAAGGAACAAAATGTCAGAAAATGTTCTTCAAAACGAACTCCAACAAGTAGTGTTTAACTGGTCACTTACTGGCAGCACACAAGTCTGTGATGACTGTACATATATTTTATTTAACGTGACACATACGGAGTGGAACAAGACGATCATAGTTACAGGTGCAAAAAGGTCATACGTCAAAATGTTGATAATTACTTTTCAAGTTCATGAAGATTCTCTAACAATTAAGTCCTCTTATTCAAGTGACTAAGGATCACTTCCTCTACCATATCATATGTATTGCAGTCAAGTCCGTTGACCTTCTTTCAAGGACGTATCTTATGGCCAACGGATTCATTCTCAAGGAGCAATACTTCTTATCATACTTGTAACAATTCCAGACTTTTTCCATACGATACTTAGGTAGCATATATATATAAAATCCAAACAAAGTCATCCACGACAACACGACCAGGTTAGAGTTCTGTGTTGACTAACCTCTCTATATCCATGCCACAACTTTGGCATTGACGAAAATACGGCATATAAAAACATGTGAAGCATACAAATCAATTAACTTCGTTTACTCGTAGGTATCCTCCCTCTACGGTAATTCAAAAGGGCTAACGACTCCGTCTGTCCATTCTAGGAATGACATACTACGATGAATTCCCGCTAGACCAAAACTAGGAGCGGCCTGATACTTTAATTTAACTCAATAAACATTCGATGTGACATGGGGCGACACTTACTTGATACTTCCACTATTGGCTTCATCATGAATACCAGTAGATATCATTACAAAATAATGGCTTCTTCAAACTTGCCAGATAAATCCAAGAAATATATATCGGACATAAACATGGTCCGAACTGCCCCGTTCAAAACATGACGTCAGAATCCCCTAACTAGGTTACCCGTGCGTCCAAAGCAACTCACACTGCATTGTGCACGTCAGTGCGTGAATCAATCGAACGCACAAATAATATAACTATATTAAGACTGGTGCGTACATTTGGCAGGACCGAAGACTACCCCCTTTTAGGTAATAAATGTACGTAACAGATAGTCTAGAAAGAGTAGAAAAAGGGGATGCGTGAAAACAATGTGATCGAGACGGATTTCCATATAGTTCGAGCAGAGGTTAACAAAACTGATTGGTCACGCTTTTCAGCACCTCAGTCAGAAGCATGAGTGAAGCAGTGCTGGTCACACGTACTCCAGTACACGAGGGTAGCCATGTCGAGACGACAGTGGCTTGCTCAAGATTCTATGTGAATTTATAGGTCTGCGGTGGCAGATTTGTGCAGTACAAGTCTTCAGCATATGTATTGTAGTATCCTGACAAGGAGTGGAAGAATGGAAGAGCATGTTATGCTCTCATTCATTAATATGGTACATTGAGTGCAGTAGTTAAGATGAAATACAGTGGGCCTGTTATTCGGGGCCAGTATAGGAGTCTGCTAGGTTCAGGGAAAGAGTCATTCCCTGGAGTTGTCCAGTAATTACAACACAATAACCTAAATGTGAACAGTAATAGTTAAATAGTCAAAGCAGTTTTAAGAAGAAAAGCAGCAGTAAAATCTAAAGAGAGCCAGATAGTGCAATGTAATACAGAGTCTACTATCAATGGCAAGTGAGCTGTATGACAGAATGTCGACAGGATCAAATTGTTGGAGGTCCAACTATATTACTGTTATACAGTGTAAATAAACAGTGTTCCTGTTCGAGCAGTGTTCCTCAAGTTTTATATAGAAGTCTACTATCAATGGCAAGTGAGCTGTATGACAGAATGTCGACAGGACCAAATTGTTGGAGGTCCAACTATATTACTGTTGCACAGTGTAAATAAATAGTGTTCCTGTACGAGCGGTGTTCCTCAAGTTTTATATAGAAGTACCACTTCATATTATATGACCACATATTATATGTGTGTTGTTGTACACATCCATCATCATCAGTCATCGCTATCCACTGAGGCAAAGAACCTGGGTATACAACGGCCATACCTGTTAGTGCAGGCGACCACACATGTACTGTCCTCACAAATTAAGAATGTTTCTTTTAAGGGAAAGTTAGCCAGTCATCTCCTTTCACATTTTTCAGATCTAGAAATGCAACAAAACACTGTGACAAAATATGCTAGCTATAAAAAGCTGTATAGAAATGTCATTGCATAATTAAATGTATGCAAAGTTCGATCCAAATTTCCCATACATTCTTTTGTTAACCACTGAATCATTAGGACATCCTCAATTTTTTACACTTCTGTTTGTTGCTCTGCCTTGGTTTTTCTGGGCTGGGTGCAATGGGCCTTTTATATCAACTGCTGGCTTGCCACGTTACTGAGTTAGGCCAGCTACCTGTAATAATGGGCTGACCAAGACTGCTTTAATTTTGTACTCCTCAGTTCTGCTGCCAAACTAAGAGCTGAATTAGCAGTCAGTGCCATTGGACTATATCTGCAAAGTGTGTACGGAAGACAGAATCCCACTCCTGCTAGTAGCTACCCTCTGGCATTTACCGAACTCAAGAGAGAATGTCGGGGTGGCTAAGAGGTATGGAGTTCACCTCTTATTATAAAAGTACCGGGTTGCTCCAAGTACAGGGAATATAATGGATGGAAATTTGTTCAGAACCAGTGGCTCCTAATAATGTCCTACTTACCCCTGATCTTATGGGTAGTGAGATCATATGCCTAGTCTTCTCAAATAATGGTGAAAAGACAAGAGGTCTTGTGTGCAAGTTGTGCACATATAAAATCCCTCAGCTGTTGAAATCATAACAAGTAGGCCATACAGCCGCTGCCCTGGCAAAATTTAAAAATGAGGAAACCTACCCACCAAAGAAATATTTAGAGATTGCGTGATTCCTGTATGCACACATTGGAATCCTCGCCAGTGCTATGGAGTTTGTGTTGGTTGGTTGGTTGTTCGTCCATCACGGGTGATGAAGACCACTCTGTTCATCCAATTATTTAAGAATATGTTAGGTTAGTCTATGGGTACGAAGGTGACTGAAGAGCCCGATGCGGGCCTGGAAAGATCTTGGACAGTGTGGGCAGGGAATGTTTGCTTCATGTGAAGGTTTTATTTCACGGTCCTTTCTAGCTTGTCTCCGCTGTTCCGCTGCTGCTCTTCTGGATGATTCGCATGCTGCTGCACCTTTACGAAGAGATGTGCGCCAAGCAGTTCGGTCTTGCGCAGCAGCTTCCCATGTGTCTGGGTTTATGTCAAAGGTTTTCAATGACGTCTTTAACGTGTCTTTGAAGCGCTTCTTTTGGCCACCATGGGAGCGTTTACCCTTCTGCATCTCACCATAAAAGAGTATCTTTGGCAGTCGATGGTCTGGCATGCGGACTACATGACCTGCCCAGCGAATTTGTGACTGCATCAGAATAGTATCAATACTAGGGATACCAGCTCTGTCAAGAACGGCGGTATCCGGGATCTTGTCTTGCCATTTGATGTTCATTATCTTCCTGAGACAGACTGTATGGAAGTGGTTTAGCTTCTTTACGTGGCGCCTGTATACAGTCCATGTTTCACATGCATATAGCAGCACTGGAAGCACCACAGCTCTGTACACCTTCAGCTTTGTCTGTAGACTAATGCCACTTCAATGCCAAACGTTGGTGTATAGTCTGCCAAATGTGCTGCTGGCTTTGGAGATCCTGGTGTTCACCTCATCATCAATGACAATGTTCTGGGATAGTGTGCTACCAAGGTATGTGAATCTGTTCACAACATTCAGTTTCTCACCATTAACCTTGATGACTGGCTCAGTATAAACTGTGCCAGGAGCTGGTTGGTACATGATTTCTGTTTTTCTTCGTGTTGATGGTAAGCCCAAAGTTGGCGCAGGCTTCGGAGAATCTATCCACACTATGCTGCAGATCAGCCTCTGAGCCAGCATTGAGGGCACAATCATCAGCAAACAGAAGATCTCTGATGGTGTGTGATTTGACCTTGGTTTTTGCTTGAAGCCTCCTAAGGTTAAACAATTTTCCATCAATACGATAACTAATGTCGATTCCTGTGTCCCCGTCTCTAAAAGCATCAGTCAGCATAGCAGAAAACATGATACTGAACAGAGTCGGTGCAAGTACGCACCCTTGTTTAACTCCATTTGAGACGGGGAAAGGCTCTGATAGCTCACCGTTTTTCCTGAACTCTAGCCTGCATTCCATCATGCAGTTGCTGCACTATTGTGATAAATTTCTTTGGGCAGCCGTATTTTGCCATGATCTTCCATAGACCCTCTCTACTGACCGTGTCGAACGCCTTTGTCAAGTCGATGAAAGCTGTGTACAGGTCACAGTGCTGTTCTTGGCATTTTTCTTGTAGCTGTCTTGCAGCGAACACCATATCTGTGGTTCCACGTTCTTTCCGGAATCCACACTGACTTTCAGGTAAAAGACCTTTGTCAAGATGAGCCGTAAGGCGATTCAAAAGGATTCTGGCGAATATCTTCCCAGCGATTGATAAAAGAGAGATGCCTCGATGATTGTTGCAGTCTTGGCGATTACCTATATGTTTATATAGATGTATAATTGAGGCATCTTTGAGATCGTGTGGGATGGTTTCACTCTGCCACATTTGCTGGAAGATCATATGAAGTTTCTCTATCAGAACTGCACCGCCATCTTTATAAACCTCAACAGGAATTGAATCGGAGCCAGGGGCCTTTCCACTAGACAGTTGACGAATCGCTTTTTTAGTTTCCTCCAGAGTTGGTACATCATCTAATGCTTCATTTATAGGAATTTGGGGCAGGCGGATGATGGCTTCGTCGTTAATAGATGATGGCTGGTTCAAGATATTATTAAAATGTTCAGCCCAGCGTTGGAGCATTTTTTCCTTGTCTGTAATTAGTGTTTTTCCATCTGCATTAAGGAGGGGAAATGATCCTGATGATGTTGGACCATAGACCGCTTTGAGTGCTAGGTAAAAGTTTTTCAAGTCATAGCTGTCAGCAAAGCCTTGGAGCTCATCTGCTTTATTACTCAGCCATGAATCCCGCATCTGGCGTAGTTTATGTTGGACGATTCTACGCATGTTGTTGAAAGCGTCTTTCTTGGATGTAGATTTTGGATCATTTAAATATGCTTTATGGAGATGGTGTTTCTCAGCCAACATCTGCTTTATATCATCTGAGTTCTCATCAAACCAGTTATTTTGTTTCTTGATGGAAGGACCCAGGACCTCTGTAGCAGTGTTGTAGATCTGCTCACTTAGGGCTGCCCAATTTGTTTCCACACTTTGGCTGTCTAGCGAGATAGATTTGAGACGGTCTTCTAAGGTGTCAGTAAATGACTGTTTGATTTTTGTCTTCTTTATTTTGGTGACATCCAGCCTCTTTTGAGTTTTCTTCCCCTGAGGGCGCCTGGCTGGTTGGATACGAATTTTAAGTTTAGATACAATGAGGCGATGATCAGTCCAGCATTCGGCACCACACATGGACTTGGTCACCCGGACATCTTGCCTGTCCTTCTTCCTAACAATTACATAGTCAATTAGGTGCCAATGCTTTGAGCGAGGGTGCATCCAGGAGGTCCTGTTGCGGGTAGGAAGTTGAAAAATGGTGTTGGTGACAAGGAGGTCATGTTCTGCGCAAGTCTGGAGGAGACGAAGTCCATTACTGTTACAGCGACCCACGCCGTACCTACCAATAGTGCCATTCCAGGAGATGTTATCTGAGCCTACTCTTGCATTAAAGTCACCAAGAATGATGAGCTTATCTGCTTTAGGAACTGATGCAATGACTGCATGTAGTTCTTCGTAAAACTTATCCTTGACATCATCCTGGTTTGTCATAGTTGGTGCATACGCGCTAATGATGGTGGCATGTTTTCTTCCATAGAACAGAGGGATCTTGACCGTCATGAGTCGGTCATTTATTCCCTTTGGGGGCCCCGCTAACTTGCTGACAATTGCTGTTTTGATTGCAAATCCAACCCCTGCTTCTCGTCTTTCTTCAGTTCCTCTTCCGCTCCAAAAGAATGTATAACCTGCACCCTTTTCGCAAAGTTGGCCCTCGCCTGCAAGTCGAGTTTCACACTCAGTGCTGCTATGTCAATGTTGTACCTGGCCAGTTCTCTCCCAATCAGGGCAGTTCGTCTCTCAGGTCTGTTTGCGTTAAAGTCTTTGTCAAGTAAAGTGCGCACATTCCATGCGCCTAGAATGAGGGGGAAAAATCTGTCCTTTCTTTTTCTTATATGTCGACCGCCAAAGTAGGGTACCCACCAACCGCGGTAAGCTGGTTAGGTAATGGTGAAGCAGGCAATGTTTAGGGCACCTTTTCTAGCCCCTTCCTCATGCCATGGAGGTGAGCAGTGCTTTCCTAAAGAGGGCTGCTCAGACACTCAGGGGGCTGCCGAATCCCACTGCTGCTCCGATCAGTGGAAGACGACCATATGGCCTGAGCCGCCTGTGTGTAGGTCTGCGACTACGACTGCCAGCGTACCCACGCCTGCCGCTTCGCCACTCGCCCATCGCCACAGGACTTGTTGTGAGTGGATGGATGAATGGATGAAAGAGTGACTTGCGCGGTGATTTGGATTAAAGTGAGGAAGAGTTGCGCAATTCGTCGACCTCACTCTCTCGCCTGGGTCCATCTCAATCCAGTGGCAAGACAAGTCAAGACGACTGGAGATGAAGTCAGGTGTAGTGGATGACCAGGGCTTTCTACGTGCCTCGCCGTGCTCCTTACGCTCCACAGCGCGTTGCTGGTAATCGCCGTCATGCCCGTTGAACCAACAGGTGGTTTCTTCCGCGCAGTCTATCGAATCCAGTCTTCACATGCATGGGTAGGCAGACCCTAACTCACCGAAGGTTTATAACCATTCGGCTACCCTCACCTAGTTTAGCCGGCCTGTCAAAGCCGTTGTCCAGGGGTGGCCGCTGTCGCATGCTGACAGCTACGAGGAGCCACAGGTGAGAGCTGGATGCCAGGTTTGGACCAAAGGTGGCTGAGCTGCCCTGAAAAGGGCATGACAGCTCCTTCACCAGAGGTACTACCAATACCTGACTTCCCAACACCCCCGGAGTTTGTGTACTGTGCTGAGATCCTCCTTGTGTGATCTAAGGTAGGAGAAAGGAGAACTGATGGAGTTGTGTCTGTGTGCATTGAGGATGGACCTTAAAACCAAACTAAACTGAACCGATTTCAAGAACTCCAGACTTGTCAGACACAGCACAGGGTCACTGAAGCAGCAAGAAAATCTCCCACTAAACACAACTCTCCCCCAAAGACTCACTAAATAAGTGGTCAGGTGTTGCCAATTATAGAGAGAGAAAACTTAAAGCTACAGCCAGCAACTGATAATTCATTACTTAATTAGTCTCGCTGGTTTTTATTGCCATATTGTTACATCCTGTTACTTAAATTAGTTTCCCTGATCTTCACTGCCATATTGTTACATCTTATTAATATACTTAAATAACCTACTACAGAGAGTTACATGCCATCACTACAATCATCCCAGCTAACCTAGACAGACACTGTGTGGCACACAATGTAATAGCTTTTCATGATGACTTTTTAACAGATCTTTTTTTAAACTGAGAGAGGTTTAACTTCCTGTTAGTCGTCTCCTTATCAATCACTCTGCAGAGATTCATTCATTGTTGTTATCCTCCCTCCTCTCACTCCCTACATCCCACTTCTAACTCGATCAAATTGTGCTGCTCATCATTCATATAAACATTACATGCAAAACAAGTTCAGAAAGAATTTTATTCTATATGGTATTTTCATATGTAGAAGTGATCAAGTTAATTTTTTTATGCAACATTAGCTTCCATTGCCTATATTTATATCACAAAGCTTGCATCTAAACTAATCCAACCTTCAAGAATGCTTTTCACTTCAGGTTGTTTCAGGGGTCCTAAAACTTAGTGTAGACTTCCTAATATTAAATTTTCTTTATATTCTGGTGGTTAATCTGTTTCAGCTTGTACAGTACTGCCAAAAATTATTATCTAATTTACTCTGAAACCAATATTACACAAAAAATATAGTGCTCTAAGTGCTCTGAGTACTGATAGGCTGAAGTCAGCCTCAAAGTCAAAGCTATTAAACACTAAAATTAACGTTCCGTGAACTACAGCAATGTGCCCATACTCTATAAGTATTTATGATAGAAAGATCAGACTTAGCAAAGAGCAAACTCGAACAGCTCCTACAAATAAAAATGTTAGGCAGAATAATATTGTTGGCAAAAACGATTACTAATATTGTTTATAACATATGACCTGTGGTGAAAATTTATGCTAGAGGCATATTTAAGACTGGTAGCAAACCATCTTTTACACTATTCATGCAGCATATGATGCACTCAGCAATGAACTATACCTTTGAAAATTAAAATATAGGAAATAACAGTTGCATTTGTGAAGAGAATTTGTAAACACTGTCAAACTTAAAAGAAATATTGCAGATTCAAGAAAGATGGCAATATCAATGGAAAAAAAAAGACGAGAAATGTATGGTTCATTAACCATTTATAGGAGACAAATGTTATCAACAAGGATGACATTTTGAAACCCAGTTCTTTCAAACACATTAAGAAAACAAAAATTTAAGCATAACCTCTGTGAGATAAAAAAATTTGATGCACACTTTAACCTATAATATCCTTATCCTATCTAACAGTGACATGCCAATGAATGCTATAAAAAACATCCAGCACTTCCTTTGCATCAATGTTTCCCTGTTGTATTGCCACACTCTTTAATACTATGAAATACGTCTAAGAAGAAATCGTTTTTTGTGAGATGGAAAGGAGTAGGCAGACAAGAAAGACTGTAGAAGGATAAGAAATTTTAAAATAAAAACTTAATGAATAGTAATGTGATGAAGTAGAAGAAGAAAGATTGAAGAGGTAGCAAGAAAGAGAAGACTAAAAAAAAGAGGAGTGGTGAAAGAGGACAACAAGAAAGAATGCAAGAACAAGCAGATAACAGAAGCAAGCACTAATTACTATGCAAGAAATTCAAATGTTAGAATGACATAATAAGTGATGCAAAATCCTGGTAACTACAGGTATATTCTGGAAGAAAGACAGGGTTTTCTTACCAGGGCTTAACCTTGGTTACCACGTGGAAGACTTTCAGCAAAACAAAACAACCAAAACGTTTTCAAAGAAAGTATCAGGCCATAAAGCATCTGCTTTATGTGATCTTGTTCCATATACTACAACTGAATTTTAATTTTCACATAAACATTACTAATCCAATACCCTTCTTTCATTACTTTTCAGCTCCCCAAGGAGCACAGGCTTTCAACAAATATATACCAAGCCTTCCTGTCCTGGGCTGTTTGTTCAACGTCTTTCAAGTCTTCTTTATCCCTTTCTAAATGTATTTTTGGTCTCCAATACCCCAGTTCATATGAATAAGTGGGCAATCATTACTGAAGGCCATGACTGCCAACGTCTACTGCATCATAAACTCACTTGACTAACTCTACTGTTATTGTTGTTGTTCAGAATCGACATCATTACACTCCGGGCAAACCCATAGGTGCTCAGTCTCCCACGGCGAATGTCAAAAGGTATCTTCTTCTTCGTTCACCCTGAAAAGGACGTTGGTTGTGTTGTGTCCGTTTACAGTGAAGCTGCGATATTTGCGCCTTTCGGCCAACACATCCGACTTCAACACAGCATTTTTGGGAATGAGTTAGCCTTCCCTCTTCGATCCCTACTCACTCAGCCAGACTGCAGTGATGCAGCCTGTTTCCAGGACCACCACTTGGAGGTGGAGTAGGGTCTTGGTCAGCTCTGGTTCACTGACCCTGACGCAAGCAGTCTAGCTATGGGTCGCTAACTGCATTCCTCACTGTTGGTGCGTCTTAGGTCAAAGGGTATGAATGCTAACAGTTCCTACTGTAATATTATTATTAACAATAAATAACCAAATAACCAACCAATAGCATGATTAATTGGCAAACTACTACTAATAACTTACTCAGATCAACAAATGCGGCCTGACCTACAACTTTCAGCTCTGCAGGTGCAGGGATATTTTGGGCATGGGTCAAATTTCCACCCTATTTGAAAGGGGAAAAAAATGTAGCTCAAACCAAGAGAAAACAAATATATCCCACTGCTCAGTTTTTTTTTTTTTTTTACATGTCTATGAAAAGGCAGATATGTTTCTGTAACAATAACAGTGGCAAATAGAAAAGTTTGAAACTATGAACAAAATTAGTGTTAACATCCTTTTCCCTGCCCTTTTAACTGCGACATAAACCCACACCAAGCACTGTCAAGTATTACAAATATATGTAGACATTTCAGATGTAATTTAAATCTACGAGTTTTTAGATGCATGTTCAAATCTCATTTAGTGAAACAGAAACTCACAAAAGTACTGTTAATCTACGTCATTCAACATCACTGCTAATTCTATGGCATTAAACAGTTTAAATACTGCTCAGTTTAATATTATTTAATACCATACAATGAAGTGATCTATGAGTGAGTGAAAAGCTGTAAACAACACTCAATAAACATAATGCAGGAAACAAGAACACTCCAAAAACTTGATAAGAGGTCACTGTAGAACAACTCTCCAAATTTTACTTAGAGAACAAAAAGTCCTGATTGTGTGTAAGTGTGCATATATCCATATATATGTGTGTGTAAGTGTATAAATGTACACACAGACTTACTTACTTAGTTGTTCCCCTTCTACCGTGAGGTGTAGAGGTTTGGAAGAGAGAGTGCCAGACTATCCTATCGGCTGTCTTCCTCCTGTTCCATTCTAGTCCTCGGTCCCTCAAAGATTGTCTAATGTCCTCCCAGCGAACTCTGGGTCGTCCTGGGGGTCTGGATCCCTGGCTCTTTGTTTCCCATGCTTGTCGTGGTAGCCGATCTTCTCCCATTCTGCAGACATGGCCAAACCATCTTAGTTGGGACTGTTGTACCTGGGTCTGCAGGGGGTGGGATTTTAGGCCTTGACGTATCGTCTGGTTGCGGACCATGTCTCCTCTTGTTACTTCAACCACCTTCCTCAGATACCTCATTTCTGAGGTTTGGATCTGGCTTTTGTGGGTTGTAGTCATTGCTCATGACTTGCATCCATATGTCAAGACTGGGACATAGGTGGAGCGGTATACAGCCATCTTCGTTTTCTTACCAACCTCTCTCTTGCTGAGGAATCCTCGATCTATGACCAGAAAAAGTCTCCCAGCCGCAGCTTTCTGAGTGGCCAACTCTTCCCTGATGCCTCCCTTTCGGTCTACAACAGCTCCGAGACATCTAAAGTGGTCGACCCGCTCCAGGACCTGTTCTCCCAGCTTAATCTGATGCCTTCTTTCTTCTCGTGATATCCCTATGGATTTTGTTTTAGAGCTGCTTATGACCATCCCTCTCTTCTCCAGCTCTTCCTTCCATACTTGCAGGTTGAATTGGAGATGTGCCTCCAATCTAGCAATCAGGGCAACATCATCAGCAAATGCCAGCTCTGAAATACATACCTGTCCCATCTTCCAGTACCCCAGTGAATACTCTCGTTCTCTCCCCACATGCCCCGATAACATCGCCCATGAGGAGCATGAAAAGACAAGGTGACAGGACATCACCTTGTCTTACACCAGTGGTGGTCCTGAACTCTTCCGACCCATGGCCCGCCGTCCTCACATAATTTCTGCAAGACCCGTAGAAGCTCTGTATAGCATGAATCAGAGGTACTGGAATGTTCTTCCTTGCTAAACAGTCCAAAAGTTCTCTCCAGGGGACCCTGTCAAACACCTTTTCCAGATCTATGAAACAAAGATGGATCTCACTCTTATACTCAAGAGCCTTTTCACTCAGCTGTCTGAGTGTGAAGATTAGGTCCAGAGTACTTCGGCCTGCTCGAAACCCACACTGGACCCCATCCAATTGTGGCTCAGCTAGGCGTCGGAGTCTCTGCTCTAGGATTCCAGAGTAGATTTTACCAGGGACACTGAGAAGCGACATGCCCCCATGGCCTCCACACTGTCGACTGTCACCCCTCTTGAAAACCGGTGCCATGATGGCAACTTCCCAATCCCCCGGTATGGTCTTTGTTGCACCACGCTGCCTGTAGGATCCTTAAGAGTAATAGGTCGCCTGATGCTCCCATGTACTTAACCATTTCTGCTGTTATACCATCATGCCCTGCTGCTTTGCCCATCTTGATTTTCTCCAGTGCTGCCTTCAGTTCTTCCATCTTTATGTCATCTTCATTACCATTGGTTTCCTCTTCCGTGCTAGTGGTTATCATTTCTGATGCTTGACCTTACTCACCAACAAGGAGTTCTGAAAAATATTCTTTCCATTACTTCCTTCGGGGCAGTAAGCAATTTGCCTTGCTTGTCCTTTATAAATTTGAGAGGGCATTGTTTTTCCTTCCTCATGTTCTTTAGGGTCTTATAGAACAATTTCTGGTTTTCTTGCGCATCTTTTTCTAGCTTTTCTCCAAATTCTTCCCAGGACTTCTGCTTTGCTGCTAGCACCTTGTTCTTTGCTTCTGTTCTGAGTACCATATATTCTCTATATTTCTTTATTTGTCCTGCTGTGTTTTTAGCTCCTAAGTATTGTTTCCATGCCATTTTCTTCTCTTTTATTTTCTCTTTGACTTCCTCTGTCCACCAAAGTGTCCTCTTTCTCGTGTTCCCAAGTCGGACTTCACCATGTGCTTCTGCAGCAGCTGTCTTTATGATGTCCTTGAATTTAAGCCAGAGGGTTTCCAAGTCATCAGGTTGTTCTTCTGTGTTTCTCACTGCTGTAGCAGTAAGCCCCTGATATCTGGTCTTAATTTCTGGCTCTCTCAGCTTGTAGGTCTTAATGCTCATTTCTCCCGTTCGTTTACTTGGTTTCTTGCGTGATGTTGGGCAGTTCCTAGGCTGAGCAACTCTTTCAGTTGTTCTTTTGATTGTAAGAAGGTAGTGATCACCTCCAATCTCTGGCCCCCTCCAGACTCTAGCATCACAGACATATTTGAATGAGCTCCTCCTAACAATGGCATAGTCGATCAATGACTTCTCATTCTTTGTTGGTTCACATCTAGTGTATGCATGTATGCTTTGTGTTTGTAATGATCAGATTCTGCTCACTGCAGAATCTAAGGAGTCACTTTCCATTGTCATTGAGAGTATCTTCTCCATATATTCCGATAACTCCACCCCATCTAGTATGGTCATTTCCAACTCTGGCATTGAAATCTCCGAGCATGATAATTTCATCTAGGCAGTCATCCACTGTCCTTTGAAGCAGCTCGAAGAATTCCTCCTTGACCTCTGCTCTCTCATCCTCATTTGGTCCATACACTATGACCAGGTTGACTATGGTTTCTTCTTCTTTTAGTTTTACAACCATAATGCGCTCCGAGACAAAGTTCCATCCCTTGATACTATCTTTCTGGTTTTTGGCCACAATGCAACCCACGCCCCCTTTAGCTCTTTCAGACGTGGGTACACCACTGTAGAGCAGCGTGTTGCCATCGAGATCCATGACTCCTCGTCCCTTTTTCTTTGTTTCCGTTATAGCCAGGATTTCTAATTTTGCTTTCCTCATCTCTTCCACCAGCTCCTCTTCTTTCCCATTTATACTTCTTGTGTTCCATAAGTCGTAGTCCGCAGTCCGTCGCCTTTAGAATCAGTCCGGTTTTCTCTCTTGTAGTTCGCGTAATCAAGTTTTAAAGCAAACAGGTGATTGGCCTGTTGTGCCTTTGCATGGTGGAGGGGCTGCCTCCTTACGGCCTCCATGCAGGCCCCCCCCCCCCTATTTTTTCAGCCGGGCTTGGGACTGGCCTAGGCGGAGTTTGAAGTCACACAGACATATACACAAACTATCAGAAATACTCTGAATTGCTAGGGATGAAAAGTAACCAAACTTTTAATATGGTTTTCCACTGGTTAATAAAGACACAAAAATTGGCTAAATAGCTCTGTATTTTTTCAATGCCTAGAGATCCTCAGAAAGATACAAGTATATTATTAGGAATCACAAACATCTTTACTGAACACCTCAGTATGATTAACATTGTTACTGAACACCTTACACACACAATGTTGTGCATCTTTATAATAGGGTATTGTTGATTAACTAGGGTTGCTGAGATTGTCGCTCTTTCGCAGTCAATGTCAAGTTGAAGAATTTGCATGTGTTCTGCAGCTGAGTGGTGCTGTATAGAGTATTTGTGATTGTTGGTGAGCCGGGCAACAGCTTTATTCTTTCTGGTCAACAGCACATGCTGAACTGTCTCATATGGATGGTTGCAGTTACAGCAATTAGGCTCATGTGTGGGGTTTAATTTGTTTAAGTACTTGTTGAGTCTGGTGTGTTCTGTTCTAAGCTGGAAGATTGTTGAAGATTGTGCTCTGCTCCACATGTCGTAGGTTGTTGATGTTGTCCTTTTATGCGCCCTAATATAACCAACTAGGTTGAACGGGACGTGCCTCGCCAAAAGTTTTACATTAAAAAAAAAATTTTTTTTTTTAAATATACCCAAAAGCTCATCAGTTCAGCCATTTCCCTTTGAAGCTGTTTTGGAGTACTCGTTCAGCTGTTTGCATGTTGGCTGGAGTGTTTGTTTGAACCAAGTTTGCTCCTAGTTTTGATAGTCTGTCTGCTTTTTCATTGCCTGATATGTCTGTGTGTCTTGGTATCCACTGGAGAGTGACCCTAATGTTGTATGTTGTTAGCAGGTTGTCAAATGTTTCAACCAGCAGTGTTATTTCTTTATTTTCAGTATGGAGGTATTCTTCCAAAGCCTGAAGTGTTGATTTTGAATCAGTGAAGGTTATGAGGGCTTATAGACTTATTTTAACTGGCTGAATATTGCTGTAAGGGTGGTGTTTATTGCTGTAATCTCTTCTGTGTAATTAGTACAGAACTCTCCACATGGTTCATATATTTCTAGTGTATTGCCATCTGAGTACTTCACGAAAGTCCAGCATTTATGGTGGCCTTGAAGGCAGAGCCATCTGTGTATGCATGTATTGCAGTGTTAGGGTAGCTATCTATAGTCTCTAAAGTAGCTGTCTTAAGTAGTTTGGTTGGTGTCTCTTGTTAGTGTGCTACCCATGAGTGTGATTTTATTATGGGTAGTTTTAACTCTCTTGTTAGTGTGCTACCCATGACTGTGATTTTATTATGGGTAGTTTTAACTCCTTTCTGGGATAAAGGACTGGGTATTTTTCCAGTGTTTCTCATATCTGTGGGAGGTTGTGTGTTTTGCTATAGTTGTTGCTACTTATAGTGGTGGTGTTTGTTTTAACTTGCTAATGAGCTTCCAGTTTTCAACCAGTTGTCTGTTTGGGTGTTCTTTACTCATTCTTCTATAGCACTCTGTTGCTTCAAGAACAGCACGTTTACACTGTAGGTCCATAGGCTCATTGTTTGCATCAATTTCTCAGGCAGCTGCTGGCATGGTTCTCATACCCCCACATATGAACCTTAGGGCTTGGTTTTGGACTTTGTCCAATTCTGTTTGGCTTGTTTTTCTCATTGCCGACTGCAGTGGTAGGTTATTATCCATGACTGATCAGACATATCCCAGGTACAGCTGTCTCAGATTTCCTTTTCCTGTTCCCCAGCTGGTGCTTGCAAGATAAATGTCTACTGGCCTCATCTTTCATTTTGTGCATGAAGGTATTGAGGAATAGCTGTCTTGTCAAGCTCCACCCCTCAAGGAGATGGCAGGATTTTCTTCTCTGCATAGTAGTTGTCCATCAACTTGTCCTTCTTGGTTTCCTTGATGCTCCTGGTGAAAACTGTGTATATTGTTTTTTGGGTGTTTATCTTTAGTTTCCAGAGCCTGCAGTGTACAGCTATTGTGGCTAGAGCTCTAATTAGTTTGTGCCATTTTTTTAATATGTGGAGAATATTCAGCTGATAAGTAATCATGCTGGGGATGATGACGCCATTGTAGTGCGTGGTGAGAAATCAGGATGGGGCTTCTCTGTAAGAATAACGGGCAGGGTCGTCGCTGAACAGAGTGAAGCCCACATGACAACAACCTCCAGCATGAGAACGGAGGTAGAGGCAGTTACTGCAGTACTGAGGTGGCTGTCTAAAACTCCATCAACCAGGGCAGTTATATTGTCACTCTCAAGCCATGCTTCGGAAAGTTCAGAATGGATGGCTGATGCAGGAATGGAAAACATCAATAGGATCCTCAAGCTAACAAGAACTGGTGTGAATCTACTGTCTGGTCATGCAGGGGTATGTGGCAATGAGAGAGAGCTGACAGACTGGCCTCGAGAGCACCCATTGTGGGGACACTGGACATGGATAAGGGAGAGATACTAAGAGCAATTAATGATTGTTTGCTGGATAATGACACTGCAATGGATGAATCAACAAGGCTGAGACTGTTGGAGTTTGGCATCAAACGTGGGACTAGCAGAAATGGACGTGACAGAGGATGCATCCGTCGTATGTACAACCAGCGTGATACAAGTACAATTAGCATTCTTACTCTTTGACATTTGCTGAGGGAGACTGAGCACCTACGGGTTTGCCCGGAGTGCAGTGAGGTCGATTCTGTTTAACAATAACAATATTAGGCAATCTCTGAAGGACTGAGGACTAGATTAGATTGGAACCAGGCCTGAAGGAAGACAGCTAATAGGATAGTATGGAGGCGCCCTCCTCCAAACCTCACGGTAGAAGAGGGATGACTAAGTAAGTATGTAAGTGTTAAAATTAGAATCAGCTTTTTAAAATTAACTGCATCAGGATTATGCAATAATATTAAAGCTGTAAACAACTCACAATTTTTTAGAATGTTATATACCCCAAAACTACTCGCTTGATGATTTCAACTAAAAAGAAAATTATGGTTCCTAACTACATATTTTTATTCATATTATTATGGTCTCATTATTTCCCTTGAAGAATAACAGTTTGCATCCCTCACCCTCTCATGGTTTTCTTCTTTATACTTTCACTCACCCTTTTAGCGTTAAGATTCCATTCCCTTCTCTCAACTTCTAAGCTTACATCTGATATGTCATGATTACAATGATTTCTGGCAATGCACTCAAGAGATGCTTCAGTTCTTTTGCCGAAATATGTAACCTGAGCGTGTTTTATCTAAAGCTCTAAATTGCATTATACAGATCACTCATCAGATAGCTGCTACTCATCAAGAAACCTACTGCTACAACTCAAAGACTCAAACTCCTAACTGCTTGGCAATGAAAAAAAAATTATTCATCAAGTGCCTATTCTCCTCTCTGATCCTGTTACCAGTGAGGGGTTTCATTTTGCTCCTTTGGTTGCATGTTGTAGGGATAGGAATTTCAGGGACATTTTTGTTCACAGCTGCTTGGTAACTACTACCCCTATATACTTTGGTACTAAAGCTTGTCAATGCCGTAAATGTCGCATGTATCCATTTTGTGCAAACTCAAAATGTTTCATTTCCGAAAGGCACCTTCATTATTAAGGAGTCATTTACATGTAAATCCAGGAATTTCATTTATGCTACAGTCTGCAAAAGGTGTGGTATTACTTATATTGGTGAAATTGGCAGACAGTTACCTGACAGATTTCTACAGCACAGTTATCACGAGGCTGGTAAACCTGTGGCTCTTCGTGCTGATAATCCCAACCATTCTGGTAATTGCAAGATACAGACAACAGCATTCCGCTCCTGTCATGGTGGTGACAGAACTCACCTTTCTTTGAAGAATTATCTCATTTTCAAAATGGGTTGTCCACCAGATGGACTGAATGTCCATCATCATTTTGCTTGACTTCTGCTATTCAGTGCCTTTCCACTATTTCAGCACCTTTTTTGTTTCATACATCACTTTTCCATGATCTTTCCTATTTGCTGTGTTTCATTTCAAGCTTCTTTTCATTTGCTACTTTATAAGACTTCCATTTCCTCCTAGCTACAACATTTATTCAGCTCTACTATTCCTGTTACCGAATCTTTTGGCCGAATACCATCACCAACCAAGATCTGCTTACTCGTAGCAAGCAAGAGGACATGCATACCATCATAGCTGGCAGACGCTGGAGCTGGGTTGGTCATGTCCTCAGAAGAGACCCCGATGCCATCACAAGAACAGCTATGCTTTGGACCCCTGAAGGAAAGCGAAAGAGAGGCCGACCAAAAACAACTTGGCGGAGGACTGTGGAGGCTGAGATGCAAAGAATGAACCAGAGTTGGGGCACTGTACGAAGGATGGCCACCGACCGTGCAAAGTGGAATCAATTTGTTGTTGCCCTACAAGACGCCACTAGGCGTGATGGCCACTGACTGCTTTGATGGTCGGTGGTTAAGGATCGAAGAAGAAGAAGACTATTCCTGTTAATTGATTGTTTCAAGCTTTAACCAGCATTATTTTTTCATCTGTTTAGTTCTTTCAATTTCTCCTTCTGATTGCTCATAGTTTGTTGAATTTCTTCTATTGATATTTCTTCCTTTCTGGTTTTGCATTTTACTTGCTTATTTGTTGTATTTTTTCTCACATCACCTGTGTTATTTTTTTAAAAATTTCTGCATAGCTCATCTTTTCTGTGTTTCATATTTTTAGATGTGTTTGCAGTGTTCATCATCTTCTTTTTGATCTGTCTATATTTCTTGTCTTTGATGCCTGTTTGTAACCATTGTCGATGAAGGTTGAACCCCGAAACGTCCCATGTTTCTAGTGTACCATCCATTTGTAAAACTGACTCCATACCCTTTTCTTTTGAAGTATATGACAAGAGAAATAGTTTAAATTGTTCTACAACAATCCTAAGAGTAACACTCCACAAACTATGTCAGCAGTCCAAAAGAGCTGTGATACACTGGATCCCATCCCACTGCAACATCCCCAGAAATGAAGAAGCTGACAGACTGGCAAAGGAAGCTGGGAAGCTACCTCAACTTGACACAAGCATAACTTATGAAGAAATCAAGAGTTTTATCAACAGCAGATACAGGAGCAAGTGGGAAGCAGAGCATCCAGGCCACCAAACAAATAATTCATTTTACCAGCTTAGCAGAAGTGAACAAGTGGTAATCTTCAGACTCCCCACAGGCCACAACAGATTAAGTTACCATCTATTCAACAAGCTGAAGATAGGAACTACTGATGAGTGTAACTGCAGCACAGATAAAATGACTGCTGAACATCTACTACACAGGTACCCAACATGAGGAACAGAGAAAGCGCATGTGGCCATCACCAGTACCATTCCTGGAAAAATTGTATGGAGATACCAACAGCCTCTATACCACTGCTTTCTCTGAACATATTCAAGTCGACGTCTGACAAAGAATGCAGAAGAAGTTCTACAACAATTAATTTAAAGCGGATTTTAACCAGACTGGATATTTAAAGACAAACAAATAAGGAGGGAAAACATAAAGCCTGTAAACAGTAAATAAATAATACACAGGCACTCATAGGAAATAAAGATGATGATGCATATCCTGGTTACGTGGAAAGATCGTGCTAATGACCTCTGTCCACGAAGCACTATTTTGTGATGCCTAGTTGGCAGAGAAGATAGTAACGATTTGCTCCTTACTTGGAAACTGAATCTTGTTCACCACTACTATGAAGTCTTTATAGACACTGCACTGCAGATACCTCTAACAGAACTTATTGATAAATAGTCTTTCTAGATGACTGTGGCCTTGTTTCCATTTCCTGAAGGTGAGTAGGCCAGAAGGCATCTGTAAGTCCTTCATTTCAAAGTTTTTTGTTTTATTGATAGCAGTTTAGTCAAACTATTTCTTTTTTTTTTTTGCTCTTGTTTAACTTCCTACAGTATCATGTTTTTGATATATATCTGCAGACCGGACGTAGCTTTGTTCCTTCAATTTCCATTTCTAGTTTATTTTCTTGGGTTTCCATTAATTTCTACCTATCGATATTTCCAACAGATTTTATTTAGTTTTAATATTTTGAAACAGCAGTGCTGTTTAAACACTGTCTGTAAAAGTTAGGATTATTTATGTTACTTGAGCTCTTTCTTATTTCATCTGGTATACCTCTTTTTTAATTACATGTAGTGGGGCAGTGGTATATATTGGCCTGGTCTTAGTACCCTAGGCATTTCAAAGTATCATTTCTGTTTATTCTGAACTATGAAGACAAGAAACTACTAGTTTTAAACCAGTGTTTAATATGCTTTTTACACGTAAAATTAAACACACCTGCCACTGGTAAAGAGATGGTATGCATTCTGAATTATGTCCTTGCATTAATTTGAAAGAAAACTTTGTGAAGTCTATGAATGTCCTTGTTTTATTCTTCATGATGCATAAGTCTTAGATGATTTCCATTTAGCTTTTGCATAAAAATCTGTATCAATACATAACTTGTGTAACTTATAATGTATGTAGGATTTTTATGATGGTTTTAATAACATTGTATTACATAGCTTACCATGTTTAGCCAAAACTCGAATGACACTGTTCCATTTACTTCTGTAACAGCACACAGGTCTGTTGTTAAAAGATAAATTTATGGAAATAACAGTAAATTCCATCATTAAAAACATATTAAGAAATTACAGGAGTCCAAAGTCAAAATCCAAAGGAATGACTTTCATTACAAATTGAGATGTTCAAACTATGCTGAGACACATTTAACTGATTTCTGCACTAAATAAAATATGCAGTCACATATCATATAATCAGGTATGATGCCTACAGCAGATTTAGTGTAACAAAATCACTGATTTTGACAATAAAAGCTTAAGCAGTAGATACAAGAAAGAATTAAGTGCTAGTATATTGCTCAATAAGCATATCAGCAACCACAGAATATCATGCAGTGCCTTTTGCACATGGTCAATGTGTGATACCCAATTCTTCTTCTTCTTCTTTGATCCTTAACCGCCGACCGTCAAAGCAGTCAGTGGCCATCACGCCTAGTGGTGTCTTGTAGGGCAACAACAAATTGATTCCACTTTGCTCGGTTGGCGGCCATCCTTCGTACAGTGCCCCAACTCTGGTTCATTCTTTGCATCTCAGCCTCCACAGTCCTCCGCCAGGTTGTTTTTGGTCGGCCTCTCTTTCGTTTTCCTTCAGGGGTCCAAAGCATAGCTGTTCTTGTGATGGCATCGGGGTCTCTTCTGAGGACATGGCCAACCCAGCTCCAGTGTCTGCCAGCTATGATGGTGTGCATGTCCTCTTGCTTGCTCCGAATAAGCAGATCTTGGTTGGTGATGGTATTCGGCCAAAAGATTCAGTGAATTTTTCTTAGGCATGTTGTGTGAAAAGAGGACAATTTCGACATTTCCTTCTCTGTAACTCTCCAGCATTCTGCACCATAGAGAAGCACAGAAAGCACACAGATCAGATATAATCTTAATTTTGTGCTTGTGCTGTATTGAGAGGACTTCCAGATGTTGTTTAGGCTAAAAAAGGCTGTTCTTGCCTTATTCATTCTGATGTTGATGTCTTTGCCTGCCCCGCCGTCTGGTGTTACTATGCTTCCTAGGTATGTGAAGGTATCTGTCTGTACCAGTTGCTGATTCCTTACTGATTTGGGCTCAGGGTTGCTCACATTGAGCGTCATGACCTCAGACTTCTTTAAATTGATGTTCAAGCCCACCTGCTGGCTATACTTATTAAGCTGAACCCCTGTCTTTGTAAAAAAAAATTGAAGCTACGGAAACGAACGTGTTACCCAATAAGAAGCACTTAAAGAAACATGCAAAAGCCCTCCACAGCAGCTACTACAAAATGAAACATTACCAACCAATTAACATTTATTAGTGCTGCTTATCAAACACCCGATTTCTTCCTAAGGGGAAATGCATGAAATGATCATGATTAGATCCATTTTGCTCATTAGCAAATATGACAAGATCACCAAAGACAGGAGAACCAGATAAAAGTCAGTGGAACAAAAGGTGAGGAAAATATGCTGACTTTGGATAAGAAAGCCACTGAGGAAACCAGATGATAGCATTTCAAGGAAATCCTTGCTCTGGACTCCATAGGGTAAGAGATATATAAGACCTAAAATTATTTGGGCAAGTGAGTTGGAGACAGATAGGAAAAGGATAAAGAACACATGGGAAGATCCTGAATGAATCACACAAGACAAGAAGGTTTTGCATGATTGTAAGCCTCATACAATAGCTAAAGGATAATGAATAAATGGATATCCTGAAAAACAAAGCACAGGGGTCAAGCATTAAAACTTGTGAACTCAGTGTTAGAGAAATGTTACAAATAATCTGAACAGGGACAACATTTTATATTTTAAACAAACACCAGACCCACAGACAATGACACATAAATGCCCATATGTCGTAGATTTTTATAAGATAGGTAATACATGTTTATAGTCCTGTCTGAGCAAAGGTGACAGTGATAACTATGTAAGAGTAAGGTGTAAGAAATAGTTTTTCTCACGAGGTGATAGTGTAAGAGAAAGGACAGTCTCTGGATTGAATAATTTCTCTAATCCAGCCTATCTGTACGACTATATTTAAAATCAGACGCACTTTCTCTCCTTATACAAAATACAAGTTACACTGCACCCACGTGCACACAATTCTGTGACAAATACGCACAAACGTGAAAACAAACTATGGATAACAGATAGGGTAGGGGTGGACCAACACAATAACTTAAGGTTTATTAAGTTTATTTATCACTAGAACTTTACAACATAAATCATATACAGTAGAACTCCATTTATCCGAACCCCAATTATCCGAACATCCAATTATCCGAACACTTTTTCCAGAAAAAAAAAAACAGGCGCCACCAGTCACGTTAGACTACATTTCTTTCTTTGGCCTTGGAGATGATGAATGTTTCCACTGTGAAGACTGTGTCTTGGTTTCCGGGTCATACCCGTAAACCCACGTCTCATCACCAGTGATCAATGTGTTCAGGAAGTTACTGTCACTGTTTGCGCATTCCAGCATGTCCTGTGCGACTTCCAGACGGAGTTGCTTCTGCTCCATCGTTAACAGCTTCGGCACGAATTTAGCGCACACTCTCCGCAAGTTCAAATCCTCCATCAATATGGATTGTACTGAACCGTGGCTTATCCCCACCTCGTGTGTAAGTTCTCGGATGGTGATATGACGGTTCTGCATGACAAAGTCCGCACTTCGTGAATGACCACGTTGTTTTGGCTTGTTGATGGTCTACCGGAACGTGGCTTGCTATCCACCGATGTGCGGCCATCTTTGAAATGGTTGTACCACTCCTTAATTTGTATAATGCTCATGGCTTCATCGCCAAAAGCTTGTTGAATCTTTCGAATTGTTTCTACTTGGGTATCACCGAGCTTTTGGCAAAATTTAATGCAATACCGCTATTCAAAACGTTCCGTCATTTCGTGACAAAAAAAATCCCAACAGCTTGTTACTACCACAGCTCGCGCGTACACTAATTGCAGACAACTGACACTGTTTTTGGGAGGGAAAAAATTCACGGATGCGCAGGAAGGTCTTCTCCACTGTATCCACCAGAGAAACCTCCTGTATATCATTTTTTTCCCCCGAAAAAAAAAAAGGTCTGATACTTTTTGACCAGACCTCATATATCCATAGATGCCGTTCTTTCGCTCCTTAATGCGAAAGTCGCACCTACGGCCAGGGCTGGGCACATCTACGGTTTGATTCCTGAATGAAAGGTTTTTTCTTCACCTCGGCCGACCAACAACCTCTGGCTTGTCTTTCATTCTCTCCACCTGCCGCATATCAGCTATGTAAGTTAATTCCCCTGAAAATGTAACAATCCAAGGTACGTCTCAGACTTATCGCCCTTGATTCTTCAAAGAAACTGTTAACGCCTGGCCTCTGCCCGCATGTTTCCCTGATTAAAGAACGATTACGCTGTGCTGCGCACTTCGCTCTGATCCACCGTGCTTAATTGCCAAACAGCTTGCGTGTTAATTGCGATAGTGAATCAGGCATTAATGTAGCAAAAAAAAAAATAACCCTAGATGGGGGGTGCCAAAAGTGGATGGTCACTGCTGCCCTATTTACATATGTGACACCATATACATTGGAAAAAAAGACTGAAACTGGGCCAAATATGCCCAAGTGTCCTGTTATAGAAGACATGTGATGTGTGATGTTCAGAATACCCTGGACAGAAAAAAAAGACCAACAGAGAAGTACTGCACTCACTAAACGTAGAGAAAAATTGGTTCCTAAATACCATCACAATAAGGAAGCTGAAATTTTTCGGTCATATAAAAAGACATAATAGTCTGGAAAAATTAGTAATGGAAGGCATGGTCCCTGGATGAGGGGAAGGGGTCGACCCAGATGACGGTGGATCTAGGACATCACAGAGAGTCTAAACTTGTCTTTGGACCAGCGAACCAGAGCTGGTCAAGACCGCACCCCACCTCCACGTGGTGGTCCTGGAAACAGTCTGCAGCAGTGCAGTCTGGCTGAGCGAGTGTGGATCGAAATGGGAAGGCAAACCCGGTCCTAAAAAATGCCGTGCAGAAGTCGGATGTGTCGACTGAAAGGTGCAGATATCACAGCTTAGGCGTAAACAGACACAACGCAACCACCGTCCTTTTCAGGACGAACGAAGAAGAAGAAGAATACCACATCGGAGACTAGAATTAAAAACAATGTGAAAAACATCTTCAGTAATTTAATATGGACATTATACATATAAAGATCTCTTCTACGGACAACTGGCAGATGGCAAAAGAACAGTTGGGTGACCACAGCTGAGATTCAAAGATGTATGCAAGAGCAAGAGAGACATGAGGGCACTGGACATAAGTGGCGATGCTATCTACGGTGCCACCTCAGACTGGGCAAAAAGAAGCTCACACAACAAGCAGAAGAGAGGAGAAAACATCCAAAGGAACACCAGAAAAATAAGTAGCTGAGGGCTGTCACCTCAAGGGTGCATTCCTTTAATCAGTTATGACTGAAAGGGCTATTTTTATAATTAGTTATTATTATTATTATCAATCAATCAATCAATCAATCACTCAATCGCTCACCCACCCACGCACGCACTCAGGCACAGGTATGTGTATACACAGACTCCACTGGGAAAACCAGACATTTCACACAAAATTAAATCTGAGAAAATTTATTTTTAAACTTTGAAACACTGTGGGAAAAAAATATTTAATCTAGGGACATAAATGTTTATGTGTATGAATCTGTAGACTGCATGACCCACTTTTTGTAACATATCTGGTTTTTCCACTGGTATAAAGAAAGCCCTCGGTCCCCAGAAAAGTAAGATGGCACCGCTAAACACCATCAGCAGAGAGAAGCTAACCGATAAGGGTAAGCAGATGGAGAGGTGAGTCGAGCACTACTCTGAGCTTTATGCTAGAGAAAATACTGTCATGCCTTCAGCCCTTGATGCTGTCAAATGTCTGCCAACTATGGAGGAGCTGGATGCTGAATCAACATTAGAGGAACTCAGCAAGGCCATTGATAGCTTGGCCTCTAGCAAAGCACCAGGCAGTGATGGGATTCCTCCCGATTTAATCAAATGCTGTAAGAGCATGCTATTACATCCACTGCATAGGGTGCTGTGCCAGTGCTGGGAATAGGCAACTATTCCTCAAGACATGCGAGATGCCAAGATTGTTACACTATAAAAATAAAGGAGACAGAAGTGATTGCAATAATTACAGAGGCATCTCTCATCTTAGTATTGCTGGTAAGGTTTTTGCTAGAGTCATCTTAATGCGACTACACAAGTTAGCTAAGCACATATCCAGAGTGACAGTGTGGATTCCGAGCTGGTAGATCAACAACAGACATGATCTTTTTCTCTCCGACAGCTATAGGAAAATTCAGGAGAGCAAAATAGGCCTTTATATATCACCTTTATAGACCTCACAAAGGCATTTGACCTGGTTAGTAGGGATGGACTCTTCAAAATCCTCCTGAAAATAGAGTGCCCTGCTAAATTGCTGGGAATGATAAAGTCATTCCATGAAGACATGAAGGGAACAGTCCAATTTGCTGGAAGCACATCCCAGCCCTTTGACATACGAAGTGGTGTTAAACAAGGCTGCAATCTGGCTCCAACCCTCTTCAGGTTCTTCTTTGCCTTACTCTTGAAACATGCATTCAGAGATGCAACTGAAGGAATATGCCTTCACACTAGGTCAGATGGCCGTTTGTTTAATCTTTCAAGGCTGAAGGCAAAAGGAAAAATCTGAAGGCTTACTATAAGAGACTTGCTGTTTGCTAATGACGCTGCAGTATCACTCAAAGTCAACAGGAGCTTCAGAGCTTGATGAATCGCTTCACCCAAGCATGCAAGGCTCACAATAAGTCTTAAGAAAACGAATGTGCTGAGTCAGGATGTGGGTGCTGCACCAGTTATCACTATCGATAACTATGAATTGGCAGTGGTGCACTTCACATACCTGGGGTCTACCATTAATGACAAACTCTCACTGGACACAGAAATTGACAACCCCATTGGCAAAGCTGCAGCTACCTTTGCCCGCCTCACATTGCGTGTTTGGGGAAACTCCAAACTCACAATGAAGACCAAAGCAGTGGTATACAACGCCTGCGTCACCAGTACACTCCTATATGGCAGTGAGACCTGGACAACCTATGCTAAGCAAGAAAGAAGGCTCAACACCTTCCATCTACGGGGCCTACGCCCCATCCTTGGCATTTCTTGGAAAGATAGTGACAAATGTCGAGGTGTTGTCACGTGCTGGCCTTCAAAGCATGTATACACTGCTTAGACAGCCCAGACTATGCTGGCTTGGCCATGTCCACCGCATGGAAGATAGTTGCATCCCAAAAGATATCTTCTATGGCCAACTAGCAGATGGCAGAAGAACAGTTGGGCGACCGCAGCTGAGGTTCAAAGATGTGTGCAAGAGAGATATGAGGGCACTGGACATAAATCCAGCAACCTGGGAGGATGAAGCTGCCGATCACACCAAGTGGTGATGCTATCTACGGCGCCACCTCAGATTGAGCGAAAAGAAACTCACACAACAAGCAGAAGAGAGGAGAAAACGTCGAAAGGAGCACCAGGAAAATAAGCAGCTGAGGGCTGTCACCTCAGGGGCACATTCCCATAGTCAGTTATGACTGAAGGGGCTATTATTATTATTATTATTATGTACATTCTTAGTTTGCTCTTGCTTCTTTCTCATTTTTTTTACCTAAAAGCATCAAATAAATCTAGAAAATGTCAAAATATTCAATTTAAAAGTATGTTCAAGCGAGCTGGAGCCAATAATTATTTGCACAATGTAGAAAAGTTTGTTGGAATTTGCTTCCCGTAGCCTTCGGGATCTGCAGGGTTCTAGCACTCAGTGAACATTTGTATTCAACCACAGCATTGCGCTTAGCTTCAACCACAGGTGTTATTACATCTGATGAAGCATCAAACCAGTCATTTGGCAAGCGCAGTAATGTGGATGGTGTTCCGCAGGCGCTCCAGTTCTCTGTAGCAGTATCACCATGCTGTGGTCTACTCAGCATTTTCTTGAAGGTTGTGGTAAATTGAGTGATCATAAGAGTGTCTGACATCTTGCTGGTATCGATGCTGGGTTTCCCTTTATGTCTGACATGATGGAGTTTTCTTGGTTGTGCTCTGAATTAGCAGCAAACCAAGGAGTGATCTGTATCACAGTCTGCACTATGGTACAAGCACATGGAGAGCACATACCTGAGAAGTGGCCTTCTGACAAGAATCAGATCCAGTTGGTGCCAGTGCTTGGATCATCGGTGTCTCCATGACACCTTATGTTGAGGTTTTGTCTGAAAGTAGGTGTTGGTCATAATGGACACACAACTCCATGAGCCGTTGTCCATTTTCATTCATCTTGCCAATACCAAACCTGCCCAGACATGAAGGCCATGAAACATTATTGGCACCCACTCTAGCGTTGAAGTCAGCAAGCAGAAAAAGCTGTTCTTGCTTACCTGTGCTTTTGATAACTGCTGCTAGATTCTCATAGCACTCGTCTTTAACTTCTGAGGCAGAGTACAGAGTAGAAGCATACACAGTGACAAGGGTGATGGGACCTGCACTAGTTTGCAGGCGAAGTGTTAACAGGCGTTCTGATCCATTCTCACATGGTTCAACAATTTTAGTTAACGATTTTTTTACCGAAAACCTTCTCCGTGTTCTCTAGTTTTATTAAGGTTTTTCCCTTGCCAATAAATTATAAAGTCCTTCTCACTCACCATTCCAGAGCCTGCAAGACGCGTTTACTGAAGTGCAGCTATATCCATCTGAAGTCGTTTAAGTTTGCCATTGATTATGGCAGTCTTCCTGACATCGTTTATGTCATAAGGGTTTTCGGATAGTCCAGTCAACATAGTCTGGATATTCCAACATCCCAATCTGATAGTTTGTTTATTTCTATTACATCTTGTTTTGTGATTACTGCTTGGTGTAAAATTTTCTGTCCATAATTCGAATTTGACCCTAATCCCCATGCACCCAATGGGGAAAGCAGACAGTGGTGGGACAACATCTAATTGACTGGGGGCTGCTCAGCTTGAAACAGATGGTAGCTGTCCAGTGAGATCCTAGAACCTCTCCCACTGTCGGAAGTAGCCCCTGGTGCCATGCCCTACGCCAGTTGGGCAAAATGTTTATAACCAGTAACTGCTACTTCCCGTGTTCTGCCAACATCAATAGGGTGAAGCTGGAGTTTCCTCTCAGGGCCCGAACTTGGGCATAGTTATATGGAGATCAAGCTGTTTCCCATGCAGCATGTTCCCCCTCTCCACGCAGCCGGCAGGTCCAAAGGAACGGCAGTAGCAGATACAGTCTGGTACCAGCCACGTCGCAGGAGTTGCCAGAATAATGTCAAATCAGCATTAGACTGCCTTAGGAACTCCGACTCCAGATTTATTCTCAGGGTTTACTCCTGAAGCCTTTCCGGTAGACGGATATTCCCACAAGGCAGTGGTGGTTTGAATTGAGAGTTTTACCTTCTCTTAGATAGGTTAACAAGCAAGGATCACGAGCCCTATCTGCTCGAAGCTGCTGGTTTTAAGGTGCCAGTGACTCGCCTTCACCCCTTCTCCCATCAGTGGAAACAGTTCTAATGGGCTCAAATTGAGCCACACATGAAGGCCGGGAGCTGGGCTTGGTTGTTAGAGGTAATATGAGGCGCGTGCCATAGAAGCATTTATCTGCAGTGGGAGCTTATCCTCACTACAACTCCCGGCTATGACAACCTTTGGAAGCAGATAGGGGTACACTGTTTGTTTCAGATGTTATGATGTGATGAATATGCTATATATTAAGCATTCAGTATAATCAATCTACCACCCTAGTAGTAACGGGTTGATAGAAAGATACAATGGGACATTGAAATAACTGTTAGGTAAGGTTACTACTAAGTGTCCACAAGACTGCGACTGATTTCTCACTGTGGCTTTGTTTGCTTAAAGGGAAGTACCTAATGAACAAACTGGATTTTCTCCTTTCGCACCGTTTTAGATGCTAACCCTCGAGAATCTATGGCGATACTGAAACACTTGCTACTAGGGTCTGAGCAGGATGAAAATGTGAAATCTTCGTACCAATATGTAATTGATTTGCAACAATGCTTAACTCTTTTAAGTCCCAATCAACGTTATATCAGTTTTCCGGTTCTACTTGTTTGACCCGATCAACGTTATATCGTATTTCGTATCTTTTTCCAATTTTAACAACCCAAAACGTCATTTCCAACAGGAAAACCTGTCTAGTAAATACCTCGTAGGAAATTCTTTTTGTTGGCTCGGGTTTGGCGTTTGACTTCCTTGTCCAGCTGACTGTACTGTTCGCTATATAGTTGCTTTAACCTGGGGGACTTCGCTTCTGTTTTCTTTCTTTTCATTTCCTTTCTCATCGTCTGGTGTTTAATGTTTCTGGTGTTATCCAGTCTTGCTTCTTCCTTTCCTAGAATCCCAAGCATGATGTGCTACTTTCTTTGTATATTGTTGAAATGGTGTTGAAATTCTGGTCTATATCATCAGTCAATGTCTTTTCCTGACTTTTGGCAAATTGATATAGTTTCTTTATGTCGGCCGCAAAAGCTTTTCTGGTAAGGGAGTCCTTCAATTTGCTGATGTCAAACCTTTTCTGTGTAGTTACAGTTGGTGCAGCCCTTCTTAGTTTCACTTTCAGTTTTGCTACTACTAAATGGTGATCACTTCCCACATCTGCACCTCTTCTTACCTTCACATCTTGTAATGCATGTCTCCATCTACCGTTAACCATGATGTGGTCTATCTGGGTTCTGTCCAGACCATTTGGTGATTCCCATGTTAATTTGTGAATTTCTTTATGTGGGAAGAGTGTTCCTCCAATGACCAGGTTGTTAATGCTACAGAAACTTTTTAGTTTATCCCCATTTTCATTTGCTGTTCCGCTGCCGCATTTCCCCATTGTTCTTTCATTATATGTATTGTGTGTACCTGTGACGAAAGTACTGAGATTCTGTCTTTCAAATGGCCCATGTCTTTTTCTCCCTGCATTTTGTTTACTATTTTTAGGGGGGATTACAGAAAAATCCTTCGCCATGTTTCTTCTCCTTCTATTATTTACGTTTTTTCAAGATGAGATCACGAGGGAGTTTGATCTCATCTGCTTTATGGTTCTTCTTTATGTGTTTAGAATGGGGGTGTAGGGAATTGGACAGTATTATTCTAGATTTAGATTATAGAGGCTAGATCAGGATTTGCCCCAGTTTTAGTCTTTTTTAAAGATAGGCATGCAGCTAGACACATTTTTCGGGATTTTTTATATATATATATATTTTGGCCATTTTTGTTTCATTGCCACTAGAGGGCAGAGCTTATTCCCGTTTCTTTGTCTAAAACCCATGCACGTTGCATCAGAAAGATCTAAGGTTCTGATTGGCTGAGAGCTAACTGCAGTTGAAATGCAGAGCTCCCATTGGCTTTAGAACCACGCCGCGCATATGACGTCATGAAGTCGGCGCGTGGGGGTCTTGATACTAATAGGCTAGCATTTCATATTTTCGTTCTCTTCGTCTGTAAATTGCCAAGCCGGTTGCCAGAGTCAAGTCGATTGCCTTCAGTAGGACATTCGAGATTTGGTAAGCATCATTTTTGCGTGGGGACTTTATTTAATTTTTCTAGTCTAGGCGTAGCAGTAAGTTTCTTGGGAAGTGGAGTTTAATTAAATTCGTAACTTCAGAGCCATCAAATACGATCTGAGTGATAGACATGAGAAACTTACTAGGTCCATTTAATTCCTTATTTCAGGAATAGCGGTATTTAAGATGATTTGAAAGTTGCGAGGTCTCGGCAATGCTTGGATCTATTTCAAAAACAGGTCTGCAGAGAAACCCGCATCTGCGAATTTTATTTATTTACAGAATAGTCGAGAGCGTGTGTAATGTGTATTTTCATTTGTGATTTTATTGAGAGTATTGATGCTCGCTAATTATATAGTTACGCATATATCTGTGGACGGGAGTGAAGAGGTGTATTGTTGCACAAGCACGTGAGCGCGTTGGTTACGGTATATTTATTGACACGATGTTCAGAGGGACGAGGGGGAGAGACGCACATGGTCATAAAATTGTAAACACGTGGTTGAACTACGGGGGTTTTCAATTTGATAACAGGGTTTATGTATAACTTTTAAGCAGTATGTAGATGCTAGCGTAAACAGGGTTATATGTTATTGATTGTGCCATGTTATTCTGTGTATTCAGAAGATGGAGAGGAAATTTATTTCTGTTAAGGGAATAATACTTTATTTCAATTTTGAGGTGATTAATCATACTGACTGGAATTTTAGGAATTCCTAGAGAGGGCTAGTTTTATTTTGTATTAATCATTACGGCATTAGTGTCAGCGTAAGAAGTAGGCCACAGTACGACTGCCCAGACCGCGCCAGTGAAAATATTGTTGTTGCTCGGAGTTAGTCAGGCAGAACAAGCGATCTGGGTTAGCCAATGTTTACTTTGTAGGCTCAGGTAGAGAAGGGAACAGGAGAGGAGCGGACGGTGGTGGCGTGATTTTGTATGGAGGTGCATAAGGGGTTGAAGAGTAAGGGAGTTATTTGTTATTTGAAATAGAGTATTTACAGTTTGTTTAGCTGTTGTTTTGTTTTGTCTATAACAGCAGGTGCCGGTTTTGTGGGGAAGAGCGGAATTTTGATCCTACAAAATTTCTCCCACGGCACAGTGGTGGCATTCGCAGACACCCAAAGTCTCGCGTTAATTGCCAGTGGTGGAAGGAGAGGAAGAAAGTACGTTTTCCCAGCCAGGGGAAGACATTTTCCAGCGAATAGGATTTTTGTGGATAAATCCTGAGCTCTGACGCTCGTTACACACGCAGATTTGGCAGGCCGCCAGCGTTGTGGTAATTTTAGGTTCGCTTCTTCACGGCCATAATAAAGCCGACAGCCCCATCGCCCAGTCATAGGTAATAGGGCAGGTAACCTCAGAGGTGTTAGGAGAAGCCAGCTACAGTTCCAGTCCAGAATCCAGTGGGGTTCTGTTAAACCTAGTCGTCAATTTCAGAATGGTGGAGGGAAATAGGGTCACAATACCCTCTACAGATTTTAGAGCAGAGAGCAGCTGCTGAAAGTGTAGTCTACAGGTAGTAGACCAGATAGGCAGAACTGATAGTTTTGGTGAATCATAGCAGAGGACTGCTGCTGAAGTTTAGAGGTGCCATTAGTTGTGTTCAGGAGATTCCAGGATAGGCTGTGTAGGACCGAAGTCTGTGCAGAGATTGTGTAGACACTTCGTATTCGTTCCAGCTATCAGTGGACTTAGAGTTAGAGTTAGAATTTAGAACAGCTAGTTTGGAGTGTAGGCGACATCAAGTGCAGGGTAGTTCATTTCAGTTAACCTTACCTTCTTTCTCCATACAGGTTGCAATTGTGGGAGAAGGGTTGGGGTTGATGCATTTTTAACTGTGCTTGATTTTGTTTCAGGTGTGCATCCTCGCACTTTATGTATTTGACATGTATATGAGTTGTTTATAGGTGTATAATAAACTTGTATAAATTGTAGCTGGCATCAGTCATTTCCTTTAAGTACAGTAGCTATATGTTGTCTGTACCTTGGTGTTTGTGAATCTTAATTGAACCTTATCCCCATAGGGTAGTTAGAGGTGGTTCGAGGCCATAGCAATTTAAACGTCCGAAGTGGCGAGGAAAGAATCAACCTCGGTTCTCAACCTCGGAGCCAATGGTCTCAACTTTCACATTTGGCACTATATTTCTATCTGAATCTATCATTTCAGTCTTTCTTCTTACTATTGTCCTGTCACTATATGTAGACAGTCTCTAGTCCAAAATCCATTTCGTGACAGTACCAACTTTCGCACTGAGGTCTCCCATTACTATAACAAGATCATATCTAGGTGTATCTTCCATTTCTTTCTGCAGTTGTTGATAGAATTTATCCTTGACCTCCTCATCGCTATCATTCGTTGGTGCGTAGCATTGTATTATTGTAGTGTTGGTGAATCTCCCTCTCAATCTTAATCTTATCAGTCTGTTGTTGATGGGTTTCCATTCCAGTAATGTCCTTTCTATTCCTTTCTGTAGAATAATGGCTACGCCTTCA
Organism: Oreohelix idahoensis; assembly: GCA_024509875.1. Taxonomy (NCBI): domain Eukaryota; kingdom Metazoa; phylum Mollusca; class Gastropoda; order Stylommatophora; family Oreohelicidae; genus Oreohelix; species Oreohelix idahoensis. The sequence continues at coordinate 297,561 of JAMPIV010003898.1, forward strand.
TTGTGCTGTCCATCCTCTCTTCCAGAGTAAAGTACTGTTTCTCCTGTTGCTGTTTTAACTTTTCCTGCCCCTGTCCATCTGCTCTCGCTTATCCCTAGAATGTGTAACCTATAGTTTCTCATTTCTGCCGTGACCTGTCTTAGTTTACCTGTCTCATACATTGTCCTGACATTCCAAAAACCTATTCTTGTATCCTGTTTTGCGGTCAGGACATCCGTATTCATGTCAGTGGCTTCCTTTCGGCTTTCACCACTGACAGTCATACGAGCCACAGACTCCAAATGTCCATCCCGCAGCAAAGTTTTTCCATTTATTGTTGTTTCCGTAACGTGCATTTTTTTTACATAGACAGGGGTGTCAGCCCTATGCTAAAACCCCCAACCTGGAGGACCAGGGTACCAGCTTTTGTCTGACCCCTACCCACACAGACCAGTCCAGCTTGGTTGAACCGTAGCTTCAATTTTTTTTTACAAAGACAGGGGTGTCAGCTTAATAAGTATAGCCAGCAGGTGGGCTTGAACATCAATTTAAAGAAGTCTGAGGTCATGACGTTCAATGTGAGCAACCCTGGGCCAATATCAGTAAGGAATCAGCAACTGGTACAGACAAATACCCTTACATACCTAGGAAGCATAGTAACACCAGACGACGGGGCAGGCAAAGACATCAACATCAGAATGAATAAGGCAAGGGCAGCCTTCTTTGGCGTAAACGGCATCTGGGGGTCCTCCCAATGCAGCACAAGCACAAAATTAAGATTATATCAGAGCTGTGTGCTTTCTGTGCTTCTCTATGGTGCGGAATGCTGGAGAGTTGCAGAGAGGGAGGTGTCGAGGTTGTCCTCCTTTCACACAACATGCCTGGGAGGGGTTCACCGAGTCTTTTGGCCGAGTGCCATCACTAACCAAGATCTGCTTGCTCGTGGCAAGCGAGAGGACATGCGCGCCATCATAGCTGGTGGACGCTGGGGCTGGGTTGGTCATGTCCTCGGGGGAGACCCCGGTGCCGTCGCGGGGGCAGCTATGCTTTGGGCCCCTGGGGGAAGGCGAAAGAGAGGCCGACTGAGAACAGCCTGGCGGAGGACTGTGGAGGCTGAGATGCAGGGAATGAACCGGAGTTGGGGCACTGTACGAAGGATGGCCACCGACCGAGCAAAGTGGAATCAATTTGTTGTTGCCCTACAAGACGCCACTAGGCGTGATGGCCACTGACTGCTTTGGCGGTCGGCGGCTAAGGATCAAAGAAGAAGAAGAAGAAATACCTCGTGTGTTTAAGAGAGAACGTGTTTTTGTGGTTTGATATTAATTTAAGATTTTTTAAGCGCATATTTTATAAGATCAAATGACCACACCCACTGCTTCTGGTAGACCTCTGAATCAACTTCAGAGCAAGCTAGAAAGTTATTTGAAGAAATTCTAGATAGTGATAATAATTCAGATTGTAGTATTCATTCACAGGATAGTGAAGACGACTCAGATTTACCACAGGAGCCTGATATCGAGTGATAATGGAAGGTCTGATGTCGATAATGAAGTTATGGATACAGGAGCATGTAATCAGACTGTAATAAGTTCATATATGTCATGATAAAGTAATGTTTATACATAGGCCCTTTTATGTAGGGATTCTAGGCGTTTCAAAAACGGCAAGCTACAGCGACTCCAGATATTTGAGCTATAAGAAAGGAACTTTGAATATGTGCATAATAGAATATAAGTCTAGAGTGCGGACATAAAAAAAAATGTTTGATTTTTGAAAGTTGAAACAATTTTTGTGAGATCTTGTTTGCGATGAAATAGACCTGTGACTTCCAGCTTAGAGGACCACACCCAACATGCTGTGGTCCCTAACTTGCTTAATACGTTCTCCGTCTAGAGATAATAATAACATATTTGGTTGACAGTGCAGAATCTTTTGGCGGGTTGAGATAATCAAAGACTGAGTTTTGTTTTTATTAATGGACATACTATTAATAGTGCACCAAGCTTGTACAATGTCCAGGTGATGCTGTAACAGAGACTGAACAGAGTTAATGTCTGTGCCAGCTACTGTTACTGTGGTATCATCAGCAAACATAAGACAATCGTCATGTGGCAATGACAAGGGCAGGTCATTGATGAAGATGCTGAAGAGTAAGGGTCTTAGTATCGAGCCCTGCGGGACACCCATTGAAATGGTGTATGATTTAGAGAGCACATTATTGTATGAGACTCGTTGTGTTCTGTTTTCAAGGAATGATTTTATTAATATGATCACTTTTGGATGAAATTTGTACACTGCAAGCTTTTGTATCAGCAACGAGTGGTCAATTGTGTCAAATGCTTTGTAAAGGTCGATTAATAATACTCCATTTTTTTTTTTTTTTTCGCAGTTGATATTAGAATGCCAGATTTCGGTAATCTTAGTCAACAAGGATTGACAAGAGTTTTTGGGTCAAAATCCAGATTGGTTTTCATGTATAAGATTGTAGCTGTTCAATGAAGAAAGAAAATGTTTATACATGTGTCGTTCAAGAGGTTTAGTTATGACTGATAGTAGGGAAATCGGCCGGTAGTTTGTGACGACATTAATATCACCTTTTTTAGGTACAGGTACACTAAGCCTGTTTTCAGTCGTTGAGGAAACACTTTCTTTGTGAGGCACAGATTGTAAATGTAAGTGAGTGAGTGTCACGTAGCGGTTGAAGGATAAGAATTTATTAGAAGAAATAATAGATCTGAATGTGGAAGATTTGGCTCAAGGAATTCCTGCTGGGTTTTCCCACTTCTGAAGGGTGACGAAGAGGGTAAATTCTCCTAACTAGACAGGTCTGGAAAAGGTTGTAAGGAGATATTTGGTCTCTCGCTACCGTCGTCCCCTTCTCAGTTATCTATTATTATTCTCAATTAAACTGGGTTTATATTAGATTTTACGAGCCCCCCACCCCCCCCCCCCCCCCCCTCCCTTATAAAGGAAGATAAACATCAGACAATATTCAACATCTAATAGAAGGAACAAAGCATGGGGTACATTATATACACCCAATTGGTTTATTGCAATAAAATGAATAGATGGTGAATGATAGTATTGTCGATGGAATTAGTGTCTGCTGTATGTACTATGTGTCTCACATCAAGTGTTTTTCATCATGGATGACAAAAATATATGGCATTGATTTGGTGAGTTCCCTTTTTCAAGGAACTTATCTTTTCAGCCCCTGGCTGATAGTGAAGCGTGGTTAGTTCTCCGGTCTCCTGACGTTGCCCCAGGTAGGTCTTGAATGGTTCGGATTTGCCTTCTCTGTGCTCGACTCCGTATTCTGCTCTGAGATTGGACTGTCGTGCAAGGCTCCACCATAGACTGAAGACAAATACGACGGCTTCATTAATTTTCTAGCTTTAGAAAGCAGTCTTCCCTAAGCCGTCCCTCTGCCAGTCATCTCAGATTTTAGTCTCTAACATCATATGTCTAGAGCCTAATCTTGAATTCAAATTTCTCCTGTCTGTCCTTTATTATATTTCTCTGCCCCAGTGGCAGTATTATAATTCTTTAGACTGATTTATCGTCAACTTAACCCAATGAATTATTATAAATGTCAGTTAAACCCACCAAATTTATCATAGAAATGTCGGCAACAGTATTCTAGTTCTGTGCCTCTAGCCTAATCGTCATGTCATTATGATGAATTTAACAAATAATTGGACATCCGTGTTTTAGAATTGTCTGACAACATTATGACACTACTTCATGTCTGGTCGCATCGTCATATAATTTATAATGAATATATGTCACGGTCTGTCAACATTATCGTTAATATTAATTATGTCACGGTCTGTCAACATTATCGTTAATATTAATTTCCGTTAGTCTAAACGTCGGGTCCAAAAATAATCAAATAATATGGAAATTAATAGCTATATATATTCCCGTTATACATTATTATGAACATGTTGTACATATCCCGTGGGATCATAAAATATACCCGATCACATGTGGCTGGATGTGATCGTAAAACAAAAATTATGAATAAAGTAAACGCAGTTATACCAATCTTGCGTCGATTTTGCAAGGTACTACACATTTCATCACAATACTATTTTCTAACGAGATTTTCACTTACCTACTCAGATGGACCAGCAATTTAGACACGTGGCTTCAGTGCGTTTAATGCATGAATTCGCAGCTTGTCTAGATTAGGTCTAGCTTTCTTGATTACCTGGGCGTAAGTGAAAAATGGCCGTGTTTGGCGCACTTTTAGCGGGACATTTCCGCTTGGACACGTGATCCATAGCGTGCATCATGTGACCTTAGCCTCCTATAGACGCTCCAATCAATAACGTTAAAAGTCACGTGATGTTTTCCTAAGTGGCCTAAACTGGTTCTCCCTAAGTTTAAGCAGTCCTAATTAAAGCAGGTTTCTAGTTACCGAGGTCAGGGGTCAACAATGACATCGTCTCTAAAAATAGCATTAAACGCGAGGAGAAAATACCGAACGCTAGGAGATTATCCGCAAGTGACAATTCCCGGGACTTAGCGATCATGCATTGAGGATGAGAAAAAATGATGTCACGTAAATAATAAAAAAAATGAAGAGAAGATTGGGCAAGTCATCACAGTGAGTCGCATACAACAGCTCTGCAAGCTGAAATATCCTCAAAGATATTCCATCTTCACTGCACGATTTCTTCTTAGGTAATGATTTAATTAAAATTTAAACCTCCGAGATTGACAGTAAAGGTAATTCAGGAAGGTGGGCTTCGTTTAACCTCGATTGAATGAAATCAGAAAGAGCAGTACAATTCAGTTGCTGATGATTTATTCCTGATGTTCGTGCGATCGACGAGAAGAACTGGCAAAATTCATCAGCATTAATGTTTGTAGCTTGCTGTCAGAGGTTATGCCGGCATACATTTGTGAGAAGGTTAATAGCGCTCCAGATTTTAGATGAGCTCCGGCCGTCGTCAATAATGGATCTGAGGTGCTGTCTTTTAGACTTCCTTAAAATGTACTGCGCTAAGTTTCTACATTTTCGATAGCTTGCATGGTCTCCAATCTTCTTGAAATAGTCTCGCTGTTGCCTAGTTTTCAGGTATTCCAAAGTTATCCAAGGAGGCATAATCTTTGACTTGACACGTTTTATATGCACAGGAGCAAGTTTGTTAAGAACTGAAGTGAATGCTGTCAGCCATATTTCTAGGGCTTCAGTCGGGTCAGATACTCCATAGACATTATCAAAAGATGTCGCTAAGAGATCAGATAGGAACTTGGAGCTATCACAATTCTTGAATTTTCGTGCTTGTATAACTGGTGACAGAGTTTAGGAATTCGAACTCCCTTTTTGGTCCATGTGCAACATATGGGGTAGTGATCGCTTAGACCACATACGGGAACGCTGACTTCGATTATGTGAGCAGTGTTAGTAACATACATATGATCTATGCAGGTTGATGACTTGTCGGTGACTCGGGTTGGTAGCGATATCAACTGGTTCAGGTTGTACAGGGCATACAAATTATCCCAATTAAAGTTTCGCTTCAAGGCATCAATATTGAAGTCTCCCATTATTAATAGTTCCAAAGAAGTTATCCAGACTTTGTCCACCATGTCCGAGAACTGATCTAGCCATTCTATTCTGGCATCCAGATTGTGGTATAAAAAGCCAATTAATATAGAGGTAGTGTGTGGGAGGAGGACTTCCAGCCACATGCATTCAACTTCAGGACATTCCAGATCAACGTGTCTTATAGCTTTGATGCTTGTGTGCACATAGGCAGCCACACCAGTTTCAAACCTAATTGATGGATCCGACTGACAATTTCATAATTTGCAATTTGCAGTTCTTGGTTAGAAATGTGTTCATTAAGTCTAGTTTCTGTTAGTCCAAAAATATGAAAGTATGCATTGTTATTATAGAGTATGGAAGTAATTTCAGCCAATTTACTCACATTGTAGAGATGACAAACATTCAGATGTCCCAACCTGAGTCCCTGACAATTTGGGTATTCCGTTGTGATTGTGGGAGTCATATTTTGTGAAATTGATGATCACTAATATTTCATTGATAACAGGGCTGTTGAAAGTATAAATTAAGTAGATTAGGACGTGAAGGATGATGCATGGGGTAGAATGAGGTTGCGGGATATTCATGTGTTCTTGTTGTGGGATCGGAGTATGCTGACCAATTTGATCTCCAGGCATAAGGTGAACAGTCCAAGAGTCTATGGTGTAGCGGGAAATTGGGAAAGGTTGGGTATAGATGTTGATATGTAGGAAGATGGTACAAATGCTGTGACAAGGGGTTGGTTTCTTGTGTCTGGGACATTGATGGCTGGAGTGAGAATGTATCAGCACATGAGGATTGAATTTGTTGAGTTGCTTCATTTGTACACTTTTGAGGACAGAGTGTATCACATCGGTCCTGCTGAGTAGGTGCAGAAAACATAGATGGGCGTTGCTGTAGGGAGACATCACGGTGCCCTGCACTGCACGATTTACAGTAACAGGTGTGATTTGATGTTCCTGATTATGAGATGATGTTGAGTGGGTGTCGTTAGAAGTAGTAAGTAATGGTGGAAAGTCAAGATCATAATTACTATCTCAGAAGCAGGTATTCACTGTTGATAGACGTCTTGTTGGATTTTGAGATATTGTTGGTGCGTTCTGGGTACTTGATGTTTGTTGCCAGCTTGCTGATTCCTTCAGTGGATAAGGCAATATCACCACTGTAAAGGTGTTTTTTAGAGGCTCCTGATTTCGCAAGGAAGTACAAGGAGTGATCAATGAAGTTATAGCTGTGTCTGATGCAGTGCCTTTTAAGTTTAGAATTATTGACATCAATGGATTTGCGGTAATGGGCCCTGACTGGAGGAATAATGGACGAGAAGTAGATTTTCGCATTAGGGAATAACGAATGGAATTTTGATGTGATCTGGTTTAGGTCTGCTTGGGATATTTCATTATCTTTGAGCGAGTCTGATAGACCAATGTGAGTAGTTACTCTGGTGACAGTGGGGTCAGAAGGAAAACATTTAAGGAGTGACAGTAAATCCTGAGTGGATGCCCAGTTCTTGAAGCGAACAGTAACCGAGTCCATATCGTTAGTCAATAATCTCAATTTTTTTAGTTCCTTGACATTTTGGTCCCCGAAAATAAGGTGTTTCCTTTTATTTGGAAGCCTTGTGTAGGTGCCTGTGATAGGACGTGCCTGTTCTTGTGTTGCCTGTGTGCTAAGAAGACTGCTGATAATAATGCATGCTGTGAGTTACTCGTCTTGGTGGAGAGTGCCGATTTTAAATTTTTACCGGGATTCTGCAATCATCGTCTGCATTGTCTGTAGTGAATTTCAGGGAATCCAGGACACTGTCTTGGCTGTGATGGAGTTTTAGCCGCGTAATTTTTTGCTTGGATTGGTTGTTAAGAGTTTTTCAGCTTTTGACACAGTTCATCCGTTTTCTCATGTTTTGTACAAAGCTCCACCGTATGCTGCTAGCTTTTTTCATAGCTACTTTTAGTACCATATGTTCTGTCTGAAGCTTCTCATACGACTGTCTTATGCTGTTCAGCTCTAAGTAAATCTATCTCAGATATAATACTTGTTAACACATCATGATGATATGAAAGTTGTAAGGGTTGTGGTGATGTTGCTATTGAACTACTCAACAAATTCCGTAAGTGAATGGTGATCCGCTTCTGTGATTACGTATTCTGTTTCTGCTGTAACTGGTGTTTTCAGTTCAGTTTGTGATAATGTGTCACATTCATCAATACATGGCATGTTTAGTTTTAAATTTTTATCAACAGGTGTAGGAGAATAAGTTATAGCCAATTTTTGACAATGCGATATTTCTGGCATGTTGGAAACAGCTAAGTTGGGTGTGATGGCCTGTCGACTGACTCCAGCAGTGGTTGCAGTTATCCATAATTTGTTTAAATCTTTCTGTATCCAATCTTGCACAGCAGCCTCTGAACCTTGAATCATGACTTTGTTAGAGGTGTTGTAAAAATGGAGGAAAACATCGTCAGTGGAAATAACATCTTCCACGTGTGCACCACTAGCATCTGTTCTTATTTCAATATGTGCAATTGATTCATAGAATAATTTCGAAAGACTTCTCAGGGCCTCATATTCTAGCAATGTGGAGAAAGTTAGTATGGCACACTGCCTGTTGTTTTTAATAAGTTATATTCAATGCAGGCATGCGCAGGGTGTTATCTTTAGTGATCTTGGTCTTTTTATTTACAGCTCTTGTCACGTTTAAAGTGTAATTTTTTTTGTTTTTTGGTTTAAGATCGAGTAGTGGTGATCGAGTTTACGTTTGCCATTGTTCCTGAGAATTATCTATAATAATGATGAAGCTAGTTGTAGTAAATCAATCAAGTTGTTGATGCTATCTCTGGGGTTTGGTTGAGACATTTCTGCATATAGTGCTATTGCAGTTGAGCTGGTGATCCAGCGGTCCATCCACTGCTGTTTGCAGATTTTGTGTATCGTGTATTTTGTGGTTCTTAAGTTGGTGGGAACATTCGGTTGCGGCATACTTGCTCCTTTCTTTGCTAGTCTGTCAGCACTCTCACTGCCTTGGATGCCTAAATGGCCTGGCATCCACTGTAGGGTTGTGCCGATGCCATAAGAGGCAAGTACACTGATTTCTTTATGTTAGCTGTGGTTTTTTCAGCTGATGGGATCCAGTTTTCAAGGGCTTGTGGGCAGTTAGCGAGTCAGAGAAGACTAGGTTTGTTGGATGTGCTGTTTTATCTTTATCTTTGTATCTTACGACGATGAGTGACAAGGCTTCTGACAAGGCCTGAATTTCAGTGTCGTAACTGAAGCAGTATGATCCACAAAGTGCAGACAGCTGGCTTGTTCTGTCTGGGAATATTAAGAGTGAGCCATACTCTGCATTGATGGTGGTCTTGAAGGCTGACCCATCTGTGTACACATGAATCCAGTCTGTAGGGTAGGAGTCAATGATTTCCAATTCACAGAGTTTTAGGCTGTTAGGGTCTGCGGACTTGTTTATTATGTGGCCAAAGAATTTGGTTTTTAACTGGCGTAGTATAAGGATTGTATTTAGTGGACTGTTAGACACTTTTCTTAATTCCTCTCTGTTTTCTGGTAGATGATGTCTTGTATTTAATTCTTCCGCTATGAGTATTGGACATTTTTGTTTCAGATTGTTTTTTTGTGTCCATTTGTCTATTAGTTCTCTGTCTGGGTGGTTTAGAGGGAAACGTCTTTATCTTTCTACGGCTTCAATGGTTGCCTTTTCTCTTCTTATATCTAGCAGTTCTATATTTGCATCAATCTTACAGGCTACTGTTGGCGTTGACTTTAACTGTTAACCTGGTTACAAGAGCTCTCAGATGCAGTTGTTTGCAAGGGTAGGTTTAGGTACATTACTGATCTGATATATCCTATATAGAGCTGCATAAGTTTTGTTTTGTCAGCTCCCCTGCAGGTACTTGCAAGTCATATGAGCAGATTTAGTCTCTTGGATGCTTTATCTGCAATGTTCTTCATATATTTGTTAAAAGTTAGTTTTCTGTCTAGCTGGACCCCAAGGTGTATTGGATTTTTTTCACAGCTGATTTCAGCACCATCACGAGTAATTTTAAGTTTAGTCCTTGTTTGTTTGTTGCTAAGAGTGAAAATCGTGTTGACAGTTTTGCTGGCATTGATCTTCAGTTACCAGAAGCTGCAATAAGCTGATAAAGTGGTGAGGGCTTTTCTTAATCTCTCTGCGGCTAGGTGCAGGTGTGATCCACTGGTCCATATGACAAGGTCGTCAGCAAACATGGCTTTGCGTACATTTAGCAAGTCTGGTAGGTCATTAAAATGAGGTCCAAAAAAGTATGTATATGTGCTTCATTGACTATAAAAAGGCTTTTGACAGAATCCATCATGAGAAAATAATTGAATGCCTCAAAGACATAGGTATTAATGGAAAAGATATAAGAATACTCAGTAACCTTTATTGGGAGCAAACTGCCACAGTAAGATCGGGAAGGAATTATTCACCATACATAGACATAAAAAGAGGTGTCAGACAAGGTTGTGTGCTGTCCCCCTGCCTATTTAATTTATACACCGAAAAAATTTTCAAACAGATACAGGAAATACCAGGACTGAACCTCAGTGGAAGGTCAATAAACAACCTTAGATATGCAGATGATACCGTGTTGTTAGCTGAAAGCGAACAGGAGTTACAAGAACTAGTGAAGCAAGTGAACAGTATAAGTCATGAATATGGACTCGACATTAATATTGAGAAAACAAAAACTATGATAATTAGTAAAACAGACGATAAACCCACATTAAAGATAAGCGTAAATGGGAAAATCCTGGAACAAGTCAAGAGCTACGTATATCTTGGTCATATAATAACAGAAGATGGCAGATGTGAAACAGAAATCAAGAAGAGAATAGGAATGGCCAAAGCTACATTCAACAACATGAAACATATACTGACATCCAAACAGTTATCTCACACATTAAAACTGAGAATCATAAAGTCTTATATATATTCTGCATTTCTGTATGGTGCAGAAACATGGACGATGAATAAGTATTTGGAAGAAAGAATTGAGGCTCTTGAAATGTGGATATATAGAAGAATGGGGCGTATCTCATGGAAAGAGATGAAAACAAATAAGGAGGTCCTAGAAAATCTAGGTATGAAAAGAGAACTAATGAGAGAGGTCAAAGTTCGGCAGCTAAAATACTTTGGCCACATAAAAAGGCATAACACCATGCAGAAGACCATAACAGAAGGGAAAGTTGAAGGCAAACGTGCAAGGGGAAGACAGCGCTATAAGTGGGAAGATAACATCAAGAGATGGACAGGAAAGAGTCTATCAGAGTGTACCACCAAGACAAGAGAGAAGATGTTGGAGATCCATTACAGCCAACCTTCGTTGTGGAGATGGCAACTGATGATGATGATGATGATGGTAGGTCATTTATAAAGATCAGGAACAATGTGCAACTAAGGGTTGAGCCTTGAGGGAGTCCGCCTTCAAGAGTACAATCTTTGATTTACTTGTGTATGTATAGTCCTGTCGCTCAGGTAGTTCTTGATCCATTGGTACATTTTCCAGTGTATGCCCATGTTCTGCATCTTTAATAGTAGGCCTTTCCTCCAAACTTTGTCATATCGTCGCATCAGTACTGCTTTATTCTATCTCCACTTTTGGTCAAAATTGACCTGAGGTTATATTTTGATATAAAATAGTTTAATCTATCATATTACACAATATCTTACAGTGAACAGTTTGGATCATCATGAAAAATTTCATTTTAATGTGATATATCCTTCTTTTCAACTAGTAACACATAAACTTTAAACGCGTTTTTCTCATAACAAGCAGAAGTGGAGACAGAATAAAGCAGTACTGAGGTGACGATATGGAAGTCTACAAAGACAGTAACTGAACTTTTTCCTTCCTGGAAACTGTCTTTCACATTTTGGGTAAGAAGGAACATTTGGTCTTCGGTTCCTGATCCTTTTCGGAAGCCTGCTTGATAGTGGTTTTGAGAGTTTGAAGATTCCAGCCACCAGTACAGTCTATTGTTTAGCATTCGTTCTGCCAGCCTGCAGACGTTGGAAGTCAGTGAGATTGGTCTGAAACTTTTTAGATCATCTTCAGGCTTTTCATTTTTTTTAAATGAGCCTGACAATGGCTGTCTTCCAAGCTTTTGGTAGTTTACCACTGAGCCAGTTTTTATTAATCAGGTTTAGCAGTTTAGCCTTTCCATTTGCTCCAAGGTGTTGGAACATCTCATATGATATCCTGCCTGGCCAAGAGCTTTTCTTGGTTGCATTCTTTTTTCAGGGCGCTCCGTATCCTGGACAGTGAAGTTTTCTTCAAAGAGTGAAACATTTACTGAGCTTGAATTTTCTTTACTTTTCAGAATCTTGCATAGTGCTCTGTTAGGTACCTTCCTGCGGGAGGATCTGTTGGTGTCTGAGAAGAATTTGTTGAAAGTGTTGGTTTTTTGCTGTCATCTGTAAGAACACAGCCAGGTGTAAGCAGTGGTTTGGGGTTAGACTGGTGGTTTTTCCCTGACAGGTTATTCAGTAGTTTCCAGCCTTTTTCCCTTCAGTTCTGGGGTTAAGGTTTTTGCAGATGTCTGACCATTTCTCCCTTTTTGATTTTTTGGTTTCAAGTCTGATATTTTCAGCCTGTTGTATTCTATTCTGCTTTCTTTTGATGGATTTTCCTATGCTTTCTTTTTAGCTTCTCTCTTTTTTTTGGACAAGATCTTCAAATGTCTTTGTCCAGAAAGGGTTAAATTTCTTTTTGCATCCCCTTGGGATCATTTTATAGGCTGCACCAAGTATGGTTTGGGCGATGGTACTGTGCAGGGTGTCAAAGTATGTGTCCTCACTGATTGTTGTTAGGCCTTCGTCTGTGAGGAGTCTGATTTTTTTCCCATTCTGCTCTTTTGTAGTTCCAGCGAGGGGCTTTCTTTGGTCAGTGGTTTCTTGTTTGGGAGATTTGGAGTAGAATGGGGCAATGGTCACTCCCTATGTCATCAAGGTCTTTCATTGTACATTCATTCAGTATGTCTGCACTGATGATAGTGAGGTCAGGTCTGTATGTGGATCCACTGGCTTCATGTTGGAGTGTAGGTATGGATGTGGAGTCTTGCAGTATTATCAGGTTGCTGGTATTACACAATTCCTCTATTCTGTTGCCCATATAGTTCCTATCTTTGTACCCTACGGCTGGTATATGCACATTAAATTTTCCTGCTATGATGGTTTTTTGGAGATCTGTGTTGTTAATGTTGATTTGGCTTTTGGAATTTGGAGGGCAGCAGACAGTGAACAGAGTCCATTGTACCACACTTTTATCTCTTGTATATCATTTCCGTTGTTTCTTTTGCTTTGAACTTCTCCTTGGACATCGTTTCTTAGAAGCATTGCAATACCTCTGCACTTATCACATTTGCATTTGTACATGGTATAGCCTGATATGTGGTGTTCATCACTTAGAAGCATTTCCTGTATTAGTGCGATGTGGATGTTGAGTTCGTTTAGCTGTTTTCCTAGCTCCAGAGTCTTTGGTCTCAGTCCAGAGATGTTCACCTGGAAAATGTTAAGTGTGCCCCTTGTAGCTGACTTATCGCTTATGGTTGCGAACTACCCGGCACAGACCTTTAATGAGGTGACGTCTGAGCTCATACGATTTTGTTTTACCTGGCTTTTTCATGTTTCTCAGTTTGTGGGGTAGGGTGTTGTTTCTAGAGCTTTCTTGAAAACCCAGAGGGCTGCTCCAGCTCAGCAAGTCCTGAGATTAGGCTAACACTCTTCACTGGCTGGCTGGTGTTTTTGAGCAACAAGTCTGTGGACACCCTCCAGTTTTGGAATGTGGCATCCGAGGAGTGCTTCATCGCTGTCCGTGCCTCGCCACCTATAGTCTGCTGGCATAGACTGAGTTTTGTAATGAGATTTTGGCTGCCAATACTGTGTAGACATATAGTGAAGCTTATTGGACAAGGTCACCAGGCTGTGTTAACTCTCTTCAGACCTGATATTTTGTATCATTTTCTCATACTCTGACATATCTGACTTCTAATGTTCCTTGATACATTATAATTTGAAGTCTACCCAAGAGTGTTATACATCAAATTGTTTGTAATTGAACAGACTACCATATTTAGATGTAAAATTAATATTTTAAAAATTTATATTGATGTGAGTTTTAAAAAAATTGAAGGAAAGTCAACAGGAAAAATACACAAAAATTATAAACATGATATTTCACAAAGAAGAAAAAAAAATAAAGTATTATCAGAACAATTAACAACAGTCATATTTTATTGTAGTCTGACCATTTCTGCATTATGTTACATTTCCAAAACAATTCAACATTAAATAATAAAATTATGCAAATTTTTGAAATGTTACATAACTATGCTTTTAAAAAAAAAAAAATTTTAAATCTTCCACTGAATACATTAGTTATTTTAGGTAGCTGCAACATCTTAGCTAAAATAATGAAATATGACTTCAGTAGACATATTTCTAGTGTAACACTGTATGATCACTAACACATAAGTAAAATCAGTTATGAGGGTGACATAATAAAGACTCAACACATCTTTATATATTTCCTACTAAGGCTTGTGGTATTCTGACAGACAATTCCTACCTGCATGAAAACATTTTTTTAAAAATATCACAAACTTTACATTTAACTTTTTATTTTTCTTTCAATCTTTACAATCTGATATCAAAGATTACAACTTCTTTTTGTCTCTGTACACTTGGGGTCCATGGTGTGCCAAGAAAAAAACTGGTGGCTATGAAGCGAGTAGTGCATCATACAAACTTATGTTCCCCAATTCTGGATTAGTTCTTCTGTAAAATCTAGCTGACCATATCTAGCTGGTCTTCCACATCTGGGTGTTTTTTCTGCTAGTCTTGAAATAAAATGTAAGCATCTACCATAGCAATATCCAGAAAATGAAAAAAAGAGTTATCCAATATTTATTGGTCTTTCTCAAAACATTGTACTTGTTAATTGGCTGGTCACTCTTGTCCACTACTTTCATTAGTAGTTAGTTAACTACAGTATAAGCTAAACCAAATGGTTCATTTGCAGTGATCCTACCTAAATAAACATCAAAGTATATCCACTAACATTGGGCATGGGGCCGGTTACCCCATCCTGTAAAAAAAATTTAAACCACAAAAAACTTCAACAAATATGGACTACTGATGACAAGAACTGGACAAGTGCCAGTGGAACAAGAGATGAGAAGAAGACGATGGCGATGGATAGGACACACACTGAGGAAACCTGTTGATAGCATTACAAGGCAGTCCTTGTTCTGGAACCCCCAGGGCAAGAGAGGCAGAGGAAGACCAAGAAGTACATGGAGAAGAGAGTTGGAAACAGAGGTGAAAATGATGAGGAGAACATGGAAAGAACTTGAGATGATGGCACGTGACAGGAGGACTTGGCATGTGTTTGTTGAAGGCCTATGCTCCTTTGGGAGTGGAGGGTTATGAATGAATGAATGAAATGAATATCCACTAACAGCATCAGCAAGAACCCATAATTTCATCCCCCATTTTGTTGGCTTGTCTCTAATATACTGTCAAAAAGAAAACACCATTTTCTTATATATATTTTCTTATATTCTTTCATAAAATTACAGTTTGAAGAAGTCAATGGGTCTCAAAAACTGCTTTGTATTTTCTCTGGTGCTTACCTCTGACAGTTGCAGACTGGAACCCTCTCAGGCGAAAAAGGTGGAGGGTTGGAAGGTGGGCCTTCATCAAGTCCATCATAACCAAAACATCTGCAAGAAGAACAATTTAAAATTAATTTTTACAGATCAACAATAGAATTCAAAGTTACAGTTTAGTGTACACAGGAAAATTGACACACATTACATTTTCCGTGCAAAGGAATACTGTCAATCATAAAGTCATATGATGCAAATAATAATTTTTAAAAGCAGAGACACAGGGCGAATGAGGTCAGAAAAATCAGCTGATTCAGAAATTACGTCAGATCCACTTTATATTTATTTCCTGGTACCATGAGTTTTTTGTTAACTGTTTGAAAGGTGAAATATTTGTTTCTTTTTTTCAAAAACAAACAGAAAGCAGCTATACTGACTACAATAGCCCACTAAAACGACTGTTTTACTACTTTTCAAAATCAGCTGTCATTTCGTTAACGAAGTAACATTACCTTTACATGTATGGCTGGTGATCTGAGTTGTTCTGAGCTGTATTTTTGTCATCCAACTCATCAGACGTTTCCAAGTCCTCTGAATAATCATCAAAACAGGAATCTACATCACTAGATGCATTGTAGTCATTTTCAGACTGTATTTTGTTTACGACCTGTTAAGTCGAGTTCATCGGAAAAAATCCAAAATGGCGGACGGACAAATTCGGTGTTTACGTTTTTCTGCGTGTAATTTCAAAGTCAAAATAAGTGAAAGCTGTATATTTTTTAGCACAAATATAATTTTTAACATGTATTCTTAATATAAAACATAGATTTGAAGTCAAAATTAAAAAATAAATGTGCTTTTTTACTTCAAAAGTCATCGTTCCGTTTGGAACGATTTTTTATATATCCGGTCTGCAGAGTGTTAAAGGTGAGGTGTACAATGCCACAAGTTGGAGAGTCCACTACTCCAGAGGGGATCTATTACTATTTGACCCATAATTCGGGACCAGTTTGGTGGTAATTTTTCCCTTGCAACACTGGGCAGTTCCGGTGTCACATCTTCTAGTCCAAAAGCATCCCTCAGGTGTGATGGTTTGCAGTCCGCAGACTTTTATCACTAGTCTTTGTGGGGATCACCACTGTGCAGTCCCCGCCACCCAACGACTTGCTGTTTGTCTGGATAGTACAACTACTTTTCAGCTTCTATAATAGCACTAGTGCTTCTTGCTTAGTCAGTGGGATCGTCACACCATGCCTTCACAAATGGAATCTGCAGAGTTGGCCTGAGGGCTGGGTTTACACATAAGTGGGGCCCTGGGGTTAGAATGTGTGTGTGTGTGTGTGGGGGGGTGATGCGTGATGCCATATGATGATGGATGGCATCCGCATGTCTGGTTTTGTGTAGTGTGTAGATGTGTTCAGTCAAAACAATGTTCATGCAACAATAACAGGGCAATCCACATAGGACGTCAGTAAACTCACGACGTATAAAGTCAATGAGTCTTGAAACAGCCGTTGACGTTTTTCTTCATTATTTATTGTGGACGCCACAGTGACAAAAATGGTTATGCAAATGTGTAGGCACATCAAACAGTCATTATCACAGCAACATTCAATACAGCAATAAACGGTAGACAGCATTACAATGATGAGTCAGATGCATGTTATATTTCATAGTGCTGTAAATGTAGTCAGGTGGAAAACTCCATCCTTTTCTATAACAGCCAGGAGATAACCAGATGTATGAGATCAGTTCACTCTCCTTAGTTTGACTTCAGCAAGACAGACACGTCTGCCGAAGTATAAATAATGTCCTCAAAAATATCCTCTAGATAATAAAGGTTTTCTAAACCTAGTTCATTTAACAAAGTAGCAAGTAATGGTCCTTGGTACATGCATCAACCGATGCAGTACAATGCAGCGACATGTGAGCTGGGAAAGAACATCTCGTGACGACGACTTTCGGAGACAGGCTATGAATCGAAATCGCTCACGACCCAAAATCTATAGAGTTAATGAAAAAGTCAATTTACCTTGCTTTCATGAAATACACAGAAATATCACGCCTCCCGACATGTGGGAAAACACTAGAGGTATTATCTCGACTAAACGAAATATCCATAAGAGGACTACACATCCCTGACAGAACAAAAAATAGCGGAGATCCCCTCTTCAACGAGGCATCTCTTTCGCCATTCCAAATCGCTCACTCCCACTAGTGGTGGGCGGAAACCGATCGACCAAACAACAAGACAAGTCATGCGCAGTCCAGCGCAAAATGACCACAGCTCAAACTTAACTGCATTCGATACCAACGCGAGAAGACAAATGCTTACCGAGAAAAGTGACTATAAATTTCAAGCAGTTGTTGCCCTTGCGTTATAAAACAGATATTGAAATAAAACGATGTTGCGAGAATTTATCACGCAACATATCACCACCTCCTCCCGATAAAAAAAAAAATGTGGAACATATTTTTTTTCAATATCAAAGAGCAAGCGATAAGCGGCTCAAAACGCACGAATTATGCGCTGATAATTAACTAAATTGCCAAACAATAGGCTAATTATAGAGTGTCTGGTGAGGATATACCTCAACAGAAAAATAAATATGTCTCAAAAAATATTCACATCGGGGAGGTGTCACCAACACACATCACGTTAGCATGTAAACACAATATACGTATGCAAGTTACCATAATCATCATTAAACAGCATACTCTAATATTGTCTTTAAAAATGGATGTACAAATCTGATAGGAAAATTTAAATAGTACATTCTTTGACATGTAATGACATAAGTACATAGTAAATTTAAACTACATGACGATCCAGGACATATGCTCTGGTATTCCGAGGGTAAGTACACAATCCAGAACTCGTAAGGTAAGTCCTCAGCTCAACAATGACATTCTGAGAAAGTACAAGCAATATAATGCTAATTAATAACTAATATGCTTCATAAGGTACAATACATTATTAATAATTGTGGCTGTTTAGTAAACTAACGGCCCTTATATTAACTACTCAGTCCTCCTCTATCATCTTAAAAAACGAACAGAAGCAGATGACAACAAAGCACGATAGTGTGTACATATAAAGTAAGTACAGATGTGCTAATCTATTGTAGAAATATAGGTGTGTTATGACTCTGTAATATATAGGAATATAGGACAGAAGTATTAATTGGAGTCATGTGGGCATCTAGACAAAATGTCAGCCATCACATTATCCGCACCACGGATAGCTCGTACCGTGAAGTGAAAAGGTGAAGAGCTATAGCATATCGAGTGGATCTCGAACTCTTCAAATTCTTAGTCTGAATAGCTGTAAGAGCTTTCTGATCAGTCTCTAGAATGAAATGTGCGCCCAGGAGGAATCTTTGTAGCTTTAGAATTGACCAAACCATCGCTAACAACTCACGGTCTAAAACCGAGTAGTTCCTCTCTGCCGCATTTAGTTTTCTAGAAATGTACATAACAGGATGCAGAGTATTTGCATATTCTTGCATCAGTGCTGCTCCAATCCCAGTGGATGAAGCATCACTCCGAAGAACAAAAGTCCTATCAAGAGTAGGTAATATTAAGATGGGAGGAGAAGAAAATATATTCTTGATTTGGTCTAGTGAAGATTGGCATTCTTCAGACCAACGGACCAGATTAGGCGAACCTTTCCTCAACAATGTTGATAGAGGTGCCATGATCGAAGATAAATTTGGAATAAATCTCCCATAAAATTGAATTAAACCTAAGAGACTCCTAACTTGTTTCTTCGGTTTAGGAACAGAGATGTTCAGTATTTTGGAAGTATTGTGGTCTTCTGTCTTCAAGAGACCATGACCAACACGATGACCCAGGAAAGAGATTTCACCAAAACCAACAAAAGCTTTAGAAGGTTTGCTGTCAAATTATTCTCACGTAGAGTGGACAGTAAGTCATATAACCCTAAATAGTGATCTTCCCAGGTATCACTGAAGAGACAGATGTCATCTAAGTATGCGATGACATCCGAACGATGTGACAGAATTCGACGCATCATGCGAACGAAAGTGGCAGGGGCGTTCATGAGACCAAAAGGCATAACATTCCATTGAAATAGACCCCTAGGTGTAGAAAAAGCAGTAAGAGGTTTGGCATGCTCTGCTAAAGGCACTTGCCAATAACCTTTAGACAAGTCAAGTTTAGTGAAGAATCTAGAATTAGAAAGTCTAATCAGTAGATCTTCTAACAAAGGCATCGGTTCAGCATCGAACTTTGTGACCTGATTCAATTGCGATAATCAACACAAATTCGTATGTTCTTATCCTTCTTCCGGACAATAACCATGGAAGAAGAATATGGTGAAGTCGATGGTTCAATTATATTTAATTGAATCATTTCATCCAATTCCTTTTCCACTTGCGACTGAAAGTGTATAGGAATAGGATACGGCCTAACCCTAATTGGATTATTGTCGGTAAGAATTATGTCATGTTCTATGACATCTGTGTGTCCAGGAATGTCAGTGAGAACATCCTGAAATGTTTGTAACATCGACGAGACTTGTCGATGTTCGTCACCAGAAAGATTAGGAGAAACAGAAACGGTTTTCCAAGATTCCGTGGAATGTAATGGAACCACTGGAAGGGGAAGGTTGACATCAGAGAAGGTAGCTTCCTCATCCTGAATGACAGACAGGGATGAATAATGATCGTGAGGTGCAGGAGCTTTATCCGTTGCCTGGAAAATAGGCAGCAAATAGTCCGGACGTTCGTGAAATTCCGAAAGCATGTTTATGTGGAAAGTTTTATGCTTTCCATCAATATCGACCACATAGTCAACATCGGAAACCCGAGAGACTATTGCATACGGACCTTTCCATGCAATAAGAAGTCTATTTTCCCTACTGGGGAGTAGGACGAATGCTTTGTCACCTGGACAAAGTTGTCGTAGACATCTATTCTTGTTAGCAAACTGCCTTGCCTTCTCTTTAGCAATTTCTGATGAAGCAGTTGCTAGCTTACATGCCTCAATGATCTTTTGTCTAAGAGCAATGACATACTCATATGAGGATTGAGTTTCATCGCTAATATCATTGGCAGTGATGAGATCGTGTAATAAAGACATAGGGCCGCGTGGACGCGCGCCAAAGACAAGTTCGAAGGGAGAAAATCCTGTGTGTTCATTAGGGACTTCTCTATAGGCAAAGAGAGCCGCGGGTAAAACCCTGTCCCAATCTTGAGGATGATCTTCAGTTATCTTACCAAGCAAAGTCTTGAGCGTTCTATTCAGACGCTCAACTAACCCATTAGACATAGGATGGTAGATACTACTGAGAGATCGTTCAATATGTAAGGTAGACATTACCTGTGACATAGTGTCAGATATGAGTTGAGTGCCATGGTCTGACAATATTTCTCTGGGAACCCCAAGCGAGAAAATATCAACCAAAGAGCATCTGCGATATCTGTAGTAGATATGCTCTTAAGAGGAATAGCCTCTGGCCCACGTGTGCACCATATCGACACATGTAAGGATAAACTGATGTCCTCTGGCTACGACTTGACCTTAAAAGGGCCAATAATATCTATGGCCATTTTCTGAAACGGCCGAATAGGAATGTCAGCAGCCTGGATAGGCGCAGCATGTCGTGGTCCTCTAGATTTGACCTCCTGACATACCTTGCATGATCGGCAGTAAATACGAATGTCCTTATTGACAAAAGGCCAAAAGAAAGCCGCAAGGACTCTCCACTTCGTACGGGCAAAACCCATATGTCCAGCACATTGCGAGTCATGAGCATGTTGTAATATTTGCACTCTCATGCTCTTGGGAACAAGAATTTGCGAATGTGCCGACGTAGTCGAATCTTGTACCATACGTACAAGTACGCCGTTTCTCATTGCAATCCAAGATTTTCTATTTGTATCCTGATTCGGATCACCTTTCTTCGCAAGAACGAAGAATTTTTTTAAAGAAGAATCTTCTTCTTGCAATTTTATAAAAGAGTCACGAGTGATTACTAAGTGACTATCTTGGCTATCAACTTCATTATCACTATTCAGTGAAGTTTCGGGTGTTTGTAGAGCTTGTGCTCTTGTAACTACTGCATTTGTAGCTTGCATGTTATTATCTTCCCAAGCAGCAATCTGCTGTGGGGTACACTCCCTAACTCCGTGAATACGACCAATAATAAGGTCCGCAATAGGATTAGGTAAGAGACAAGCATGCACATCTCCAGTAAAGAAAGGAGTGGCAATGCGAATTACAGCAGTAGGATATTTTTCTAGAGTGCCGCCAAATGTGTCACATTTAATAACCCTTCCTGTAGCACAAGATGGATCTACAAGCGATTGTCTAACACCAATAGTGGTGCATCCGGAATCGAAAAGTAGTGAGACCGGAGTATCATTAACAAGACCCTTATGCAGAATTAAAGAACCCCTCCCGTCATGCGCAACAGCAGCAGGAAGAGCGGGAAGTGGGTGACCACAACTCAAAGTAGTTATGGTACCCGGTTCGAATAAAGTACTGCATTGGGGGCATTTGTTTGCTCTTTCAAAGTCAAAAGCAGAACTAGTGACAGCGTCAAAGTTTTTATTATCAACAACATGATTACAGGCTGCCTCAGTTTCCTGTTGTACAGCATTAGCCTGCTGATATCTCTTTTTTTTGTGTTGAGATCTACCCCGACTATTATTACCTCTGAAGTTATCAGAGTTATTATTATCTCTGCAGTTATTATTGTCTCTACTGTAATTGTTATACTGGTTCGAATTCCAGTTTCCACGATTACTATCATGTTCACATTGATGCGAACATCTATTTGTTTGGTTCTGAGGTCTTCGGCAGGAATAACCTCTATTACCATATCCTCTTTTGAAATGCTTATAATTATTAGGGTGATAGTAACGAGTACTATCAGGTTGTCTCCAATTCTTCGAAGAAGAATCACTATGAAATTGGTTTCCATGATTTTGACAGAAATTACCGCTACTCTTTCTATCAAAATTTTGTTGGGATCTACGAGCAAAGTTTTGGCCATACGGAGCTGCCGAAGCAACTGGTAAACCTTCTTTCACCTTAGAGTTACCCATGGTTATGTGTGGGTGCACAGTTACGTATTGGCAACAGAAATCTTCCATTTCTTTTATTGTTTTAGGTTTACGTTCATGAAGGAAAGCAAGGAAAGACTCATTGACAGACGACATGACTTTGTCTCTAAGTATTAAGTCCATAAGTCCTTCATAAGTTTTTTCCGTCTTAGATAGTTCAACCCATCGTGAGAAAGTAATGCGTATTCTTGCAATAAACTCGGAGAATTCAACTCCATTTTCAGGTAACATGTTTTTAAATTGTAGACGATAGCCGTCTTCGTTAAGCTGATATTTCTTTAACAAAGCGGCCCTGACAACCTCATAATTGTTCTTGTCAGGTTCATCCACCATATTTAATATACTTAGAGCTTTACCTGTCAGTATCCCTGATAACTGATAAACATATTTTGCTTTGTCTATGTTATGAGCTGTACATGCTTGTTCAAATCTGTCCAGATAGAACATTATGTCATCACTGGAAGGACTAAATGTTGGTAACTTAATCTTAAAAGTATCATTATTAGCCTTCCCAGAAGATGAACCCTTGTTTGAATCATTACCATTACTCATGCTCGTCAATTTCAATTTCTCCAACTCTAAAGCTAAGAGTTTTTCTTCATGTTCCATTTTTGCTTTCCTCTCATCAGACTCTCTTTGTAACTTCCTTTCTTCAGCTTGAGCCTGCATTTGAAGTCTTTCAGCTTCTTTTTCAAGTCTTTTATTTTCAGCTTCTTTTTCAAGTCTTTTATTTTCAGCTTCTTTTTCAAGTCTTTTATTCTCAGCTTCTTTTTCAAGTCTTTTATTCTCAGCCTCTAGCTGTAGCTGGAGTTTTCTCTCCTCAGCTTCTGATTCCCTTTTTTGTTTTTCCATTTCCATTTGGAATCTTTTTTCATCCACCTGCATCTGCAGTTTCTTTTGTTCAGCTTCCATATGCAGTTTCTTTTGTTCAGCTTCCATTGCTTTATCATATCGAGCAGTTGCAAATTCTTCTAACTTATCACCAGTCTTGCCAAGCAATTTACCCTGCTCAATAAAGTGCTCAAATGTAGACATGTTGTCTAACATATGAGTCCAAAACCTGAAATAATTAACTAATTTATTTCAAACCTAAGTGTAACAAGTCTTAATTAAGCACTTGTATATTCACATCACATTATATTATCCCAGTCTCTGTGGGGAAACAAGTCTCCAATCAAAGAACTTGTATATGAAATATCAACAATCAATTCTTGATCATAAGTGCACTTCTCATTCAATAGTGCACGACACTATTCATCATTCATTTATCATCAGTGTAGTAGTAGTAACAGTGCATTAGCATAGCCCATTAACTAATTACTATAACTGTAAACAATGACTATGTAAACACATGCAGAATGTAAACATTGAAAATGTAAACAATACAAACAATGTAAACAATAACAATGTAAACAATAACAAAGATCAGCAACAATACACAAACTTTCGCAGAAATCAACTAAAAATAAAGCAGAAATTAATGAAATATCACAAAAAAAAAATGTGACGATATCTGCGATAGAATTAAACAAAATACATGACACCACAGTGTATAAACAAAAATGTTGTATGAAACTAAATTATAGACAAGAGTAGGCTAACAAATACAAACAAATCACAACAAAACTAAAGAATGTGAAATAATAACGAAAACAATATTAAAACATGTCATCACAGCTAACATAAATAGCAACAGAAGTCGCTTAGCAAATTCCAGTATCGGAAATTTGCAAACCCTACAGAAAACGCTCACAATAGACGACCTCTATGACGTGGCATAATCTAACGGAGACACCACCCAACCGAGAACCCGCTGAAATATAAACATATAAATATACAAATAACATATAGACATATAACATATAGAATGAGATGATACACAGAAGACTCAGCAGAAGTATAAGGGCACAGTTTACATACAAACAGGCCACTTAACTTAAAGGCTTCCAATCGTAGAACAGCAGAAAAAAAACGGATGTCAATCAACGTCCTAAAGAGCGAAGCTCCAACGATGATGGCACATCTGAACTGCTTCCACTGCTAACACGATGGTACAAGAGCTTCTGAAATACTGTGTGTTGAGTTGTTTCGGCACTTGACCTTCTAACCCAAAAGTAAGTTGATGGAAATCGGTACTTGGCCTTCTTCAGAAAACACCCGTTTCAACCGGCACTTGACCTTCTCAAAAAACGACAGCACTGGAACCTTGACAGCAGCAACTTGCTTGACTTGCGTAAAAGATAACAGCAGTCCGAGTTATCCGGCAACATGTAACAACGCCGGGTACTGTCAAATTCTTGTTTCCGTCAAAAAGTTGAAATTTTGACTTTTACCGGGCAACGCCGAGTACTTTGAAAATTTTGAAGATGTTGACTGTATTGAAGAATGTTAATTTCTTGAAGGATGCTGATGAATTCTTGTTGAAAATGAAGTGGGTAAGGGACCCCCGTGTTTGCTAGTACCAGAATCAAACCAGCTTATGGCCACCAAATGATGCGTGATGCCATATGATGATGGATGGCATCCGCATGTCTGGTTTTGTGTAGTGTGTAGATGTGTTCAGTCAAAACAATGTTCATGCAACAATAACAGGGCAATCCACATAGGACGTCAGTAAACTCACGACGTATAAAGTCAATGAGTCTTGAAACAGCCGTTGACGTTTTTCTTCATTATTTATTGTGGACGCCACAGTGACAAAATGGTTACGCAAATGTGTAGGCACATCAAACAGTCATTATCACAGCAACATTCAATACAGCAATAAACGGTAGACAGCATTACAATGATGAGTCAGATGCATGTTATATTTCATAGTGCTGTAAATGTAGTCAGGTGGAAAACTCCATCCTTTTCTATAACAGCCAGGAGATAACCAGATGTATGAGATCAGTTCACTCTCCTTAGTTTGACTTCAGCAAGACAGACACGTCTGCCGAAGTATAAATAATGTCCTCAAAAATATCCTCTAGATAATAAAGGTTTTCTAAACCTAGTTCATTTAACAAGTAGCAAGTAATGGTCCTTGGTACATGCATCAACCGATGCAGTACAATGCAGCGACATGTGAGCTGGGAAAGAACATCTCGTGACGACGACTTTCGGAGACAGGCTATGAATCGAAATCGCTCACGACCCAAAATCGATAGAGTTAATGAAAAAAGTCAATTTACCTTGCTTTCATGAAATACACAGAAATATCACGCCTCCCGACATGTGGGAAAACACTAGAGGTATTATCTCGACTAAACGAAATATCCATAAGAGGACTACACATCCCTGACAGAACAAAAAATAGCGGAGATCCCCTCTTCAACGAGGCATCTCTTTCGCCATTCCAAATCGCTCACTCCCACTAGTGGTGGGCGGAAACCGATCGACAAACAAGCAAGACAAGTCATGCGCAGTCCAGCGCAAAATGACCACAGCTCAAACTTAACTGCATTCGATACCAACGCGAGAAGACAAATGCTTACCGAGAAAAGTGACTATAAATTTCAAGCAGTTGTTGCCCTTGCGTTATAAAACAGATATTGAAATAAAACGATGTTGCGAGAATTTATCACGCAACGGGGGGGGGGGGGGGGGGGGGGGGGGAGGGGGGGGGAAGAGGGGGTGGGGGGGGGGGGGGGGGGGGGGGGGGGAAGAGAGAGAGAGAGAGGAGGAGACTCAAGCAATTCAAGGGCACTCAACATAGTCTGGCCAGTCGGTAGAGACTGTTACCAGGGAATGGCTGCTATTATTTGTAACTCCTGGGAGCCATACACCAAGCTTGACTGCTCAAGGTGGACCAGTGGATTTGAGCCACTGCTGCAGGTAACAGTGTGACAGCTCTCCTCTGAAAGGTGCTACCACTCTTGAGCAGTCTGAATCCTCCTAATTCTTCATAGACAATTTACAGAAAAACTTACAATAAGAACTTGAATGCGGCAGGGATGCCTCAAGCTAGAGAGAGTCTCAGGCAGGAATGCCTCTTCTCACCATTTCTATTCTTACTGGTTACAGATTCATTCATAATTTTTTTTATTCTTACAGTTTCTACTGGATGGGATAGCCGACCCCATATACAACTCTCTTCAGTCGTCTTCTAAGATAAGTCTGGCAGAGTATAGTGGCATTAATCTTGCACCCCTTTCAGGGCCTGGTAACACACGGCTGGGCAATACAGACTTGATTATGAAAATTACGACATTTAACTAATAGAAATGGAGTTCAGTGGACTCTGATAAAGCAGATTGATTATCCTGACTGTGAACTTTTTTGTCCATGAACAATAACTAGAAGCAAGACAAAATGTGTTACTGGAGCCTGAAAGGGCAGTAAAGAATAGTGACACTGCAACTTACCACAAGCGTAGTAAGAAGCGACTAAGGAAGATGGGCCTGGGACTGACTACCCCATTCTGCAGTAAATGTAACCCACAAAACACTTCAACAAAACAATATGGTTGAAGAAACTTGTTGATAGCATAACAAGGCAGTCATTGTTTTGGAATCCTGAAGGTTAAAGAAGCAGGGGTAAATGAAAAAACAAATGGAGAATGGAACTAGTGACAGTAATGAAGATAGTGAAAGAGACATGGAAAGACCCTTAAGCTGATGGCACGGGACAGGAAGATTTGGCATAAGTTTGTTGAAGGCCTAAGTATGCTACTTGAGAAGCTGAAGGATTATCATGATGATGGTGATGAAGAAAACAAAGTGAAAATACTTGATGAGAGGTCACAGTAATTAGGACTGAAAATACACAGGAAAAAGACTAAGATGATTACAATAAATGCAGCAAACTATAACCAGACGGCACTTGGAGAAACAGGTGAATTATTAGGTATATTGTAGCAGTAATACAGATAACTGAAGGAACAAAGTTATATTGACATAATACAAACGAACGAACGAACTTTATTTTCGAAGGGTTGAGAATTGGGCGCGCAGGCCCGTCTAACATTCTGCCCTTTCACTCTCATTAATCTTGCATACTATATCCTTTTATTCCCACATATTACTTTAAGCATTAATTTAAAGGCATGCAACATTATAAAGTTAACATAACAGCATTCATTTACAGTTTACAATCATAATAAAAAATGAGTAGCCTAGGTTTTTTTTTTTTAAATAAACAAGATAGTGACTGAAGAAAAATAATAATAATAAAAAATAAAATAATATAAACAAAACAATAAATAAATAAGTTATGTATACCGACACTCACTTATGCGGTCAAAACGTCTAATCTGTAATATTTTTGAATGTGTCATCAATCCTCAATACAAAAATTACAAAAACACATTCTCGCTTACATCCATACATTCTTGGCGGAAATTGAAATAATAATAATAATAGGTACCACAAAGTGATTTTTGTTTGCACAGAAACACCAGAGAAAACAATGTAGTTTTGAAGCCCTTGGTAAATCAGGAAATTTGGTACTTTATTTTTTAAAATAGGACAACAAATAAAAAAGTTATAGCATTTTAAAAAATGTGGGGACTTCGCAACATTGAAAAAGTTACATCACACCAACTTCAGAACACTGCCGTCTTCTTAAATATAATCTTACAACTTTCTCTGACAAACAACATATAGTCTGGAATATACTGATCACACAAAGAAAACTATAGAGCTACATCATGAATAATTATCAATATATTTGAGACCGAAAATTGCAAATCTGCAAAACACATTACCGAAAAATATAGTTTGTTGAATGAAAGTCAATATTCACATCATATTTCAAAAAATATAAAAGGTACAAGCTTTAAATTTGTACATATCAATCTGCATACTACACACATATATCTCAATTTTTTTTTTTCAGAGGATTTTAAACATCTTATTTGTTCTAGTATAATTTTTTAAAATGTGTCCAGAGGCCAATTTGTCGCAGGGGAAGAAAAAAAGTGTGAAAATGACGAAAAAAATTTTTTTTTTTTTAAAGATTTTTTACTGTCCATATTTTCATTAAAACAAATTTGTAGGCAATAATTAACAACATCTAAACAATTAAAATTAGCAACATCTAAAAAAAAACGCTATATTTTTTTAAAACAAAAAACTGGTTATTAGCATTTAAAAAGACACATTTTTTAACTGGAGAAGAATGATCATGGCGCACTCTTTCCCTGTGAGAGGGCAATGACACCTCAAAACCTAAATGCTTCAGAAGTCCAAAATACAATTCTTTGATATTTCCTGATAGTTTAATGTCCTTATCATTCAATATTAATGTCCTTATCATTCAATATCAATTATTCTGTATCTTACCTCTACAACCTTTCCTCACGGTAGAAGGAGAACAACTAAGTAAGTATCTTAACTGAGCCTTAAGATTTCCTAAGGGTTCCTCTTACAAATTTTATCCACACCCTCCTTTTGTGGTGCAATCAGACCCCCTGTGGGGCTTATGATTTTGTGTTATATAACTCTATCTCCTTCTTCTCTGCATTTTTAATATCTTTCTCTTTTTTTTCCTCCTATTCTTGTCAGTTATTCGCTGTTTAATTTTTTCTTTGACTGCCCTCTCTGACTCTTTACTACGTATTTTCCATTGCAGTCTATGTTTTGGGTTCTTCGTCGTCACTCTTGCATTCTCTACTTTTACTTTTTTATTTTTCATTTTATCTGCTCCTTCCTCTTCTCCATTTTACTTTTTATCATCTGTTATTTGTAGTGTGTTAACTTTGGTGGTCTGTAGCTTTATGAAAAAAAAAAAAAAAAAATATCAAAGCAAGTCTACCTCGAAAAGCCATGTGGGCATTCCCCATCCATATAACTTCTTGGAATTTTATTTTTCCAGGGAATTTATTTATTTATTTTTTTTAAATTAATGAAGATAAACAAGAAATCCCGTTTTTTCAAAAACTCTCTGATGGGTTATAATTAGGATATATATTGTTTTTCAATTACCCCCGCCAAATAATATGAACAACTGCCCGACATGAGAAAGTGGCATCACATTTGAAAAATAAGTAGTGAAGGATTACTCACAATTGTGCTTAGGCCCTATTACCGTTACGTTAAATTAATAAAAATGAAAAAAAAAAAACAAACAAACAAAAAATCAAGAAGATAAACTATGAACAAGAGAATAATATTAAAGTGGAGGGGTGTATAGGCCTGGTGGTTCTAGTTATATAAAAAACGGACTTTACCAGATATTTAATTGACTTTCATCTGTTTAAAGGTCACATGCATTGTAAGAAAACATCATCAGACCTTCACATTCCCAGCCACTATATTATTTAACATGTGTTCGTGTTTAAAATTGTTTGACTATACTTGTTTGGACTATATTATGCAGTTCCCTAGGTCTGTCTATTCTCTCAACAACCTCCTCTCTATATATTTATAAGGTTAAAGTTGGATGCCTGCAAATAAATCCAATATTGGGTTATAGCAATTTAACACGTCGTATTGGAATTTAACAATAATGTTAAATCCAATATTTTTTTTTTTTCCAGATGACTCCTACTAGGAGTCATCTGGAAAATTAAAATTCCAGAAGTTATTTTTGTTTTTACATGTATAGAGAATTACATGTACCATTACTATTACTGGATTGTTCTTGTTCAGAGTTTCTTCTTGATTTTTTTTTTTTTTTTTTAAAAAACATATAAGCACCCCCCAATTGGTTTGTTGATTGCTAATTTACAATGGTGTGATGCACACAGTTTTTCATCATATATCTATGGGCAGGAAGCATTGTTTTTCATTATTTATTTGGAATTGAAAACAACATGTATATTCCTAATTATAACCATCAGAGGTTGAACGGGATATTTTTTATTCCTTAATAAAAAAAAATAATATATACAGTATATCTTCTTTTTCGGGGAATTTTTAAGGACTATCAACTATTGGCTGCGAAAGTCCGGACATTTCAGTACAACATCAGCTTTTTTAATTATGGCATTTTCGGTCTCCTAGCCTTGACTCAATTGGCTTGGGGGCCTTGCGATAATCCTTCGCGGATTTTTTTTGAAACAAAATTCACCCCCCTTATGTTGACCAAAATAAACCTTCATTCAATTTACACATTAATCTAAAAAACATGCAATTTTTTTTATTTCAGATTGGTAACTTTCTTAGCTTTTCAAGGCTCGTGAAATATTATTAGATTTGATGCGTGAATGTCTGAAGTGGGGATTCGCACATTCATTACCCACGCTATTTACAACCACCATGTGATCGTGTTTTAAATTGCTAAATAATATTTAAAAACTTATTGTAAAGTTTACATTTAAAGTTCAAAACATTGTTAATTAGTTGTGATATACTTACGTATAGTCATCTTCAAGTCAGAAGATGTGGATGAAGTTTGAGCTACGAACCAACATAAGTGGCATGCGATTTTGATCAACATCGGGAGTTATATCACGGTCGATGGAACAGTCGCTTGCTCCTGCTCTTTAACTTCGCTAATATTCTTGAGCTGTGAGAGCGTTTGTTACCTAAAGTCAAATCGCTTCATGACTGCAAACATCAGAAGGTCTTTGATATTTTATAGGATATAAATAAAAATGGCTCCCCAAATCTTCTCATACCATGCAAGGAATTATAACACAACTGATTTAAAATGTCATAATCTTGTAAAAATTTCGACTTCACTTCGAAAAAATCTACGATCTTACAACTTTTTTTTCTACAGCTTGCATTTATACGAAATTAAAGCTATTTCTCCGCCATTCATCACTAATGGTCAAAACACATATGCACAATGCAGAACGATTGTGCTGGTCAATGCGATACCCGTTTGAATATGGAACGGAGTGAGGCAAAAAGCCGAGAGATGGTCGGAACCATGCGACGAGTTTCGCTACGCGTAAACAGTTTGGATGTTTGTGTTTTATTAGATAAAAAAAATACTTCAATTACTTTTTATTCTTTCGGGAATCTACTACATGTTCGAAAAGAGAATGGGATAAAGAGTATCTGCGTGAATATAAATTTTATTACAATCCGCTTAATAGCAAAGGGGGACAAGCGACAGACTTAAACTTGGACGAATTTTCCTCAGTTTTCTCAAACTTTCGTTGCGTTTGTCAACAATAAAAGCAGCGGCGGTTTTGGAAGGGGTACCTAAATAATTTAAACATTTCTTGCTGCCAACTTGTTCTGTAACAGAAAACGTCCTTTCAGAAGTTTAAAAAAAAAATTTAAAAAATTATTTCTGTCATGTACATCACCCATTTTAAAGCAAACGGAAAACATTCACATACTCTAAAAAGTCACAGTGGTAGGCGGGTACATACTCACTATACATTTAAATTATATAATAGTATTACATGGATATAAAACAAATTATTCCTATTAAAAACGAGCGGAAGAGGAAAAGAAATGTTGACCTATGGATGAGATGTTGACAGGCAAATGATGTTTCTATGGGGGTAGATAATCAGTGTTTTAGGAATGATGTTGAAAAGTGGCTTTGTTAAAATGAATATGTGTGTAGGTAGGCTTTTTTAGGTGGTGTGGAAGGCTGTTCCATAAGTAGGCTCCAGAGTAGGCTAGACTCTGTTTGAACAGGTCGATCCTAGGTTTGGGCAGACGTAACTGATGTAATTGTAGTCCCTCTCTTCTACTGGTTTGAAACAATGATCGTAGGTACGGCGGAGCATTGTTTGATAGAATTGCGTGGGTCAGCTTGGCTTTGTTGTAGAGAAGACGTTTTTTCAGGGACAGTATTGTGGGTTCTTTTCCTGTCCTTGTGTGTGATATCGTGCGATTATCGGTGATCAGACGTATTGCTCTCTTATGCAGGGAGTGCAGTCTCTTTGAGGTGGAAGCAGAGCAAATGGAACATTCATTACATTGGTAAATATGTGAAATCAAATAAATACTGTCACCTCAATGTCATGGTGGCTCTGAAGCAATAAAAACAGTAGTCAAGAAGTTACAGACTTTCAAAAATGGGCGCTTGCACTGAAATGGTATGATAGGATCCCCAATGTAAAATTGATCAAAATAACCAGACAAATACAAGTGGAATGTGAGGTGAGGAACAGATGCTGACACTGCATAGAACATACACTGAAGAAACCAGCTGGCAGAATTATAAGGCAGTCCATCTTCTATAAATAAACTGGGTAAGAAAAGCAGGAGATCTAAAAACACACAGAGAAAGGAAAGGGGACAGACAGGGAAGGGATAAACAATACATGGAAAGACTTTGAATGGATGGCACAGGAAGGCTTGATATTGAGTTAAACTAGGTATATCAGAAATTTTTAGTAGCATTAATAGAAGCAACAGATAAAGACTACAATAATGTGACATGAATTCTCACCTGCATTAAGATCACCATTTAAGTCAAGAAAAGCACTTGACTGAGGTATCTTCAGTGGTGCAAGATTTGTCTCATCTTTGCCATGATATAATGCAATGGTGTATAAACCATTTGTTCTGAAAAGAAAAATAATCGACTGATCAGTTATGTGTCAAATATTCATGTATTAGTATAAGTTAAAAAAAAATAAGTAAGCTCAATCAATTATGCAAAGCAGTGGTTCCTAAAATACCAGAGGATAATCTTCAAGTATATTGTGCACACCTAGATATGCTGCATAAAGACATGTCTCAGAGGTTTCAGGATCTTCTTTTTATCACTATTCCAGATTGGATAATAAATCCATTCCTGGACATGTGCAGTGAGGAACTAGGAAGGATGGAAGAGGAACTGATTTCGCTGCAAAATGACGTTGAGCTTAAGCCAATGTTAAAAAAAATCATATCAAGACTTTTAGTTGCAGAAAGAAATCTCTGAACGCTATGCTCCTGTGTAGGGAAAGGTTAAGATGTTCTGTATTGCCTTTCCAACATCATATTTAGTAGAGAGTGGTTTCAGCGCAGTTGTCCAACTTCTTTCGAAGCAAAGAAACAGACTGCGAATTACTGAACGAGGGGATCTGAGACTCCTTCTGAGTAACTTTCAGCCTGATGTTGAGAAGCTGATATCACTGCACCAAGCACATCCATCTCACTGAAGGTAAAAGAACAATGAAGCAAGTTTGTTACTAATATACTCTCGTATACTGCTGTTTGTTATACTGGGTTAAGTAATTAAGTTTTTCTTTTTAACTTAAATTAATCAATAAGCGTATTGCAGCTTTATATTAGAATGTAATAAATAGAGCAATTAGTTGTCAGTTTTGAATTAGCAGTTGCTCTTATTGTTCACTCTTTATAATTTGTTTGGGTTTGTTTTGTTTTTATGTACTGTGGAAAGATAAAGTGACAAATGTCGAGGTGTTGTCACGTGCTGGCCTTCAAAGTATGTATACGCTTCTTAGACAGCGCAGACTTCGCTGGCTTGGCCATGTTCGCCGCATGGATGATGGTCGCATCCCAAAAAAAATCTTCTACGGACAATCAGCAGATGGCAAGAGAACAGTTGGGCGACCACAGCTGAGGTTCAAAGATGTGTGCAAGAGAGATATGAGGGCACTGGACATGGATCCAGCAACATAGGAGGATAAAGCTGCCGATCGCACTAAGTGGCGATGCTATTTACGGCGCCACCTCAGATTGGGCGAAGAGAGGCTCACACAAGAAGCAGAGGTGAGGAGATAACGTCGAAAGGAGCACCAGGAAAATAAGCAGCTGGTTCAAACTCAGGGGCAGCATTCCCAGTCAGTTAACAGAAGGGGGAATTATTACTGTGGGGAAATGCAGAAGGGGTGGGAGGGGGCGCGTTGGGGACATACCCTGGGAGTGAATGGGGACAGTGACCCAAAAAAGTTTGGGAAACACTGATGTAAAGTATGTCTGTGGTACAACAAGTAACAGAAAAATATTTTTTAGGGATCCACTTTTATTATTTTTAAGGCAAACATGCAAGGGGAAGACAGCACTATAACTGGGAAGATAACATCAAGAGATGGACAGGAAAGAGTCTATCAGAGTGCACCATCTAGACAAAAGACAGCAGACGTTGGGGATCCATTGCAGCCAATCTTTATTGCGGAGATGGCAGCTAATGATGATGATTTTATTATTTTTACCAATGCACTAAATAACAGAAAATAAATATTCCACACATTCTATTGCAAAGAATAAAGTGGTTGGACAGTTATCATTAATTGAAAATTCGTCATTTCGTTCACAAATTTATATTTTCTGTAATTTTTCTGTGAAAGTCTATTATGCAAATCTAATGAAGAATTTATACTGTACATTCAC
This sequence comes from Oreohelix idahoensis, assembly GCA_024509875.1. Classification (NCBI taxonomy): domain Eukaryota; kingdom Metazoa; phylum Mollusca; class Gastropoda; order Stylommatophora; family Oreohelicidae; genus Oreohelix; species Oreohelix idahoensis. The sequence goes on from JAMPIV010003898.1 coordinate 332,006, forward strand.
ATATTAAGATGTGATTGAGATATACAAACACCAGTTCATGAGTTGGCATACGTTGATCCATGGAAGCTTTGTGTCCCATACTTTTGATTTCTCCACTGAAACATCCATTGATTAACTTTTAAAACAGGCCTGATGCCTGATGTCTAATATGTAGACTTGCTTAAGATTATTATTTGCTCTCTGTTGCCCTTCATCACAAAACTGACTTCTGAATCCCTCTCCTCCTATCTAATCAACTCTTTTGTTATTGTCACTGTTGATCAGAATCTACATCACTGCACGTCGAGCAAACTCACGGGTGCTCAGTCTCCATCAGCAAATGTCCAAGTGTATGAATGCTAACTAACAAAGCTAGTCATTGCAGCGCAGGCCTGTATGACCAGGACAGTAGATCCCCACAAGTTCCTGAAGATTTGAGGCTTCTATTGATATTTTCCATTCATGCCGGAGCCATCCGTTTTGGACTTTCCAAAGCATTGACTGGGAGTCTGACATAATAACTGCCCTGGCTGATGCAATTTCAGACAGCCACCTCAGGGCTGCAGTTTCCGTCTCTATCTCCATTCTTAAGCTGGAGGATGCTGTCATGTAAGCTCTGCTTTCTTCAGTGACGACTCTGTTCTTCACTCTGAAGCCCCATCCTGATTTCTCACCACAAGTACAGACCCATCAGTGTACACAATGGTATAATCTCTGGCATGATCATTTATCAGCTGATTAATTTCCAGCTCTGCTTTTCCATACCCTATGCTCTGCCCTCCCTGCCAAGGCTAATGATGACTTGATGGTAGTTTGTCCAGTTCTCACCTGACTTACTCCACTCTTCCCCTTTGAATATACGAGGCGTGTTCAAATGAAACCCGACCGTGCTGCGCCAAGTGGACATTCGTAGGAGGAGCATGATGACGTCACATCTGACGTAATAAGCACATACGAATGTACAAGTGTGTAAGTGTTCATTCTCCTAATATTCATTGGTTGTGCTGCAGACCGTTAAAATAATGGCCGGTGTGATAAGGAATCCGTCCAAAAAATTCAAGTCACAGATTTCCGCCGGTAAGGTTACGCTGACCGCATTTTTTGACCATGAAGGGCTTCTATTGGTAGACTTTAAAGAGCCTGGCGTGAACATCAATGCCATCCGCTACAAAGACACACTAGACAACCTGCATACAGCCATCAAGAATAAACGACCCGGCATGCTTTCGCGTGGTGTGATTCTGTTGCACGACAATGCTCGTCCACATGTTGCGAACATTGTGCAGGAAGCGTTAGCAAGGAAAAGGTGGGAAGTTCTGCCACACCCAGCCTACAGCCCCGATCTGTCACCATGTGACTTTCATTTGTTCGGACCCTTAAAAAAATCTCTAAAGGGACAACGATTCGACTCCGATGCAGACGTCAGGGCCTCGGTGACCAAATGGTTCAATAAGCAACCAAAGTAATTTTTCTCGGACGGCATCCGCCGTCTACCCAAGCAGTGGGGTGCGTGTCTGAATGCCTATGGTGACTATTTCTAAAGAACCCCAGTGGGTACTTGCTTCCTAACAATTGCTGTATTTAATTCTACTACTCCTGCTGATGTACCTTACATATATTTGTTATAAAGCCACTGGGACGGGTTTCATTTGAACACACCTCGTATTTTCAACTGTTGTCACCTGCCCAATGGCAGCCTCTGTCTCTGTCATCTAAGACATCCCTTTCTTTATTCTTGCACCCTGGATGTCAGCTATGTTTCCATGCATGGGATGTCTTTTACAAGGCAGTCCTTGTTCTGGAATCCACCGGGAAAGAGAGGCAGAGGTAGACCAAAAAACACATGAAGAGAACTGGAAACAGAGGTGAAAATGGTGAGGAAAACATGAAAAGAACTTGAGCGGATGGCACAGGACAGGAAGACTTGGCATGTGTTTGTTGAAGGCCTATGCTCCTTAGGGAGCTAAAGGGTATTCATTGATTGATGGGATGTCTTTTGTCTGTGGTTTTGCCTGGGCCCTTGCGAATTTCGATCTAATACACAGCAATCCAAGCTTGTACCACATCATCACAATGGGGGTATCTCGCATACAGCCCAAGACTTTATGCACCCCTCCATTTTGAACGTGTTCCTGTCGTTCATATTGTGATATTGACAGCATGAGTATTCTACACTATACTAGATGACTGACATGACTACCTGATGATACATGAGAATCAGATGCCTAGCCTTCTCGGATTAAGGCGGAAAAAATAGGAGGTCCCATTTCCAAGTTGCGTACATTAAAAATCCCACGACAGTTGAAAATCGTAAAGAAGAGGCCATGGCAAAATTTGAAAATTAGAAACCTACCCACCACAAATATTTATACAATGTGTGATTCCTATATACTTACTTACTTACTTAGTCATTCCTCTTCTACCGTAAGGTGTAGAGGTTTGGAAGAGAGAGCGCCATACTATCCTATAGGCTGCCTTCCTCCTGGCCTGGTTCCATTCTAGTCCTCGGTCCTTCAAAGATTGTCTAATGTTGTCCTCCCAGCGGACTTTGGGTCGTCCTGGGGGTCTGAATCCCTGGATCTTTGTTTCCCATGCTTGTCGTGGTAGCCGATCTTCTCCGATTCTGCAGACATGGCCAAACCATCTTAGTTGGGACAGTTCTACTTGGGTCTGCAGGGGGTGGGATTTTAGGCCTTGACGTATCATCTGGTTGTGGACCATGTCTCTTCTTGTTACATCAACCACCTTCCTCAGATACCTCATTTCTGAGGTTTGGATCTGGCTTTTGTGGGTTGTAGTCACTGCCCATGACTCGCATCCATATGTCAAGACTGGGACATAGGTGGAGCGGTATACAGCCATCTTCGTTTTCTTACCAACCTCTATCTTGCTAAGGAATCCTCGATTTATGGCCTGAAAAGTCTCCCAGCTGCTGCTTTTCGAGTGGCCAACTCTTCTTTGATGCCTCCCTTTCGGTATATAATAGCTCCAAGGTATTTAAAGTGGTCGACCTGCTCCAGGACCTGTTCTCCCAGCTTAATCTGATGTCTTCTTTCTTTTCATGATATCACCATAGATTTTGTTTCAGAGCTGCTTATGACTATTTCTCTTTTCTCCAGCTCTTCCTTCCAGACTTGCAGGTTGGATTGGAGATGTGCCTCTGATTTAGCAATCAGGGCAACATCATCAGCAAATGCCAGCTCTGAAATACAGACATGTCTCATCTTCCAGTACCCCACTGAATACTTTCTTGTTCTCTCCTTACATGCCTTGATGACATCGTCCATGAGGAGTATGAAAAGATAAGGTGATAGGATATCATCTTGTCTTACACCAGTGGTGGTCCTGAACTCTTCTGACTTATGGTTTGCTGTCCTCCCATAATTTCTGCAAGACTTGTAAGAAGCCCTGTATAGCATGAATCAGAGGTGCTGGAATGTTCTTCCTTGCCAAACAGTAACAGAGTTTGCTCCAGGGGACCCTGTCAAATGCCTTTTCCAGATCTATGAAACAGAGATGGATTTCGCTCTTATCAGGGTTCATAGCAAATTTCTTCAAGCATTTTTCAGCCTTTTCCAGGTCCAAGCACATGATTTTCCTCATCTAATTTTCTCAGATATAATTATCACTTTGCTGACCAGCATTCTGGAGCATTAGTGTCTCCCATTACCAAGGGTGTTTGCAGATTTCTTTAAAAATAACTGGTTTTTTTTTAATTTATAAAAAATTGAAAAACAGACATAGGCCTTTGAAATTTTCAGAGCACCATTATGAATGGTTGCCACATCTGAAAAAACATATTTGATGCAAATTGGTCACATGATCATGGCGGCCGTCTTGAATTTGTGTGGCTATTTATAGAAATTTCAGATGTTTTAAAACCATGATCTTTTTCCACTTTATAGTAAATTTGTTCAATGTCACTGCAATAAAATGTTAGGGACAAGGATGGCAATGAATAAAATAGGTTGGATTGATGTTTTGATTTAACGATTAACCACGTATTTCAACATAAAAGGCTAACAAACATTGTGAATAAAATGCAAAAAAAATATTTAATTTTTGTGTTTGTCTTTTTTGAATGTATTCTGCATCTGTGGCATCTGACAATGAGTGTTTGAGTAGTTAAGTACCTCTAGTTGAAGTCTGAGCTGCTTCCTTCATTAACTGGGGTTAAAGTTGTAGCTGTATGCCTCTGCAAGAGTCTTTGTCTGGATCGTTGATAATCCTTGACTGTGTGGTATAACTTGAAGCAGGGTATCAGGCATAGAGGTACATTGCAATCTGGGCAGTACATGCAAGTCTGGCTTCTGTTCCCTGCAGCCTTACACACTTTACAGTCTGGTTTGTACCTTGCCTTTTCATATTTATCAATGAAGTAATGCTCAGTAAATCATGTTGTTGTGACCTGTGGTATTGAAGGTGTCACATTGCATCGAAGAATAGCAGGTTCAATAAGAGTCAGACTGACATCCTGATCTTTGCTTTGATCTTTTTTGTAGAGTTGGCAGTGTTGTAGGTTATGTGCCCATTGACCAGGGCAGTTTCAACTAAGAAATGATATAAAAATAGGATCTGTGTGGGTAGGGGTAGCTTGCACCTAGTTGGCCGAAGTGGTCAACACCTCCCATACTTTTGCTGTATTTTTCTGCAAGCACTGGCTTCTGAATTGTTCTGCCCTAAAGAATTTGTCTTTCTAACTGTCTTGTTTATATTATCATTGGAGTGAACAGTAGATATAAGGTTAAATCTTTTCGTATCATGCCAGGTGACTGTCGGCATGCCTTATCTTCTGTCACACAAAACACAGGATGATTTGCCTTTTTCAATTTGAGTTGTTTTCTTCAGTGCTTCAGGAAAATGCTTCCTATTTTCAGCTACTGTTCCAAATGCACCAATCTGAATTTCTTTCAGGTCTTGAAATAAAGCTGAAGGCTGAATAAAAACTATCACAGAAGAGAATATGTCCCTTGTTGCCTATCCATCAAGAAGATCTTTCACAACCCTGAAAGTTGCCCCAACACAACCTTCATAATTTTCCTTACCAGTATCAATTTTCAATTTCATGCAGTATTATGTTTTAGCACCAGTGAGAGCAGTTTGAATCCCCACTTTGTGGCAGTTAGTGCTTGAAATATATTCCTGCCTGTGTGCAGAGTGAGGTGATTTTCTCCGTACCTATTCACTTCATCAGTGGTTAGATCTATGGCAGTGTCTGGGAAAAAAGTTTAAAAAATCAATGGACATATATTCAGTTGTGGCACCATGAACTTTATGCAGCCCACAGCTTCCAACATTCAGTAGTTCTATGCCATAGTTTTGGTTCAGTAGCGCATTAATTTTGTCATGAAAAGCCCAATTTACATGGACAGTTGGAGCAAATGTCCTAAATTTAACGATGTGCATGCATCATCAAATGCAGTCTGCATATCAAGAGCTCTAGCATGTCCAAGAAACTTTGATGTAAGATAATGTGTTTTTATCACATTTACATCCCAGAAACGAACATGGAAATCCATTTGCTTTCGCTGCATTGATTTGTTCATGCTTTCATCAAACAGAACAAGAAGTGAGGTGAAATATGGAGCCAGTCCAAAAGAGGCCAGGTAGAAAGTTTTCCTTTCAGACAGACCAAACTGTCTGGCAATAGAACCATCAGGAACATTTTCTGAAAAATTTTATAAATGCCTGTATTTGAATTAAAACTATGGTGACTTTTGACTGAAAACAGAGTCCAAATAATCTCAGCTCTGAGAGTTTCTTCCTTGGTCACAAATGATGTCACATCTGTAGGTCTTCTAGTAGTGTTAGACGTTTTTGACATGTCTGAGGGTAAAACTGCTCCTTGGGGTTGTGTTCTTTTCTGCTATAAAAAAAAAAAAAAATGAAACACACAAATAACTTATGAGTAGGCCTAAGCTATGTATATTTACCACGTCAAAGTTCTAAATGCATACATAATATAGTCAAACAATATTTAACTAGAACAAAAGCTAATATATAGTAATTGGGAGGGTGAAGGTATGATAATATTCTTATAATACCTATGATAAGTGAGAATCTATTAAATATCTAACTGGAAACAGCAGGCCTTTACACCCCCCCACCCCCCCCCCCCCCCCCCCACCCCATCTTTACTATTTTTGTTTGGTTTTTTTGTTGGGTTTTGTTTTATCTCGTTTCTGTCTGTTTAGATTTTTTTTTATTTTTTTAAATAACATTTATATAACTGGAATTGAAAACATGTAGGCCTATCCTAATTATAACCCTTCAGAGGTTGAACGTGATACGTCTCTTCATCATAAATAATTTTAAAAAAAGCATTCAAAACATATCTATTTCCAAAAAATGTGGTCTTCTTCTTCTTGCGATCGCATCTTTGATGATTGCACCGTCAGACGAGTTCTCATGATGAATTCGACTGTTGTTTGAAGTTCCTCTTTAACTCCATATAGCTTTGAGTTTAGTGTTGAGTCATTGGGCCAGTATATCTTTCTTAACTGGTCATACAGAGGACAGTCCTGTAGAACATGCTCAGCAGTTTGTTCGTTTAATCCACATGTGCACAGTGGTGAAGCAGACAACGTAGCTTGTGCATGTGTTTATTCAGTTTGTTATGCCCTGTCCTGAGTCGAAAAATAGTTATCTGTCCCTGCCGGTCGAGAGTGTGATAGTCGTCTTTGGGTTGGTTCTGTTCTCTTCTGATAGTCTGGATAGCTCTCTTTTTCTCAAAGTATGTGACTTCATTATCTTCTTGTTCACATTCTCCTCCCTTTTTTGCAAGTTTATCTGCCTTTTCATTTCCGGGTACACCACAATGAGATGGTATCCACTGAAGTATGGTTCTCTTTTTGGCAGCTACCTTGTTTAGTTCATTTCTCAGATGCGGGAGTTTACCACCCTTGAGAGCTTGCAGGACAGACAGTGCATCTGTGAGGATGACTACCTGGTGGCAGTCAGAGTTGGTGTTATAAATCATATTTGCAGCTTGCTCTAGAGCTTGAACCTCAGCTGTATAGTTGGAACAGAATTTACCAGTGGGAATGTGCCTAGTCTCATAGTGGTTGTCAGGATATGAGATAAAGATACCGGCACCTCCATTCCTAACAGCATTAGTTGCTGATCCATCTGTATAGGCATGTATCCATGATTGATCGGGATAGCTTTCTTGGATCATACTCAATGTAGCAGTTCGTTTTTGCAGATCATTATACTCATATCCACTTGTGAGACCACTGACTGATGTATTAATTTGGAGGGCACTGCTGGCCTGCTCCCATGGTACAGGGTATAGGGTGGGCTTCAGTGGTGTTGTCTTCATGGATAGGTCTTCTTGATGCTGTCTTATCAGTCTTTTTCCCCGATGCACAAAGCTGCTACGCTTTAGACGTCCCAATGCCAGATCATCTAGTCTTGCCTTCATTGGGTGCATTGGCATACTGTTGTACTTTTCCATCTGGATCATGGTTTTTGTGTCTCTTCTATGGGACAATGTCTGTAATCCAGCAACCTTCTGCATCTCTGTTATTGGTGTAGTTTTCATGGCTCCTGTAATGAGCCTGAGAGCTTGATTTTGCACCTTGTCCAAAGACTGCAGATGTGAGTTAGCAGCTGATGACCATGCTGCTGAGCTAAACTCTAAGTGTGGTCTTATTACTCCATTATAAATCTTCTTTAGATTTCGTTCATTTGCTCCCCAGTTGGTACCTGCTAATTTTCTGAGTATGCCTAGTCGTCTTCGGGCCTTTCCTTCTGCATTTTCAATATGCTTATTCCATGTAAGCCTTTGGTCAAATGTCACCCCAAGATAGGTGGGGGTAGCTTTCTTCCTTGATCACGGTTGTCCCTAGGTGTATGTTAGCTGATTTGTCCTTGGGGGCGAGGGAGAACAGTGTTGTGGAGGTTTTGTCTGTGTTTATTGTGATAAGCCATTTCTCTGCCCATGACACTAGCATGTCTGCTGCCCGCTGCATTCTATAATTTGCTGTGGTGACATTTTCATCAGCGCATCAGAGTACTAGGTCATCTGCATATAAGGCAGCTTTAACTCCTGCAGGGAGATCTTTCACCAGGTCATTGATGTAAACAAGGAAGAGTGTTGGGGAAATTACTCCTCCTTGAGGTACCCCCTGATGGAGCAACACTTTTCTGCTCTGCAGACCATCAAGAGTGACTCTAGTTCTCCTGTTATGCAAGTATGACTGAATCCATTTCATCATGTTGCCTTGGATTCCACTTCTCCTAAGTTTTGCAATGAGGCCATCTTTCCACACCTTGTCAAAGGCCTGCTTGAAGTCGACCCAGATCGTTAGGACCTTTTTCTTCTCCTGGAAGGCATCTTCTATTGCTTGAGACAAGTAAGTAACTTGGTCTTCTATACTGTAGCATTCTCTAAATCCAGCTTGTTCCGGCACCAGGATCTGCTCAGACTCTAAATACCATTTTAATCTGTGGTTGACTATTCGCTCCATAGTTTTCCCAACACAGCTTGTGAGACTGATTGGCCGGTAACTTGCAGCCTTGGTCTTACATTTCCCTTTCTTTAGTATGGGTATTGTGATGGCTTCTCTCCATACTTGGGGTACCGTTCCTTTCAACCAGCTGTGGTTGAATATCTCAAGCAGTTTTGTCTTTGCTGCTGAGCTCAGATTTACTAGCATTTCGTTGCTGATTTTGTCTGGGCCGGGTGACTTTTGAAACTTAAGCTTGGAAATAGCCTTCTGTAGTTCTCCTAGTGTGATGGGTTCCCTCATTGGGGCAGAGTATCTGTCTGTCCCCATGGTTGCCAGTATTTCTTTTCTTATCTCTCTCTGATGATCTATGTTAATGGGTAAGTTGCTTTCTGAACTGTATCTTCTAGCAAACAAGTCTGCAGCTTGTTTTCCTCTGAAAAGTTTGCCACCTTCATCCAATGTGATAGTCTGCCTAGGTGAGGAATGCTCTTCATTTAGAGACTTGACTAATCTCCAAAGTTTCCTGCCGTCTTTCTCAAGGTTCAGCGATGCCGTTTTAGTTCTCCAGCTTTTCCGTTTTTCTTCTAGCTTTGTTCTCTGAAACTCTGCTACAGCCTTTTTCCATTTGTTGTGAGTTTCAAGTGAAGGCTGAGACTCTGCGTCCTTTCTAGCCCTGTCCATAGCTTCCTGACGTTCTTGGTGTGTGCTGGACCAGTATGGTATGTAGTTACGCCGGCATCCTTGGGAATGGTTTCTTTTGCAGCTTGTAGTATGCATCTGTTGAAGTCTTTTACCACTTCATTAATGTCTCTGTTCTGTACCTTGAGGGTAGACAGCAGTGTGTTCACCTGATGCCTGAATAAACCCCAGTTGGCTTTTTTGTAGTTCCATCTTGTAATGGCTGGGCCTGTACTGAGAGTTGCACTCTGGACAGTAAGAAAGATTGGGCGATGGTCGCTTCCCCCTAGTTGGTCTCCTACTTCTCTACTAATAGATCCAGCTATATCTGGTGTGGAGAAGGCAAGATCTGGTGTTGAAGTTGTGTGCCATCCTCTGGAGTAGAAGGTAGGAGTATCTGTGGCATTATTGACTAGGATTAGGGAGTGATCATCTTGCCAAGTTTCAACCTCTTCACCTCTGTGATCCAGATGGTTATAGCCCCAGCTCTGGGAGTGGCTATTAAAGTCTCCAACTGCTATAAAGTTGGTGGCTGGTACCTGTATAGAGCTGAGACTCAGGGGTTTGTTGTTCGGACAGTAATAGTTCAGGAGTTCTATTTCCATCTTGTCTACCTTTATCTGCAACAGCTGATATTCTGCTCCATCCATGAAGGTTTTCCTTTCGTGTGCAGGAATGTTATTCCTTACAAGAGTAAGTACTCCTCCTTTTCGTCTATCTTTTCTGTCGGATCTGAAGCATTGATATCCCCTTATTTTAAAGGTTTGATCTGCTTTCAAGTGAGTCTCTTGGATACAGCAAACACTGACTTGCTTCTCATACAAGATGTTTTCCAGCTCTGTCTTTTTGCTGTATCCAGCCTGCTTGCTGTTCACTCCCTCTGCATTCCAGTGCATCATGACAAGTGGAACTCTGGGTTTCTCTTTTTCTGTTTTGTTTTGGTCAGTAGTTCTCCTCCGCCGTCTGCTGACTCCACAAGACGGTCTAGAGGGTCCTCCAGTAGCTGAGGGTGGGCTCTGTCGAGGCTCAGAGCCCGGCACTGCACCTGCCTGGTGGAGCTCCACAGGGCAAGTTCCAGTACGAGATTTATTTGACGGTGTACTCTCCATAGAAAAAAAAAAGCGAGTTGCGTGATACTGTGGTTTCCGGTGCGCCTTCTGGCCCAGTATCTATGACTTTAGCACCTGTTCAACGGGAGAGTGGGCTCATCCCTAATCTGTTTATGTTCCCAGTAGTAGACTATTCGCAAGCAGTCTGGGGGTGTCACTGCTCTGCGCGGACCTTGTTTACCGAGGCGGCGTCCGAGCTCGTATGGTGAAAATATGGTTGTGTTATCTTCAAAATAGCCCTGTCTTTCCCATGGCTTTTCTGCCATCCTGCAACTTTGAGTTAGGCAGTTCTGAGCTCCAGTCTCTTTCCCAGGCATTTTATCCTGGCCTAGCACGCATACAGAGGACCCCACTTCTGGTTCTAAGTTAGCAGTTGGGGATAGGTGGGGTAGCACACTGTGCATTCCCCGTCATCCAGGGGGCTCTCCAACTATGCAGAGCTTGCACAATGCTGTGCTCTGGTTCTGGGCTCTCCCAAGGAATCCTCACGTCCTGCACAGAGCCACTTCCAGATACCCACCACCTGCCAACCCTCCATTGTAGAAATCTCCTGCATGCGGCCATCCAGTCAAGAGCCAGTATTAAGTCTGGTGCCCAAGTGATCCCCCAAGCTCAGTGTGCAATGCTGGGTTCTCATCATGCTGCAACACAGGGGGGGATTGTGATGCTCAGCCATCTCTCTCAACTCTGCACCGATAAGTGACATCGGGGACTTAACTGTGCCTCAGTACTGGGAGGCCCCGTTTCCGGGTACACCACACACAGCCAATTGAGGCAACGGTCGCCGTGGGCGTGTCTTCAGTGGGGAAGTTGTGGAGTCTTCCTGTCCATGTTCTTGCACATCCTAACACTGCCCGCAAGACATCGGAGGTTTGGAGAGTGGCCTTCTCTGCTTTTTTGAGCCGGGGTGGGCTCCCCGGGCAAGTCTCGATGGGGATCGGGACGTGTCCACGCGCCAGTGGGCCCAGCATCGGCCGCATCTGATGGAGGACTTGCTCTGCCAGGTTTGATGTGGATTTCCTACCGCCCCGGGTAGAAGCCAGAAGTGTACTGTGCCAGCTCTGGGGGAGATAAAGGGGGTGTTTCTGCGTCTCCTTGTGATACATAGCCAAGGTAGGGCTCACAGTGCTCTTTCCCCGCCACCAAATTGCCTGCTGGTTACGCCGAGTTCTCCGAGGCTCTAGGCATGTGACCAAGAGTTGAAGGCAATAGGATCAAGTCCTGAGTCTCTGTGCCTGTACGATGGGTTCCGATCTTCAGGAAGCAGTCCACACTCGTTCCCACTCCCAAGACTTGTTCAGTATCCATCTGGCTCCTTCCCACCCACAGAGAGCGTGTACGGTGTAGTGCACCGGTTTTATTATCGAGGTTTGCTCCTCTAGATCCGTTGTGTTTAGCCTGAGGATTCGCACCCTCAGTTACCAGGACTACCTCGAGGAGGGTGTGGCTCTTCACCACGCACAACGATCTTGGGGTATGAGAGGTTTTGCTAGGCCAAGAGACTAACACCGCAATAGTCGCTCCTTTTATGAACAAGAATTCACTAGGCCTAGGGTGAAGCAAGGGGGGAAACCCACTACCCACAACACCAGCACATCATACCCCCTGTCTGTAAAAGACTTTGCCCCCAAAAAATGTGGTGAAATGAACAGTGGGACATGGGTCTGATAACAGGGTAGGCTATAGAATCGCCATCAATTTCTATTCCCGACCATCTTAAACTGTGTCAAACATGTTCCCGTAAGTAGTTGTAAGCCAAGAAATTTCATTCAAACACTATAATTTTGGCCATGCTTAAAAATAAAACTGTAAATACATTGTAAATTACAGACGCAGGTACAGTAGGCCTATCTATAAACTGGACATTTAAATATGTTTTATAAATGAGATAAATGAATTTATTACTTACCTCAGTTGAAATGAACAATTTAATACAACTTGAATGCGCAGAGACAAGTTCTTGGTGTTTTTTTTCCAGTAGCATGCGACTTTACTGCACTTTCTCCCATGCTAGTCAAATATATTTCTTTTTTACACATGGTGCAATTAGCAGTTCTTCCAGGCGCTATCCATGTTTTATAACTTGGCATTTCTAACCATTTTTAGTGAAAGTGACAACCAGGCATGTTTCTAATTAATAATTTCAAAGGTGGCTATGTTTGATTCCATTAACAGACGTGAGTGCTAAAAATAAATTTGTGCGTCCACATCATTAACGCAAACCGCCAAAAACTTCTGCAAATGGATTTAGTGCGCAAAGGAAAGTAAAAATTATACGGTAACTGAAGTTTAATAACAAAAAATACCACCAATAACTGAAAAATGGATGCCAAGCATCCAACTTTCAATTCGTATTTTTTTCCCAGGTCCGATGCGGGAAATTCAAGGCTTTTAGCCATTTTTCCAGCCTTTTCAAGGCCTGGAATTTTTTTTCCCGTTTTCCAGGTCGCTACGAACCCTGTCTTATACTCAAGGGCCTTTTCACTCAGCTGTCTGAGTGTGAAGATTATGTCTTGAGTACTTCGGTTTGCTCGGAATCCGCACTGGACCTCATCCAATTGTGGCTCAGCTAGGCATCGGAGTCTCTGCTCTAGGATTCTAGAGTAGACGATTCCTATATACACACAATGATATTCTCGCCGTGCGACAGAGTTCGTGCACTGTGCTGAGATCCTCTTTGTGTGATCTAAGGAAGGAGATCGGAGCTTTGATGGAGTTGTCTGTGTCCAATGAAGATAGTCCTTACCAAACCAAACAGGAGAAACAGTAGTCTCTGCTCCAAGTCTCTGCAGCGATTGTTTTTAGGGCTGCCAGATGTGTTTTACTTGATAAGATCAACATGGTATTTGTATGATAGCCCACATTAATCCGAAGTATTTAAGATTGTCTTCGTTTTCAATTTTCTACCCACTGAAAGTAATGTGTGGAAGATCTGCTTTCAATATGAAGCTTTTCAAAGACAAACCACAGTGCACAGGATTTGCTGGGACTGACCTTGAAGCCGGTTTCCTCGCACCATTTAAACACCTCATATAGTGTCCCGTGTATGCTACTGATCATTTCCTGTCAGTCAGAACCAGTCCTGTAAATGAGTATGTCATCTGCAAAAGTCAATGTTCATCCCAACACAGTTGGCGGAATGGTGGCTACTTTTGCTGTGTAGATGTTAAACAGCACCGTTGATAATGGAGAACCCTGGGGTAGTCCCAGGTAAATGCTCATTGGTTCTGATGTCCATGTTCTCAAGCAAAATGCAACTGATCTCTCAGTTAAAGCAGCTGCTATCCATCTTGTAAGCCAAGGGTTAACATCGCAAGCCATTACACAGATGATTAACATTTCAAAGTTCACACTGATATAAGCATCCTCTAGGTCAATTGTTACTCTCATTTACCCTGGAATCCCTCGTACATATCCTACGCAAATGTTCCAGCATTACCCTTTGTTGCATACTAAACATTTGATGGCAGGATAAGATCCCAGATACTGAGGTTCTATCAAGATCAAATATGCTCAGTGTCTATACACTGATTCAGAAAGAGCAGTTACGATGGACCGGACATCTGGTTTGTATGCCAAATGAACGCCTCCCAAAGAGGCTGCTGTATGGCGAGTTCAGGGAGGGAAAGTGTGCTAGAGGATGACTAAAGAAGCGCTTCAAAGACAGCCTGAAGGAGTCACTGAAGAGCTGCCAGATTAATACAACCACTTGGAAGCAACTGGCACAGGATCGCACAGCCTGGAGAGGCGCCATCAAAATGGGTGTTGCAGTCAGCGAGGCCAACCGTGTGAGGGTAGCCCAGAAAAAACGTACAGCCCGAAAATCAAGCATGGATTGCAGCCTGTACCGTCTTCAGGCCTTGTTTGTCGGTCATGCAACAGAACTTTTCTTGCCCGCATTGGCTTGATCAGCCATATGCGCACCCACTTAACATCATAGAAGGAACTGTATTACAAGAGATGTCAATGGTCCTCATCAAATACGATGGACAAATCATCACCCTTTGTTGCTTTCATGGGCCTATAGCTACTCAATGTATCAGGAAGGATGTGTGTATTTTCAAGGTGGCTCATTACTTGTCTCGCAACTATCTTTTCAAGTAATTTACCATAGATATTGTTATGTGATAATTCGATAGCTGCTGAGCCGTGTGAGATCTTTACCAGGTTTAGGAAGTGGCCATAGGTAACTTTGTAGCCAGTCTTCTGGCACCTCAGTGTTCTGTTTGCTGATGTTGAAACCTGTACACCATCAGGGCTTGGGGCAGTGTTTCTACTGGTTTCTAAAGTGAGCATGTCTTCTTCAGAAACGGGGTCGAAATTTATCTCGCATCTTATGTGTTTTACAAAACACTGTCCTTAATTTTAAGATGGGTAACTTTGTTGCCTTTATCTGTTTGAGCCAAATATCGATTGAGTAATGCTCATCCCTTCTCTTCATCCGACTGCATACTTATTCCTGTCAAGCTTTTAATGCTTCTATTCATTATTCTGTGTAATGACCAGAATTTATGTAAAGTTTTTTCCATGCCTACCTGTGTCACAAAGGACTCCCACTCTTTATCCTTGGCATCCTTCGCCAAGCTTTTAAATCTACTGATGGCTTGCTTTTTAACTGTTTAAGATGATAGGAAACTCTATACAGAGCGATACAAGAGGAGGCAATCTGATCATCAGAAGTAGTCCCCCTGTCGAACAAGTGTTTCGGCCCATTATTCTCCTTTACACTCTAAGGGGGGGGCGGGACCACTTGGGTCATGACTCCCAAGTGTCTCTGCCTCCTGTTGTCTTGTATCGAAAATGAACACATTTCACTTTGGTAGCAACTTTTAAAATCCACAACTCCACCAGCCGTGGAGGCAATAGTGAAAGTAACAAAGATAAGATAAATTATTGCGGTCGTTCCGCTGCATACCACGACTATAGTAATAGTAATAGTTTAACCATACAGTGAATTCCTGGACACAGTGATCTACCAGGAAATGAGACAGCTGATAGACTTGCTAAAACAAGAGCCTCAAAACAACAAAAAGACAGATATTGCACCATGACATCAGTCAAACAGATTGTCGGAAACAACACTAGGGAAATCTGGCTGAACAGATGGGAAAACTGGTCGAAATGTCTTTAATGAAATGACTCATCCAAAGGACAGTGACAACAACCACAGACTCAACAGAAAAAATCAAATTTATCATCTTTCAGTTTCGCCAGAGTCAACAGCCACTTAAACTGAATTAAACCTTAGCACCTACCCGTGTGTAGACACTGCTCTCACCCTTATGAAACAACCAGCAACCTTCTCTCAGAATGCCCACCCCTCACAAACGCCAGGAAAAACCTACTACAGATGCCTTCGACATTCGCCAACTCATTATATGGAACCTTAGACCAACTGCAGAAAACCTGCATTTTTCTAAGAATTAACATTGGGCAGCCAAGAGTAGACAGTTCAGCAGCTATGGAATATCAACAACAACAACGAAGACAGAAGATGTCCAATCAAAGGGTGGATTAAAAAAATACCATGTTGGTCACTCTTATTTTGCAAGAAAACATGTCAAAAATCATGTGCAAATGACTGTACTTTCTCTACAATATATCATGGATTAAATTATGCACACTGAATATGTTTGGAAATCATATTTTTGGAAATATATGAGTTTAACTGTGGCATAGATAAAATTACTGCTGAACATCTGGTGAAGATGCCCAATATATGAGCAACATACAAAGCACATATGGCTGTCAACAGTACCATTCCTAGAAAAACTCTATGGAGAAACAGCCTCAAGCTGACCACTGCTCTCTTTGAAAATATTCAAGTAGAAGTCTGAGAGAGTACAAAGAAGAAGACATGTTGGTTACTTTATATGACAAAAAAAAAATGAAAATTAAATAATCAAACAGACCTCCTTAACTCTTTAAGTCCCAATAATCAAACAGACCAATCCTTAAAAATCTAGAACTGTTTGAGACTAAATTAAACTACCCACAAAGTCATTTACTGCAATTCTTTTAAATCTGAAAAATTGGGTAAATTTTTTTGCTAGCGGTATCCTCCAGTGCTACTCTTAAGCGCATATCTCTCCATTTTACTGAAAACTCCATAAAGCTCTTTTTCCATCCAATGTTTCCCCAAACAGGTCAGGTGCCATATCCCCATTGCCACTGTGGATAGTGAAATTGTTACAATTAATTTCCAATTATGTAGCATTCGTAAATTTCCTCTTTCCTTAAGATGGAGTAATTAAATCTGTTATACATTTTTTTTTTAAATCATAAAATTATTTTAAAATAATCTCTGATAAGAGCACAGTTGTGGACCCATGTGTTCTGATTGTGATAAATATTTCATATTCAGTCTCTTTCACACAAAACAGTTGAAACTTCAGACATGTTGAATAAAAACTCACAATGCCACTTGTTCTATAAGTAAGTGTTCACATACAGATCATACTGAATCCTAGACGCTCTACACCACCAACAATGATGCTGGTGTAAAAACTATGAACACTAATGCTGACAACAACATTACCAACACTGATTCTGGTGTTAACAACACTATTTGCACTAATGCTGGTGTCAAAACTCTATCAATTATGCCTGAAGTCATGCTAATAATTTAGTATAATTTAATGCTAATATAACCTTTTATCCGAACACCCGAAAACCAAAGTGTTCTGAAAAGCGAAAATTTCTTCTTTGCTACTTTTTGATCATTATTTTGGTGATTTCTGATGATTTTTGGCAACTTTGCACTATTTTTCTAAAGCAGATTTGTGCAATTTAGGCTATTTTGAGCAAATTTGGTCAAGTTTTTACACAATTTGGGCACATTTGGGGACTTTTTGAATGACTTGAGCAACATGTGAAAACTGAAAAAATCTGGTTTCCAAAACAAAGCTGTCCACGGGGATATCGGATAAAGGGTTACAGACCCATATAATCTAAAGTAATCAATAAAAACAATGCAAACCTACAGGTTCCCTGCTATTTCCACCTTTTCCTTTCATTTTTTTTTTCCATAATACAAGAGTTATGATAAAGAATATTTTTTAAAAATTAACATATGTAATTACTGCCAGGTATGCATCATCATCATCATTACCTTTCAAGCCTTTCTATACTGTGCCATCTACTCAAGGTCTTTCCATGTTTTCTTTAGCTTTTTTATGTCTGTCTCCAGTTCTTCTGCATATATCTTTTGCTCTCACTCTATTTCTCTTACCATGGGGTGGTGGGGTGGGGGGGGGGGGGGGGTGGGGGGGGGGGGGGGGGGAGAATAGAAGAGATGGGGAATTCCAGGACAGTGCCTGCATTAGTAATGCTATCAGCTGGTTTCCTCAGTGTGCTCCATCCAATATAAGCGCCTTTTCCTATCTCTTGTTCCATTAGTATTTGTCAGATTCTTTTAATCAGTTCCCCACTGATGATTTAGTCAAACCATTTCAAAATTTATATGCACTCATATATGAATGTCTAACTTCTTGGTTGTTGTTTTTGTCATTCTCCATGTTTCAAAGCCATACAATAAAACTGTACTGACATTTGAGTTGAATATTCTTATATTTGTGTTGGACTTGATTTCTTCTGATTTCCATATATTAACCAATCCCATGTAAGCTCCTTTGCCTGAAGTATTTTTATTTTGATATTACTGTCTGTTCCTACAGTTTTGTCCTTCTTGCTGCTACAGCAAAATGAATATTTGCTTGTTTATCTCTCCAGGCTTTCATTTTTTTTCATCTAAATTATCTTAATCCATTCACTTCTCCTCAATCTCTTTTCTTTGGCATAATTCATTCTCTGACCACCTTGATATTTCTTTTTTCATGATATAGAGCCAACTGTCAGTTACCTTATGCTAAGGATATTCCTGGCCTATGAGAACCTATCATAGTGCAGATTTTACTTCTATATATAAAAAAAAACTCCACATAGCTCTATGCCTCTTAACCTGAACAGCCAATCTTGCCTCATCTCTTAGACTGTGTCTAAATTTCTCCACTAGGGCATGACCAAGGAAACATTTCACACATCAGAATACTCTTTGTACTGGGATAATACAAAGCATGTGCCTTCAGCAAAAATTCTCAACACCACCTGAAAATAGTATCTGGTTCTGAGAAGCCCAAATGTTTTAACTGTTCTGATGCCTGTGTCAAAAATCTAGTCGAATACAAAGAGCTGGCCTATGTCTAATCAAAAGCCTTATTGAATAGAGACCAGCAGGGAAAATGTGTTGTAAATAACAGGGACAGGCAAAGTCAAATACTTTTCTTCTGCTAACACTAGTGAAGACTCATAAGCCGAGAGTAAAGCCTAAGTAAAGAATTAAATACATGTACATAAAAATGACCGCAAACTCAAGGTGTGACAAGTCCAGTGATCAAAATATTTTAAATTATCTTTATGTATCAGTATGTATTCAGCAAAAGAGAAGTTGGCAAGAAAATGAAGATGGCTATATAACGCTCCACCTATGTCCCAGTCTTGACGTATGGATGCGAGACGTGGGCAATGACTACAACCCACAAGTCAGATCCAAACCTCAGAAATGGAAATATCTAAGACAGGTGGTTGAAGTAACAAGAAAAGACATGGTCCGCAACCAGATGATACATCAAGGCCTAAAAACCCAACCCCTGCAGACCCAAGTACAACAGTCCCAACTAAGATGGTTTGCCATGTCTGCAGAATGGAGGAAGATTGGCTGCCATGGCAGGAATGGGAGGCTAAGAGCCAGGGATCCAGACCTCCAGGATGACCCAGAGTCCACTGGGAGGACAATATTAGATAATCTCTGAAAGACCAAGGACTAGAATGGAACCAGGTCAGGAGGAAGACAGCTCTCTTCCAAACCTCTACACCTCACACTAGAAGAGGAATGACTAAGTAAATAAGTATCAGTATGTCTGTGACTTTAATTCATGATATATCATACATATAACTGTTGTGCATTGTTTCACATGCTGTTCACAGGGAATTTTCTCTTTCCAATGTGAATGCTGTTATTCTTTCTATGTGTGTAAATATACCCTTCCTATTAGTAGCAACTTGTACTTTTTCCATGCTTTGTACCACTAAGTGACTTTCAATAGCAATGGCTTTCTCTAAAACTGTACATAAATAGACTGTTTACTTGTTTGTATGACTGGTGACTGGCTGTGTAGAAATTAACAGACACAAATCAGTGGAAACAGCTCATTCTTCTCCCACTACATATGTACAATGTAACTGATAAGAGTATAATTGATGTTCTTATCGTAGGTGCAGGTTAATGGTCATCACATTGTTGAAATGCTATTTGTTGGTGTAAGGTGTTATGATTGTCAACTCGCTAACCGACACAGGGTTGTACATACAGGTCACCTGGTCCATAAAGTAGTGAGGCCCTGGACAGGTGATGTTGACAATGAGTGAAAGTATAAATGTCAATTGCGCGAATGTGTGGAATGTTCTGAAGTCGACATGTTGGTTAGAATACACTCATACACTCGTATGCAAGTCAATGATGTCCTGAACTGCTATTGACGTTTTCATATATTTATTGTGACACATACTCTGACATTACGGTTGACAGTCACTGGAACAAGTTGACACACACATTGTTGTATACGTGAAGAAATACATAGCATCTGGATATAATGGAATGATCGTAGGCAAGCACATAGTATTCTGATCTGTCTATAGTCTCATTCCTTAGCTGACTAATCGCGTCAGCCAATAAATATTACTTAATAATGGCTCCTTATCAGACCCTCTTCTGCCTAAGTCTTACAAGCCTTAAATCCAGCAAATGTTCATGATAACGATATTAAACCACCAGTAGTGGGGTTTTATTTTCCTTATAGATAACAGATCTCTATCATCATCAGATAATAAGGTTGTCCCTGTTCTCGATAGATGATTTTATTAAACTGGCAATGAGATCCAAGATGGCTTTACTTTTCAGTGAGCCTCGCTCACCCAAGGTGAAAATATGAAGCATAATTAAAGATGCTGTTCATACATAAATGTCCTTATTGGGCTCTGAATATTCTGCAATTAATAATGCTGGTCACATCAAATAACATAGGACTGCTAGGTAGCATATCATCTTCCTCTGTAGTCAATAATAATCTAGGCACGACGAAACGTCTGCCCATCTAGGCATTGCAGAAGGGTACATAAACTGGCTTTGTTACCTTGTTATGGAAATACACTGGCGAATAGCTCACACCATCTTTTGGCGTTAAGAACAAACACTGGGGAGGATTACCGACATAACAGTCATATAGAGAAACTATCTCCTTTCCCCAAATAAACCACGGAAAGATCCCATCTTCGGACTTCCCTGTTCAGACCAGCCATCGCAGAAAAAACATAACGGAAGACCCTTTTCAAAACACACCCGGTCTGGGCATGCGTTAAAGATAACCTCTGAACTCTATATTCAAGTGGGACAACTATATATTACATTCATACGAAGCAAATACAGAGTATTCGCCCATTGTCTAGAGTTCTAATCTCAGACTCAAAATATTATTACCAAATATTTCCAAACATAACAAGTATACAAACAAATAAATATCTTCCTATATATATATATACATCTCATCTTCATTGTCCCCAGTAATCTGTTGGTAACAGTAACCTGTTTACGGGGGGTAGGACTGGAGTGTGTAAGGGATAGTACCTCACGGTGAGAGGCAGTCACTTCCTCTTTTTGAGGATGGCCTGGATCCTATTTGGTTCCCCCACTCCAGTTCAGCTCACGTATGGCTCCTCGAGTCTGCTTGTGTACGGCAGCGCCACCCCCCGGGCAACGGCTTTGACTGGCCGGCAGAACTACGTGAGTAAATTGAAAAAGGGAAGTCCCCCTTAAATAGTACACACAACTGCTGGCCGAACGGGCGAATGATCAATAATACATTGACAACGGCTTCTAGGGTAGGAGTTGGAAAGGCCTGGTATCGGGCTGAGGGCGCACCATGGACTGTAATGGTAAGTGGCCAGAACCATCCAGAAAGCAATGGCAAACTACTGGATGTACAATGCCAAGAAATCCATAATGGCTAATCGGAATACTACGCAAAGATCTGGTGGTGAGTCCCCCAGGCCAGGCAGATCATATTTAACTGGGGAAGAGATCGTTGGCAGCGTCAGTACAGGTAATCGTGATGACGGCCAAAAGCCTGACTGTGTTACCATGGAAAACCATGTCATCGGTCTTAGAAAAATAATCAAAATAGGAACATGGAACGTCAGAAGCTTCATCATCATCTCAACCCATAACCCGTCATGGGTCGTAGGGGTGCCATGGTGGAAGCATCAGCAGACATGGTCCTCCACTGCTCTCTATTCTCAGCAATGCGTACAAGTGTGGAAAAACCGTGTCCTGCCCATTCTTTGATGTTATCAGCCCAGGATTTTCTTTGCCTTCCTCTTCTCCGTTTACCTTCGACTGTTCCCTGGAGGATCGTTTTCAAAAGGGAGTCATGACGAGTTACATGCCCAAACCAGGCAAGCTTTCGACGTTTCACTATTGACAAAAGTGGTTCTTGGTGGCCTGCATAGGTGTTTATCTTCTCTCTAACATAGACATTTGTTTTGTGCTCTTTATAGCAAATGCGCAAAATTCTTCTATAACATTTATGCTCGAAAGCCTGAATCCTTCGCTCCGTATCTGCAGTGAGTGTCCAGCCCTCACACCCATACAAGAGAATAGATAATACAAGTGATTTGTATAATTTGATCTTCACAGGAAAACTGATGTTACTTTTCCAGATCACATTCAACCTTGTCATGGCAGCTGAGGCCATCTCAAGTCTTGTCTTGATTTCTATACTTGATCTTCCATCACTACATATAGTGGACCCGAGATATTTAAAGGTGTTAACTTCTTCTAACGTTTGCCCATTTAACGTAATATTGGTCGGAACATGTTTCTTATGGCTATTCACCAATATCTTGCTTTTTTCTATATTAATTTCCATCCCATACGTTCTTGTTACTTTCTCCAGTCTAGAGGTAAGGTCTTGAAGTTCTGATTCTGTTCCAGCTATCAGAAGCTTATACCAAGGAAAACAGTACATAGTGAAGAACGAGATGGAAAGACTAAACATCGATATCCTGGGCATCTCAGAGCACAGATGGTCGGGCCAGGGACACTTTTCGATTCCATCAGGAGGAACATTCATATACTCAGGCAAAGAGAGAGGAGGTCAGAGTGGCGTCGGCTTCTACCTGTCTAAAAGGACAGCTGCCTCCCTATTAGGATATAACCCCATAAATGACCGCATTGTCACAATCAGACTGAAAGGAAAAAGAAAGAACATCACAATTATACAAACATATGCGCCAACAGCAGCTGCTGAAGAACATGAAATTGAAGATTTTTACAATGAACTGCAACACGCATTAGAGAAAGCAAATAAGCAAGATATTAGGATAATAATGGGAGATTTTAATGCCAAAGTTGGAAACGAAAGATTAGAACATGAAAAAAGAGTGAAAGGAAGTTATGGATTGGGTCAGAGAAATGAGAGAGGAGAACGCTTGACAACATTCTGCCTAGAAAACAACCTAGCCATCACAAATACTCTTTTCACGCAACACCCTAGAAGGCTATATACATGGATGTCACCGGATGGAAAAAGCAAGAACCAAATAGATTACATCTTAATACAACAAAGGTGGCGATCTTGTATCTCATCCATCAAGATGCTCCCAGGAGCAGACTGTGACTCCGACCATGACTTCTTGCTGCAAACTTCAAGATCAAATTGAAAAAAGTTGTTACAAGCGACAAAGTAATGCGTTATGACACAAGCGCCATACCAGAAGAGTCATCATGTGACATATTCTTTCCAGAACGTTGTCTCCATTACAGCTGCTCTGAACGCATCACGATTCTGGGCAAGTCGACCTGCATCAGCCAAAGACAAGTTCAGACTCTCTGTGATGTCCTACCAGAAGAGTACAGTGTTGATATTCAGAACAAATTTGACGTTCTTATGGCAGTACAGGAGGAAATGACACCAGATGAACTTGCCAATATGTTTATATTACAAATGCACAGAGGTTAATTCCTAAAAGAAGTATAAAGAGATGAGAATACATCTCAGACGAAACACTGAAGTTGGTGGTAGAGAGAAGAAAAATGAAGTCCAAAAAAGATACAAAAAATCAGGAGTTGTACAAGAAATACACAAAGCAGATTAAAAAACGAGTCAGACAAGACAAACAATACATAAACGACACCTGCAGGAAAATAGAGGAAATGCGTTAACAGGGATTGAGTAAGAATATGTTTTCTGAAGTAAGAACATTGAAGAACAGCAACTTTAAATCATCACCTCGAGCAATAAACGACAAGAAAGGCGACACTCTAACAGAACATAAAGATATTCTGAACAGATGGAAGGAGTACTGTCAAGAAATGTATACGGAAATAAACAAAGCGGCAGATAACAACATCATGAATGAAGCGGAACGTGAACCACAACCTAGCATAGAGGAAGTCCAGAACGCAATCAAACACTTAAAAAGTGGAAAATCTCCTGGTTGTGATGAAATAACAGCTGAAATGATACAGGCAGGAGGAGAAGGCAGCGCTCGTGTATATACCATGCATTATGCTGCAAGATCTGGCAAAGCGGAATTTGGCCCAAGGAATGGAAAAGATCAATTTACATACCCTTGCCAAAAAAGGGCAACCTGTTTGTGCACAAACTACAGAACTATAGCTCTTATAAGCCATGCCAGCAAAATACTATTATAAATCATAATGAAAAGGATGCAACAAAAGCTAGAAACAGAAATAAACGAAGTACAGGTGGGTTTTCGACCAGGTAGAGGCACTAGAGATCATATATTCAACATGAGGATCATCATAGAAAAGTGTGGAGAATTCAACGTTGACCTACATACTTGTTTCATTGATTACACCAAAGCTTTCGACTGTGTACAACATCAGCAGTTATGGGCTATTATGAAAAATATGGGATTTCCAAACCATCTTATACAACTCATCGCACTGCTGTACCAAGAACAACAGGCAGCGGTAAGAATAGAGGGGGAAACATCAGAATGGTTTGAAGTACAGAAAGGAGTAAGACAAGGCTGTACCCTTTCCCCTTACCTGTTTAACATTTATGCTGAGAATATCATGAGAAACGTAAGAGATGACCAAGAACACACAGAGTTTGACTCATTTAACATCGGCGGGTACCAGATCCCGGAAATCAGATATGCTGACGACACAGTCCTCCTATCGACCAACCCAGAAGGACTTGAACAATTAATTCTGTCCACCAAAAAACACGAGGCCCAGAATCTATACCTAAACACCAAGAAGACCAAAGTATTGACAACAGACAAAGTAAAGACCAAACCAGAAATTGAAATTGATAACGAAGAACTGGAAAGTGTTAATGAATTCGAATACTTAGGATCAATCATCAACAGCTCTGGCGACTGTGCAGTAGAAATTAAAAGAAGACTTGCAATTGCTTCACATAAACTAGTACAGATGAAAAACCTATGGCAAGGCACAAGCAAAGAAACAAAGTTACAACTGATCAGAGCATGTATATTCCCAGTAGCAACTTACGGCTGCAAGACTTGACACTCAATAAAACAGTTGCAAAAAAGATTATATCATTCGAAATGAAATGCTACAGAAGGATGCTGAGAATACCCTGGACAGAAAAAAAGACCAACAGAGAAGTACTGCACTCACTAAACGTACAGGAACATTGGCTCCTAAATACCATCGCAATAAGGAAGCTGCAATTTTTCGGTCATATAAAAAGACATAATAGTCTGGAAAAAACAGTGACGGAAGGCATGGTCCCTGGAAACAGGGGAAGGGGTCGACCTAGACGACGGTGGACCCAGGACATCACAGAGAGTCTGAACTTGTCTTTGGCTGATGCAGGTCGACTTGCCCAGAATCATGATGCGTTCAGAGCAGCTGTAATGGAGACAACGTTCTGGAAAGAATACGTCACATGATGATGATGAACCTGTTTACCTTATCAGACAGAGATAACCCCAGTAGATAGTCCTCTGACTACTGAAATCAGGCAGCTGACCATAAAATGTTGACAAATACAGAGAGTTAACGGTAGATGCATTATTCCGGTTTCCTCAGTTATATGTGGTACTATAAAATTCTGACCCGTTTCTGTATGTTTAAACTTGTGTATGAGTGACGAGAGATATAACTCAGCACTGTGCATGAGGAAACCTTTGTGAAACAGAAAAACACTCCATCAGGACAAAACCTAGTATCTGCTTTATATATGAGCAACGGGATTAAGGAAGAAAGCCACAGCTTGACAACTATCCACACTATGAATCATCCAGACAGTATCAGTACCACAGTAATACAGAGCTATGCACATTCAGGCTAAGCACATAAAGGCAAAGCCCAACCATAATTAATTTGCTAACTCCAGTTGATGATTAATCATTGTTACAGGTCCAAGGGAATGACTTCTTTGAAAAAAACTTAATGACACTCAAAGAAATTTCATCTTTTCTTTGTTAAATTTATTTTACCAATATTTATATCACAGTTTCAGGCTAAGCTTGTAACAAAAATATATAAATATTTGTAAATATTATTCATGACAATTGCTAAAGATCTTAACGGATTTCTTAGGATGACAATATTCTGAGTTTAAAAGACTACTTTAAAAGGCTTACTTTCTTACTATTACCATAATTACCAGTGGCGTTTTAGAGAGAGAAGGTTTCCGGGTTTTAAAACCTCCTCCTCCCTCTCCCCACATGTTTTATCATGTGGGCATGGTAGCTATGAAGTTTGTTTGTATTTCGCTGGAAATCGTTAAGTTGCATGCTTGTTTTGAAGACTGTTTTTTTCACTTTTCAAGGAATATGTTCAATATCATTAAGGACATGTTACAATAACGTAGCTTAAAAAGAGTGGAGGTGGGGGCCTTCAAAACTAAGAGGTATGACATCTGTCTCGCATTCTAAAGGTACCAGGTTCGATTCCCGGCAGAGAGAATATAGTTTATGGAAATTTTTTTCAGAACCAGGTCCTGATGATGTCATACTCCCCCCTGGTCTCCCGGGTAGTGAGATCGGATGCCTAGCCTTCTCGGATAAGGGCGAAAAAAATAGGAGGTTCCGTGTGCAAGTTGCGCACGTTAAAAATCGTAAAGAGTAAGCCACAAGGGCGCTGCCCTGGCAAAATTTAAAACCTAGAAACCTATTCAACAAAAATATTTATAGAATGTGTGATTCCTATGTATACAAATTGGGATTCTTGCCGGTGCTACTGAGTTTGTGCATTGTGCTGAGATCCTCCTTTTGTGATCTAAGGGAGGAAATTGGAGCACTGATGGATTTATCCATGTGCAATGAAGATAATCCTTAAAACCAAACCAAACCTTACCTGGTTTTTCACTGCTAACTGGTTACTCCTTTTCTGCCTGATCGATTTCTGGGCAATTTTGTGAAGCTGATCTATTTAGAAGTTTTTCAAAATGTTCAATCTATTTTTAACATTTCATTTTTACAACTGTCCCTTCTTGTCCTTAAAAGGCCACATGACTGCGGCCTTCTCTCCCTCTCTTGCCAACTCGCGCGTATATTTCATCTTCTGATGCTCCTTTTTACTTCTTTATTTATTTCTATGTATAGTTCATAGGAGCCACGGTAGCATAGTGGTTAGTGCACTGGCTTCCTAGCTCAGTGGTCTATGGTTCGATCCCCATATCGTGTGGGATTTTTTTAGGCCGCAAACGGCTCCTGGGTCGACCCAGCCCCAACTGGGTACCAGAGCAACTCTGGGAAGGTTAAGGCAGCAGGCGTGATGTTGACCATGTCACCCCTAGTGTGCTGATGGTCAAGAAAATATGGGCCTAACACCATATTCCTAATATGCCTCAATGGGCGTGTAACAGGATCCTTTCCTTTTGTATCGTTCATGTACCATTACTCTAACTTCTGGTTTTGCTTCTGTATTAATTGGATTCCTAATTTTTTCTTAATGATTGTTTCTGTTATTATCATTTGTGCTGGTGTTTGCTTCTTTTCCAGAACTTCTCCACGTGTCTCCTTCCATATATTTTTTATATGTTGCCACAGGTCTTCATTATCTGATTTGTCTTCTGACTGTTAGAGAACTTTATTGTTACCCTGAATTTTTCTTTTGCCTCTTGACAACATGCATTAAACTGCTATCTGTAGCTACGTGTTCTTTTATACCTTCTGAGTTTCATTTATATTTTGGTAAATAGAAGATGTCATATCTGCTCCTGCATTTACAATTACATCATGTAATAATGATATGAACTCCTTATTCATGTCCATTATCAATCTCAACTGCCATTCTGTGGTATGGTGATAGGTGCTTTATGCATTCTTTTATGTAAAAAAACACGCTTCCTCATACAGAAACTTGACAAACTGAGTTTATGAATGTTGCTTATTTTCATTCAGTGTCCCAAGTCCATCTTTACTGAGGACCTCTTCAAAGCCACAACAGTCTGTTCACATCTTCGCATTAGGTCATCCATAAAGATTTAAATATCTTTACTATTGTTACCCATGACATTTTCAAATCTTAGTAAAACTTTTTCAGTGGATTCTTATTTGTTATTCATCATTAAGTTCTCTTCTAAATGTCTTTTTTTTTGGTATCCCTCTTAACTCTGGGGATTCAAGAACAGTGACAGCCTTGCAATGTCATTAACCGGTTTTCTTAATGAGTGTCTTGATCAAAGCCAGCATCTTCTCCTCACTAGTGTTTGTATGGTTCTTTCTGTCAGTTCTACATTATTAATCTTGTCATATCATTTCAATCCCATTTTGCGCAAGCACTCAAGTATAAATGTTTGTATCTTTCTGGTTGTCATTTTTTATTGTTCTTCATGGGGCTTTCAAAGTGGTACAAGAGGACTGCATTGACATCTGAGTTTAAGATTCTTGTTTTTGTGTTCACCATCCTTATCTGTTCCTCCAACTTTGTCTATGTTGTTACCAAGATATATGTAAGGATGTATCTTCCAGTGCTATCTAGTTATTGTTAATTGAATGTTTTCTCATGAACTGTGTCTTTTCTTTGTGTATTTTCAAACCCCATTGCTGTGACCACTTTACAAGTATTCTCATTTTGCCTTGCATCTGGTTATTATGAAACACATGAACCAGGTCATTTCCTGGCTCATAACAGTGGATGAAGTTCACCTTTTTATTTTCCTTTTGGTAGTTTTGAATGTTGCTGACAATATGGATCCCACTGCTTCCCAATAAAACATTAACGCTAGTGCCAAATACTACTAACAATGGTGCTAGAGTCAACATTACAAACAACATTGTTGGTGTCAAAACACTACCAATAATGATGCTGATGTCACATAATTACCAATAATACTTAAGCTACCAACAATGTTTTTGGTGTCGTTGTTAACAACACTGATGCTGGTGTTAACCTTTTCAATATTTATGCCAAATTTATAAACTATACCACTCGTCAAAAGTCTAGGGCCACTTAGAAAAACCTTGGTTGAAACCATAAATCAAATCTGATATAAACATAATTATATCAGTCAAAACGGCATTTACTGAATACCAAATTGACATGTCACGTAAAGAAATGGAAACACACATTCAAATGCAATGAAGCTGTGAAGTGTGTCACCCACCTTTTCAAAAGTCACACAATAGATATTGGACAAATAGACATTTCAAAATCGGGAATGACCACCATTTGCAGCAAGGCATTCAAGACAGCGTAGACGCATCGAGTCCACAAGGGTCCGAAGAGTATCCTGAGGAACAGCTTGCCATTCCTGAAGCAGAAATGCAGTCAGCTGTGCAACATCCATTGGCAGGGGGTGATTTGTTGACAATTTTCGACGAAGGACATCCCAGAGGTGCTCAATCGGAGAAAGGTCAGGTGAATGAGCTGGCCACACCATCCTGATGATCCCATGTTGCTGAATAAACTCATTCACCACACGAGCTCGATGGGGTCGAGCGTTATCATCTTGGAGGATGGCATTACCACCTATGGCCTCCAGAGCAGGCTGAACAATTGGTCTCAAGATTTCGTCCTGGTATCTTGGGCCGGTCAAGTTGCCTTGGATGATGTAGAGTGGGGTTCTGCCGTGTCTGTAGAAGCCTCCCCAGACCATGACAGAACCCCTACCATAACGATTGTGGTGGATTTGGTGTTATTAGATGTTATTATCAATGTTATTCCTAGTGTACTGAATGAGGTCAGCTGTGAAGGTCCCTGATTATAACAAATGTTGGTTGAGTTATCAGAGCACCTTGCTGCTACCACCTTATGACCTCAATCAGACTTATTCTTGACTAGTCTGTATGTTAGCTACGTCTAAATGTCTAGGGTTATGAGTGTATGTTGTAGTGTAAGTAAAATTAATACAAACACATTTAAATTTTAATACATGTATATAGGACTGAGTCAAAACAACAAGCACACACAGACTGACACTCTATGGAATATCTTCTATAAGTCTGTGGCTGAATTTTTGGTAAAATGTTAATTTTTACAATTTATTTGGCCTGATTCAGAATTTTCTTAGTCAGGACCAACAACCAAAAAATGAAATTTATGAATGTATTTACATCAATTTAAATACTACAATGGATCTTCTGTCCATAATAAATAATAATACAATCTAATTATATGTAGTAGATTCTCTAACTAAATGTCACTGGTACTTAATGGTATGGGTGGGGTGCTATCATCATCCCCTCTTTCTATTTTAATATACCGTGGAATTTTTATTACAATATCAATTATTTTATGTTATTTGTATACAATGATTAAAGTGGATGGACTGTTTCGTGCCGACAAATAGGCACTTATCTATAGTAGTGATGATGCTGACATTCTCATATCGTTCACAAGTATGACCACGCTGACAAAGTTCCTGGTGTAGGATAAAAGACCTCTTGGTCCAACAATAGTTCCTTTCTTCCACAGTAGTAAAGTCACCAGGGTTCTGGTACCCACACAGTACCAGAACAAAAAACCCTGAAACAAGGTTATGATTCTTAATAGCACATCTACAATACTATTCCACAAATAATAAATGGTATACTTCCATAAAAAGAAAAAGGGTCAGATCTCTCTGACCACCCCATTCCAATCTGAGATGACAACTCATACCAGTGCTCCTATTCTTTTCCCTAAAGGCTACAACGCCTCTGACACTGCAACAATGATTCTCTCCCATAGGATAATGTGGGTTAGCCTTCCCACTGGCAACTGTGGAAATCATTTTAAGTTATACAACTCATATCAATTTTACTGCTTGTCTGCAACACCACAGGCCCTGCATAATTCTGCTGGGGACCACTGTACTTAGTCGTAAACCTTCCCAATCAAGCAGTATCTCATACACCAAATTTTTATTGTAATAACAAGATTAATGAATTTCATTCTTACCACAATTCAAAGAAATATCACAAACATACGTTGACTGGCTTTAGCATTAATTAGTAAGTTTAGCTTTGCCCTCCGTCCAGACTGCCAAGGTTTAAAATTCACTCTTGGGACTGCTGAGCTCAACGCAGCTTGCTTAATAATATTTCTGTATCAACTGGCGCCGAGCTGTGAAAGCTTCTTGCCAATATCCCTAGACCTGCCCAATCACAGCGAGGGTCTAGCATTTCAATTTCAAATTTAAAAAAAAACAGAACTCCAAACTTCTAGGAGTGAGTCTTCTAAATATAGATTTTTAGCTTTCTTGCCTAACCAATACTCTCTTTCCATCCTCCTATACCCACCAATCAGATTTGCATTACTCCAATGCCTCTTTTTAAACTTTCGTTCCCAAAAATGTTACGTATAACGAGCAAGAACAACAGTCTGTCCGTCCTAGCGTTCGCAGTCATATAGTATTTTCTCAATAACTTGGCTAATAATTGGACTACCATTGATATTAAAACATATTTTTGCTCAGGCAACACTAAGCTACACGAATATATGATTTTTATGGCTATATTATGGGTCGTTTAGATTTTCAGTTTTGTCACTGTCAATTGTCAATTATAACTTTTACACAAGTCGGCCATCTTCCCCCCTCCTTATGTATCATTTTTTTCATTATTCAAATAAACCAACTTGTTTGGGTGACGTCAAAATACACTACGCTGCGAGAATTTAAACTGTCTGTGTGTTTATATCTGCTGGCTTTGCCCAAAGCGTGTATATAGTATTAGTCCCGCGTGCAGAGTGAAGAGGGGTTTTTTCAAAACGTGGGTAGTGTTTTGTGTTAATTATTACAGTCGTTTCGATCTTACTACTGGAAAATGTCCGAGTTACTACTAATTTTTGCGTTAAAGTTAAAATATTCGTTAATTCAGACAGCAGTTGGCTTCACACTGCTGGTAGATCATTAATTATAAGTCTGGCCGCAGTTTGTATGCAGCAGATCGGGCAAGATGTTAAATATTATTTGTACATCTCGAAACCGAAACTAAAAAGCGTGTTAGATTTTTACAGCGGGATCGTTTTATAAGATTTGCCACTGCACTAAAGGCAGCGCTATGCTGGCGTCGAAGATGCCAATAGTCAGACGCATGCGGGCTGGGTTTATTTATTATCATAGGACTAAAATCTTACTGAATTTAGCTATTATTTCACAGATTTTCACTATAACGATCCACCTCTCAAATTGTGTCATCAGTAAATCGCTCTCCTGGTCGTCTCCAAACTCGAATCCTGCCATCATTGAATGACACAGTGAAGCGAGATTCATCAGTGAAGAGAACTTGACTCCATTGTTGTCTTGTCCATCGGATGTGCTCGCGACACCAAGCAACACGGGCTCTGCGATGAGCAGGAGTAAGAGGGATTCTGACTGCAGGACGTCGAGCAGCCAGTCCAAATTCATGTAAACGTCTGCGAATGGTGCTTTGACTGACATTAACGTTTACAGTTTGTCTCAGCTGACATCTTAGAGTGGAACAAGTCACTGTTCAATGGTGCAGGGCTGACAACAAGAGGTACCGGTCATCATGTCTATTGGTGCATCTAGGGTGACATGGCCGGTGGCGATCCTCCACACTTCCTGTGGCCTGAAATCTCTCCAAAATTCTTTTGGATAGTAGAGTGTGACACTGCAAGCCGTCTAGCAACCTCACGGACAGATAAACCACTTTCAACCCACGCTATAGCCCTCATTTTGTAAGGTGTCAAGACTTCTTCTCGGTGGCATGGTTTTTGCAAGTGATGAAACTACCCTAAGTCTGCTGATTGTAAAACAAATTAAGAGTGAACTCTGTTCACGAAAAGTCGCCATTGCACGTGGAATGTCAATCAGCACGATTACTTCACCTGTTTGGTTCTACGGAAGTTTGAAAAACAGATTAAAAATGTGAATTTATGGTCAGCAAACCAAATTGCATGGGATCACCATGGTTGTCGGTGAGTTGTTTTTATGCTTAACGTGCATAGAGGACTGTCAGAGGAAGATATTGCACCCATTTTTACTAAAAACTTCCTTCATTTAATCATTCTATGCGCTTATATAAAAGTGTATTGAAAATAATAGGGTGGCCCTTGACTTTTGGCGAGTAGTATAATTCCACACAGTAATTGTCTGTTACACTGTGAATAGTGTCATCAGCTTGGATTAATAGTTAAATTCTTTTTTGAAATTATAACGCAACAGCATCGTTATGTGCTTTGCTGGTAAAGTTTACTGAGCTAAATAAGACCCTTAGAAGTGTTCAGGAGCTCAGTGCAGATAATTTAAAAGTTAGTAATAATTTCAAATCAGTTAATGCACTCAAGAAATAGCAGTTTAATTATAATTATAACCCTTTCAAGTAAAGCTACAAAAAAACATATAGTTGCAATCAGTGGCGGCTCCAATGCACTTTGGCTAGTGAGGATATCTATACATAATTTTGTATTTAAATATGTTCCTAATAATAATAATAATTATTATTATTATTATTATTATTATGTTTCTCATTGCATTGGAGCAAATAACACAACAAGGGTTGAAGATGACAACAGCACACACAGCAAAAAAGTACAGGTTATTCATCATCAAGACTACACCAACAAGATCAAATATTTAAATGTTACACGTTTACAAATTTTAAAAGTATATAAGAATTTTATAATTACTCCAAACCATCTCATTCTGAAATCTCAATTTAGGTTTGTTCAATTCACCTTTATTGTTGACATAAACAAATTCATAAGACTGATGTGACCTTTTTTGAACACCACCCAAGGAAACTATACACATGGAAAAGCCTTGGCGATGTAACAAGAAATCAGATTGACTTTATCATGATAAAACATAGATTTCAGAACAGTGTCACAAGCGCAAAGACACATCCTGGCGCTGACATAAATTCAAATCACAATCCGGTCATCATCAAAGTAAATATAAAGCTAAAAAGAGCAGGAAACAGATGAAAGGAGGAACCCCAGATAGAAATATCAGCACTGAAACAACCAGATATAAAACAAAAATATCTTGTTGATGTCAAAAATAAGTATGAACAGTTACTGACAGAAAGCATGGAACAGTACAGAAGAGAAAACCTAGAAGAAAAAGTAGCCGCAAAATGGGAATGTTTAAAAACAAGCATAGAATCAGCAAATGCAAATTTACCTAAAAAGGAGCCTAAGAAAAATCAAATTTGGATAACAGATGAAATCTTGAATAAAATGGCAGAAAGAAAGAGAGCAAAAAACACTCCAGAAAATAAAACAAGCAAAAGAACAGTGGATAAAAACAAAATGCAAGGAAATAGAAGACATGGTGAAGCACATGACAAGAGATATGCATGAAGAAATTATCAAATAGGTCGTGGGTTGCCCAAGGAGCAGGCTGTATCAAGAACAAAAATGGTGTAATCTTACTTGATGAGAAAGACATATCAAACAGATGGGCAGAGTATGTAAAAGAACTATTCGAGGACAACAGAGGTAAAATACCATCACCAGATTCTAATGAAGGCCCAAACATTCTCAGATCGGAAGTAGAGAAAGCAACACATATGATACAAAAAAGGAAAATCAGCAGGCATGGACAACATAAAAATTGAAATCATAGAAGCCCTAGACAGCTTTGGTATAGATACAATCACAGATCTATGCAACAATATATACAATACAGAATTTATACCACATGACGATATCATGCTTTATAACATTGTCAGTGATTTTATCCCATGAATTCTTCACCCAAGTCACGACCTCCTGCAAACTAGGCTTCACACAGTTTCCACGCTGATTTCTCTCCATTCTATTTTCAATGTAGTCGGTGATTTCTAAGCGCAAATGGTCCTTGAATGGCTTGTTTATTGCAATAACAAAAGTCTGGAGATAAGAAGTCATTCCTGCGGGAATCATTATTTGATCTATTCTTCTCTATACAAGGAAGTTCTTCATGTCTTTAGCGCGGTGAGTGCTGGCTGAATCCCAGACTATCAGACCTCGATGACCACCTTGCAAAACAAGAGGCAGCATTAAATCGACCCACTTCCTTATAACTGCTTGTGTGCACCAGGCTTTTTCAGTTTCAAGAACATAAATGCCTGAAACACATTCAATGTTATCTTTCTTGCCCTTAGTGATGATTAGAGGTGGGGCTTTCCTTCCATCCAGATAAACTGCCAAAATACAGGTAACATGTGCACTTTCGTAACCAGTGGACGAAATGTAGATTGATGAGGCACCTGTCTGATCAATTGTCGTTTAAGATCCTAGGCCCATAAACACTGCAGTTTCATCCATGGCAATCATGTTGGAGAGTTGGTATTTAGAAAAGTCGATGCCATCAACAAAGTACTTGAATGCAAGTGCACGTTTAATAACTTCAGTATCTTCCAGCTTGAACAGTGTAGTCGATTTTCTTAGGGACAGTTTATATCACTGAAGGAAGCCATCCAGCCAATGTTGTGATGCTTTGAATTCTTCTGGGGATATTTCTAAATGTGGTGCCATTGCAAGGGCAAATGCTTGAATATCAGCCCTGTGCACAACCAAAGTCTTTGCTCTCCTGTCAGCAATCCATTCACAGATGATGTCTTCCAGTTCAGAAAATAATGGTTGCCGACCTGATCCACACTTGGGCTTCTTAGCATTTCCTTCTTCCACCTGTTGACTGAGGTTATCGTACTCTGCTTGCCATTTTCAGACCATTCAGAGATCAAGCTTCTTCTCTTTGCAGAAAGCCGTAAGATTCTTGCCCTGGGAGTCTTCAACGATTCCTTTCTTGTAATCGACGGAATAGCTCTTTCTTTTTGCACTCATCTTGTCTGGGTGTCAAAATATTATTCCCTTAAGTCTACCATTAAATCAAGTGTTAGTTGAAGACTTACAAGACAGGTGTGGCAACAAAAATTATGAGACTTAAGAATGATAGCACACACAAAAGTGACGAGAAATTGCTGGCGCCAAAATTCTGCTTGTTTATTTCCCACGAGTGACGTACTGAATTATGAACCACATCCGTTCATTATCAAGTGTGCACTAGTGGCGTCTGTACTCTGACTGGCCATTCGGCAACATGTGTGCACTAGTGGCATCTGTACTCTGACTGGCCATTCGGCAACAAGTCTCTCATTCTAGCTGACGAAATGCACTCGGGCTTATTTTCGGGGTAGGGCTTATATTAAAAGCATCCTGAAAAATGGGAATCGGAGGGAGTAGAAGCACGAAAAATGGGGGAAAAGAGAGCAAGCTTGAGGAGATTTCAAGGTAGAATCATAGCAGTTATATCTACAGAGACATCAGAGATATCTACATTACATCAGAAATAAGAAAAATCAGTACTTTTACAACTTCAGAAATAAATTGTTTTTAGTTTATATGTTAGCATCGACCCTTTCTCTTGCCTGCAACAAGCAGCAACATATTTTAATACTCAATGCTTACTCAATCACTGCTGGCTGGTCTTTGAAGATTTCATTCACAGTCAGAAAACATGTTCCTGCAAAAACACAAAAAGTGAAATTAAGAAGCATACACAACATATATAAGACTGTTGAATTTGCTTTTCATCATTAAAAGGCTTTTTTTTTAATATAAATTTTACTTAATGCTACTATATGAACATTCAGACAAGAAGAAATTAAAAGTAATAGTAGTAATGTTGCTGAGTTGCACGAGGTGTAGGGCTCAGTCACACTAATAACAATAAGGAAATAACATGTTTATATGACAGAAGGAATTTATATGAAAGTCAGGCAGAGTGAAAGGAATACACTTTGGAGACAAAGCACCTGTGAGCTGAGCATCATCATCATCAGCTGCCATCTCCACAACGAAGGTTGGCTGTAATGGATCTCCGTCTTCTGTCTCTTGTCTTGGTGGTGCACTCTGATAGACTCTTTCCTGTCCATCTCTTGATATTATCTTCCCACTTATAGCGCTGTCTTCCCCTTGCATGTTTGCCTTCACCTCTCCCTTCTATTATGGTCTTCTGCAAGGTGTTATGCCTTTTTATGTGGCCAAAGTATTTTAGCTGCCGAACTTTGATCTCCCTCAATAGTTCTCTTTTCATACCTAGATTTTCTAGGACCTCATTTGTTTTCTTCTCTTTCCATGAGATTCGCCCCATTCTTCTATATATCCACATTTCAAGAGCCTCAATTCTTTCTTCCAAATGCTTATTCATCATCCATGTTTCTGCACCATTGTGATGAATTTACCGTGATACAACGTTAAAATATCTCCAAATATAAGGATAAACTGTAGGGATAAAAATAATGCGTAAGATACTAGGAGACATGCTCGCCCATGCCCGCATTTCCTACCGCCAGTCAAACTAACTAGTTAGACGTGCAGTCGAAACGGTTTACCCTTTGTAGACGGGAGAGAAACGGAGATCAAAAAAGGAAAAATATGACTGAACACGTGTTTGAATCTAGCAAGGCTAAAAGACGCAATTGGTAGTAAAAGAAAAAAAATTCACGTCACTAGTAACACAATGTAAGGAAATGGACAAAAAAAAACCTTAGCTCTTATTCGCAACAGTCATTTCTTGGACGTTTTTCGATACTTGGTTGTTTTATTTATTTGAATTCAGCGGCAAACGCCGTGGGGAAGGCTCGATAACAAATTTAAAAAAAAAATTAAACTTGAGAAAAAATATGTTTTTTCTTAATATTAAAGTTATGAATATAAAACTTAGCTAGTTTGATAGCCCATCTTAAGTAGAGAACTAATATACTTTAAATTATACAGACGGATAGATAACAAGGAAGATATTGACAAAAGACTATTGTTCATATCAGACTAGCGACTGTACTGTCCATACTTTCACTAAAGTTTCAAAATTTCGTCCTTGAGACACGCAAATGCAAAAATCAAGCTGTAATGAAAGAGAGGGGGAAGGTGGAGAATTGTGGCCAAAAATAACTTAGGAGGCAGATTTGTGTAGGGTATTGCATGAAGTTGGTCCAAGAACCAAGCGTGTTTTTTATGAAAAAACAAGTAGAGACAGACGGACCAACAGACAATAATACATACTTGACTGAGATCTGACTGAAATTTGACTTTTGGTTGTAGATTTGAAAAGTTAGGGGGGAAGTCTGTGATTGGATAAATGTAATCATATTAGCGGGACAGAGATGCGCATTTTGCCATTTGATACAATTCTGTCCAGGGACACAGTCGGTTATTGCCTGTGGTGTTGTTCCCAGAAGATATTACATACATTTAGAAGGACGCCATCATATAGCCAGCAGCTCAGCTGAGTTTTGCTAGCAATTAACTGTGTTCTCAATTCTGAATTCTGGTAAGAATGAAAGCATTTATTTTGTATATTTTAATATTTCGAGTGATTGATACTGCCATATCATATAAAATGATTACGACAAGTAAGTGCTCGCTCTAGGTCCCCAGCCCAAGTTCAGGGTCTAGAGACAAACAAAATATATGGACGCCTAACTAAGACTATGGAAGGCGGATCTATTGTTGAGATCAGTGGGAACATATCACCTATCTTATTGAATAAAAGGAAACTACTGAACATATCTCAGATGCAATGCAGTCTTGGGGAACTGATACTATATGAAAACAACTGGGTAAGATGTGCTGTGTGGTCAGAGAGATCTGACCCATTCTGTGTAATGTTGATGTGTTGTGCTGTGTGTAAGAGTGGTGCAGTAAATAGATTACTGACACAGCGCACAAATTTTGTTTCAGAATTGTGAGTTTCTGTTGTGGCACTAGGGTAGTGCCACATAAGTAATCAAGGTTACACAAGCAGATGTGTGTGCAGCCAAACAGTGTGTCGGTGCAGTCTACCATTGTATTCTAGCTACCGAGAGGAGTGGGCCACCTGAATCCAGCATTTGATCTTCGCAGACAAGATGAGTGATTAGTGGCCTGCTGAGGATTCACCATACTCCTAAAGAATTTATAAATATTTCCCCATCATAAATATACTGAATTTTGGGAAAGATACATTTATTAAAGTTTATAAGACAATGGACAAGGCTTGTTCTAGTACAGAGTGGGTGTGATGACACCACCCCAATAGCACATCCAGTAATAGTTCTCCCAGAGACATTAGAAATATAATTAATATTAACCAGTCTGATAAAATACTTATGTATACACATTCCATTTTATTATGCCATATATTTATGCATTCCATTTATAACTCCATAACATTTCATATGTTCTGACCAAAATAAAACATTGGTTCAGAACAAATAAATTTAAAGAAAATTTTAATATTGAAACTAAAACAGTCTGAGTTAGTTCAGTGTGTTATAGAATTTTATTAATATTATTAGACTTATCAATTATCTGTGTGTGTTTGTATGTTCTACTACAACACATTACATTTCAGTACCCTAGACTTTTAACGTAGCTACATTCATAATAGTAAAAGATATATGTTTGAGGTCGTAAGTGGTAGTAAGAAGGGCCTTCTGTAATTCACATCTACATTTATCTCAGGAGCCTTCACAGCTGACCTCATACATTACATTAGGTGACACAACAACCATACAGTACCATCAAAACCACTACAACCATACAGAAATGCAGAATATATATAACACTTTATGATTCTCAGTTTTAATTTGTGAGATAACTGTTTAGATGTCAGTATAAGTTTCATGTTGTTGAATGTAGCTTTGGCCATTCCTATTCTTTTCTTGATTTCTGTTTCACATCTGCCATCTTCTGTTATTATATGACCAAGATATACGTAGCTCTTGACTTGTTCCAGGATTTTCACATTTACGCTTATCTTTAATGTGGGTTTATCGTCTGTTTTGCTAATTATCATAGTTTTTGTTTTCTCAATATTAATGTCGAGTCCATATTCATGACTTATACTGTTCACTTGCTTCACTAGTTCTTGTAACTCCTGTTCGCATTCAGCTAACAACACGGTATCATCTGCATATCTAAGGTTGTTTATTGACCTTCCACTGATGTTCAGTCCTGGTATTTCCTGTATCTGTTTGAAAATTTTTTCGGTGTATAGATTAAATAGGCATGAGCTGAGCATAGGAAGGGATAAATGAATAACATAAAAGAGAAGGTGAATAGAATGAGAGAATATAATAACAGATGAATAATAAGGATGATTAAAGAAAAGATAAAGCAAACAGATATATTAAAAATGACAAAAAGATGAAGAAGTATGACTCCTCACAACAATAAAGAGAAAAAAGTTGACACGGTATGGCCTTTTACCAAAATCACACGTGCCTTTAAGTCACAGCACCAGGAAAAAGATGACTGGTCAGAAGACAGTTAAAGAAACAGACTGACAACATAAAAGAAAGGACAAATCTTCATATCTCAAACAAATGTAATACCCATAGACACAGTGGGTATGATACAGATCAGTGGTCCACAACCTTTTTTACTTCACAGCGTCATTGAAAATTCCACAGCACACTTAATTGGTAAAAGGTAAATGTAAAGGTAATCCCTTAGCATATACTGATGCAGGGGAGTAAAGTGTTAGAGATTTCACTGAACTAAGTCCTGCTTTAGGGATGACCAGTTATAAGTGGGTGGATAGGGTAAATATTTAAAATATCACTGTCATCATGAGACAACATGTTGTAGGTTATTAGCAGGGTGTCAATTAATTCAGCCAGCTATATTTTTTCTTTATATTCTGTTTGGAGATATTCTAAAGCTTGAAGTGTTGATTAGAATCATTAAAGACAATGGCTTACTGGGGGTGGTGGACCGCCCCGGGTGACAGCCAGGAAGGGGTGCCATCGGACACTATTATTATAGTACTTACTGTTGAAAATGTACTTGCAAGTGCTTTTTTATTGGGGTGGGGGGGGGGCCCGCAGGTGAGGTGCCAAGGGTAAGATTCGCCTCGGGTGCCAAATACTTGAAGAACGCCTCTGACTGAAGGTTATGATATCTGAGGTCCTATAGATTTCTTATTTAAATTTGTTGAGCATTGCTGGAAAGTGGTGTTTTTTACAGTAATTTCTGCTTAGTGATTAGTACTGAATTCTCCACATATTTCTAGTGTTTTGCCATTTGGGTACTTCACGTAAGCTTCAAGCCAAGCCTTTATGGTGGCCTTGATGGCAGAGCCATTTGTAAATGTATGAATTGCAGTGTTAGAGTAGTTTTTGTAGTCTCTAAAG
Organism: Oreohelix idahoensis; assembly: GCA_024509875.1. Taxonomy (NCBI): domain Eukaryota; kingdom Metazoa; phylum Mollusca; class Gastropoda; order Stylommatophora; family Oreohelicidae; genus Oreohelix; species Oreohelix idahoensis. Next base: position 372,837 of record JAMPIV010003898.1, read on the forward strand.
TAGCTGTCTTAAGCGCTGTTAGCTGTTGTGCTATCCGTGAGTGTGGATTTTATTATGAGGAGTTTTAATTCGTTTCCGGGTTGAAGGACTGGGTATAAAATGTCAATTATTTCTCGTGTTTATGGAGTTGATGTTATTCTGCTACATGTATTGCTACTGGCAGTTGTGATTTTTGTTTTAATCTGGTTCTAGCTATCAACCAACTATCTGGTGTGTCGTGTGAAATTCTAATCCACATATATAAATTAAAAAGTAAAGGTAAAGTCTAACACATAAATTCAATAAAAGGAAAGAAGAATGGTAAAGAACAGTGCTGTCACAATGACGGTACTCGAGATCCCCCTTTTTATGCTTCGTCTGCATATTCTCATGCTTTCACGTTGATAGTAAGCCTACTGCATCAATACACGCTTTCTACAATAAAACATTTACTGCATTTCTAAGAAAAACCTTGAGATACGCAAGCTGATTAATGACCTAAATTAATACTAACATTAATTACACTACGTTACCATAAACGAACGGACAGATGGACTTAGGATAGAAAGAAAGGGAGGGCTGAAAGCCAGAACGCATGCAACACTAACACGCGTCTCGCTATACAATTAATGCCATCACGCGTGTAAGGCCACAAGCACTAACTTTTTTTCAAATCGACAGTGATAAAAAACACTACCCTTACTGGAGAGTTAGGTTTAAAAACTTACAAAAACGCTTATTAGGAAACATGACATTCTACTGTTTTATGTCTAAAATCCTGACATTAGTTGACAGTTACAGCAGGACAGGTGGCGGTTTTCTAAAACAAAAAAAAAAAAAATAAAAAATAAAAAACAAATTATACGACTATCCTAGAAAAATACAGTTTATTTTGAATGCAGGCCACTTACCTCCCCTAAATTTGTATATTTGGGTTCCTTACAGGACTTGTGACAAAGAATATGTTAAGTGTTACGCAAATAGTCTAGGAATTAACAAATTATAGCCAAAAGAAATAGTGAGGGTGTCAGACAACACCAAAATCAGAATCGCTCCGTGGCAGATTTTGAAACCACCCTTGTACGGGAAATAGGTCCCCATGTTAAATCCTATTTGATTGGAGCGCAGTAAATGTAAGGTGAAACACGATTAGTCGGACTACAAATACTAGTTTTTTGTTGTTAGGGGAAACAGTAGTAGAGGTACTTTTTTGAAAAGCTGTGTAAACATGGCACGATTGGTTAGACCCGCCAATATAGTCAATTAGAAGCGTCAGTGTACAGCAACCACATTTTTCAAATAAACTTTCTAATAGCAACAGTGGCTGAGATTCATGCTTATATTTTTCTAAATAAAAGCCTGAGACAGCGGCAGGTCGGTATTTGTGCCATATTTCATTGCCAGTCAACGTATTTGTGTATTATTTCCATGAATTGTGGTAAGCTTGAAATATTTGATATCTTTTTTAATGAAAAATGGAATGTAAATTGATAATTTATGTCTGTATATGTGTGTGGTTCAGTAGCGAACATGAGGCAAGGCCTAAATATTGCTCAACCTGACAGAACGTGTCTGAGAAAAGTAATATTGCATTGAATTGCCCCTAAACAGTACACTGACACCTTATCTTATTGACTAGAAGGTACTAATGCTGGAATTGAAGAGGCGTAGTAAACATTAGGGAGGAGTATACCGGTGTAAATTGTTTCAGATGAAGATAGCAGTTGGCCTACCGCTCTGAACTCAGTGTTTGTTATGTATTGTGTTCAGTCTGGAAATAGATTATAAATTAGTTCTGAAATAGGAGGTACAACCTTCTTGTTTCAGGGACCGTGGTCCTAAAGTTATTGAGCAGCACCTGGTCTGAGCTTTGCTGAATCTAGAGGGCTGACAGCATACTCCCTGGGTCCAGATAGTGACCAGTGAGGTGTCTCCAGAACACAGGGAAGCTATCGAGCAGAGAGGAGTCTTTTCCTGCCGCCATCACGAAAGATACGCTTCTGTGGCCAGAGGAGCTCAACATTATGTGTCCCCCCTTTAAAATTGACATTATAGTAAAACAGAGGGACAATACCTTGTTTAAATTGATAGGAACTGTGAACTTTTCCCCATACTATTTCCAAGATAAAACAAACACTTGAAGTCATGATGACAAATAACAACATAGCTTGAAAAACAAAACCAGTATTACCTCATAGTACTACTACACCACTGACACACATAAGATAATATTAATAAAATATGTCACTACAAGATTCATATTTATAAATTCTGTACATATAAATTGTGAGTACAATTGATTGTGATTCCTGGTTCACTTTGTAGTTGAATCAGGATATATATTAGTGAAAGTAAATTAATACATATATTGGAGGCCGTAAGGAGGCAGCCCTTCCACCATGCAAAAGCACAACAGGCCAATCACCTGTTTGCTTTAAATAACGATTACGAGCAATACAAGAGAGAACACTGGACTGATTCTAAAGGCGACGAACTGGAACGGACTACGACTTATGGAACAAAAGAAGTATAAACAGGAAAGAAGAGGAGCTGGTGGAAGAGATGAGGAAAGCAAAACTAGAAATCCTGGCTGTAACGGAAACAAAGAAAATGGGACAAGGAGTTATGGATCTCAATGGCGACATGCTGCTCTACAGTGATGTACCCACATCTGAAAGGAGGTGTGGGTTGCACTGTGGCGGAAAACCAAAAACATAATATCAAGGGATGGAACTTTGTCTCGGAGCCCATTATGGTTGTAAAACTAAATGAAGGAGAAACCATAGTCAACCTTGTCATAGTGTACGGGCCAAATGAGGATGAGAGAGCAGAGGTCAAGGAGGAATTCTTCGAGCTGCTTCAAAGGACAATGGATGACTGCCTAGATGAAGTTATCATGCTCGGAGATTTCAATGCCAGAGTTGGAAATGACCATGCTAGATGGGGTGGAGTTATCGGAAGATATGGAGAAGATACTCTTAATGACAATGGAAAGCGACTCCTTAGATTCTGCAGTGAACAGAATCTGATCATTACAAACAAAAAGTTTTCCCACCAGCGCATACATGCTTACACTAGATGTGAACCAACAAAGAATGAGAAGTCAGTGATCGACTATGCCATAGTTAGGAGGAGCTCATTCAAGCATGTCCGGGATGCTAGAGTCTGGAGGGGGCCAGAGATTGGAAGTGATCACTACCTGCTAACCATCAAAAGAACAACTGAAAGAGTTGCTCAGCCCAGGAACTGCCTAACATCACGCAAGAAACTATGTAAACAAACAGGAGGGACCCAAAGACGCAGCTATAGAGAATGCAGTCAGCGACCCATAGCTTGACTGCTTGCATCAGGGTCAGCGAACCAGAGCTGACCAAGACCCTACTCCACCTCCACGTGGTGGTCCTGGAAACAGGCTGCATCCCTGCAGTCTGGCTGAGAGAGTAGGAATCGAAGAGGGAAGGCAAACCCGGTCCCAAAAAATGCCGTGCTGAAGTCGGATGTGCCGGCCGAAAGGCGCAGATATCTCAGCTCCGCTGTAAACAGACACAACGCAACCAACGTCCTTTTCAGGACGAACGAGGAAGAAGGAAGAAGAACAAACAGGAGAAATGAGCATTAAGACCTACAAGCTGAGAGAGCCAGAAATTAAGAACAGATATCAGGGGCTTATAGCTGCAGCGGTGAGTAACACAGAAGAACAACCTGATGACTTGGAAGCCCTCTGGCTTAAATTCAAGGACACCATAAAGACAGCTGCTGCAGAAGCATGTGGTGAAGTCCGACTTGGGAACAAGAGAAAGAGGACACCTTGGTGGACAGAGGAAGTTAAAGAGAAAATAAGAGAGAAGAAAATGGCATGGAAACAATACTTAGGAGCTAAAAACACAGCAGGAAAAACAGAGAAACATAGAGAATATGTGATACTCAGAACAGAAGCAAAGAACAAGGTGCTAGCAGCAAAACAGAAGTCCTGGGAAGAATTTGGAGAAAAGCTAGAAAAAGATGTTCAAGAAAACCACAAATGGTTCTACAAGACCCTAAAGAACATGAGAAAGGGAAAACAGTGCCATCTTAAATTTATTCAGGACAAGCAAGGCAAATTGATTACTGTCCCAAAGGAAGTAATGGAAAGAGCATGGTTAGGAATTGCCATTTACAGCCAATTTTAGAAACAGCTTGAACACGACATTAGTTGGAAACCATAGAGGCAATCCCTTCTCAGCTGTCCCAAAAAAATCTACTCTAGAATCCTGAGCCAGAGACTTTTTGGCCTAGCTGAGCTTCAATTGATGAGGTCCAGCTTGTGGATTCGATCAAACCGAAGTTACTCAAGACCTTAATCTTTTCAGACAGCTGAGTGAAAAGGCTCTTAAGGTGAGACCCATCTCATGAATTTTCATAGATCTGGAAAAGGCGTTTGAGAGGGTCCCTTGGAGCAAACTTTGGGACTGTTTGGCAAGGAAGAACATTCCATCACCTCTGATTCATGCTATACAGAGCTTCTACAAGTCTTGCAGAAATTATGTGAGGACAGCAAACCATAAGTCAGAAGAGTTCAGGACCACCACTGGTGTAAGAGTGTAAGACAAGGTGATATCCTGTCACCTTATCTTTTCATACTCCTCATGGACGATGTCATCAGGGCATGTAAGGAGAGAACAAGAAAGTATTCAGTGGAGTACTGGAAGATGAGACAGGTTTGTATTTCAGAGCTGGCATTTGCTGATGATGTTGCCCTGATTGCTAAATCAGAGGCACATCTTCAATCCAACCTGCAAGTCTGGATGGAAGAGCTGGAGAAGAGAGGGATGGTCATAAGCAGCTCTAAAACAAAAACCATGGTGATATCACGAGAAGAAAGAAGGCATCAGATTAAGCTGGGAGAACAGGTCCTGGAGCAGGTCGACCACTTTAAATACCTCGGAGCTGTTATATATCAGAAGGGAGGCATCAAAGAAGAGTTGGCAACTCGAAAAGCAGCAGCTGGGAGACTTTTTCAGGCCATAAATCGAGGATTCCTCAGCAAGAGAGAAGTTGGTAAGAAGACGAAGATGGCTGTATACCGCTCCACCTATGTCCCAGTCCTGACGTATGGATGCGAGTCATGGGCAATGACTACAACCCACAAAAGCCAGATCCAGACCTCAGAAATGAGGTATTTGAGGAAGGCAGTTGAAGTAACAAGAAGAGACATGGTCCACAACCAGACGATATGTCAATGCCTAAAATCCCACCCCCTGCAGATCCAAGTAGAACAGTCCCAACTAAGATGGTTTGGCCATGTCTGCAGAATGGGAGAAGATTGGCTACCACGACAAGCATGGGAAACTAAGAGCCAGGGATCCAGACCTCCAGGATGACCCAGAGTCCGCTGGGAGGACAACATTAGACAATCTTTGAAGGACTGAGGACTAAAATGGAATCAGGCAAGGAGGAAGACAGACGATAGGATAGTCTGGCGCTCTCTCTTCCAAACCTCTACACCTCACGGTAGAAGGGGAACGACTAAGGAAGTAAGTAAGTAAGTAAGACGGGTGGGGGACAAGAGACTGTTAGTTGTGCCACTCCCCTATCGCACCCGCCTAATGCAGGAAATGCATTTCACCATGCTCCACCCCCATAAAGGTTCATATGACATGGTAAAACAGGTCTCCTTGAATTACTTCTGGCCAGGTTTGTGACATGATGTTCAACAGTTTATGCGAGATTGCTCTGTTAGCCATAGCCGGACAATCAGAAGGATGAAACTACGAAGAAAGAATTTGAGCAGAGTAATCAACAACCAAAGTTGGATAACTCGCACCTCAACTCGACATTGCTATGTAGTAAAACAGAGTTACGACGTGCGCAGATGGAAGACATTACTTTAGCGCCATACTCTGAACAGATTCAGTTCAAGATAAACCATGCCTCAGCTGGAACTTTCCACAACGAAGATGGGATTATTTTTCGACGGACGAGGCAAGGGAAGCAACTCGTGGTTCCTCTCCCCTTAAGACCCTCCGTCATGGAAGTAGCTCATGTATCATCATCAGGAGAACATGTTTCAGTAGGAACTACTATGAGTAACCTTAAGGAGGTTTACTTTTGGCCTAGAAGGTGGGCAGATGTGCGTGAGTACATTGAAAACTGCACACACTGCCAAGCGAGAAACTCAGTCACTTGCCACCGAGATTAAGGAAGAGAGGAAAACTCTACAAGAGAGATAAAACCCGGTAGACAGTAGAACACACCGGGAAGTGACCGCCCCATATCTAGATATTCTACAAATCTCTTAGGAGAGGGGGTATGTGACAGAATGGAGCGGCCCCTATCGATCTTTGTTTCACTCCAGCAGTATCGGTACATTTGTGGTAATGATTTTTATTATGTGCTCTCAATTGTTGCACTTAACTTTCTTTCTGTTTTCTTCGTTATTTTTCTGCTAAGTAGCAAATATTTGAGTATTGTCGAATAGCTTGACACTCCCTGTAGGTGATAATAATCACATTTGCTTGATGCTACCCAGATTTGCTGAGATAATTACTAGCCGTCGCAAGGGAGTGGCACAGCTTGGCTAAGATTAGCACAAGATCTCGTGTACGCGGCGGAAACTTATGACATAAGCATTTCCTATTCTACTTTTTATGACAAGAGTACTTTCTAATAAAGTAATGATGGTTACATTTTGAACACGCTTTTGTATGAGTTTACCGATCTGTCTGTAAGTTTGTACACAAGGGCATTGGACATCTTATTACCATATATGGGAGAGTTGACCTCTGCCTTATGTTCAAATAATCCAATGTCGGAATATTTTGAAATTACCCCATAACCCGCCTGTTTGAATATAATAGTTTTTTGATAGCTCATAACAAACGAAGGTGTGGGAAGGGAGGGAATAAAATCTGACCATTTTCTCAAGCTATTTCACTTGAGAAATCGCTCGCCAAGATACCAGACTGCTACAGTGAAGAATTAGAATTCAGAATTCCTTCTTAAAATACCGGACACCTTTTATTGGTGTATTTATCAGGACTTACAATATAGCCTATGATATCTCTAACATTGTAAATAAGGAAACCAGGACTGAGAAAACTGAAGGACCACACACGAAGTCAGAGAGGGAACTTATTAAATTAACGACACCCCAGACGCGTGTAAGACCAACGGGCTGATCACCCGTTTGCCAGTCACTTCGATTACGGAAACAACAGCAAATGGATTGATTTGCCGTTGCCCTAAAGACGCCAATAGGCGTGATGGGAAACAATGGCAAAGAAAACCTATCTGCTGTTGCCCTAAGACGCCACTAGACGTAATGGCCACTGACTGCTTTGACGGTCGGTGGCTAAGGACGGAAGAAGAAGAAGACGCGTGTAAGAGGCCGATTCAAGTCTCTTTTATTCATCTGAGCAAAAAGTCTGTGAGTCAGGATTGGCGTAAGTTGTGATTTACATTTCATATTTTATTACTAACATGTGAACTAACATATATATATGTTAATTTTAATATGTGAAACTCGCTAGTGGTTGTCAAAGTCATTTGAGGCTGGCAACCTCAGCGTATAGAATGATGATTCATGAACCACCACTGCACAGGCTGGTGATCGCTTTATTGCTAGTTTCGTAAATAGAACTAACAGCATAAAGTAGTTCCAGGTTCCCTATGGAGCAGGGAGGGAAAGATGAAAGAAATGATGTACATTCTAAGTATAATACTTACATTTTCAAAGCAGTGTAAATGTCCCTATAAACATAGTCACTTTAAAATTAATGTAAGTGTTCAAGCTTAAACCAGTGTAAATGTCTATGTCAAAATATTCATTTTAAAGTAATGGAAGTTTCAAACTTTTCAATCAGTGTAAAACATAAATGAAAACATATTCAATTTATATCGTGAACACTTTTCAATCAGTGGAGATGTATATGTAAACAGACTCTAAACAGGAATGGTAATGAATGAATGACTACTAGGGTAACCCCAGCACTACATGGTGGAGATTTTACAGCTGAGTTTAAAGCTTTCAGGTAGCAAACAGAATACATATTTACTTTAGCAACTGTCTTAGGAATACATGAAAACACACTGTTGCTGTCATTTTCGACGGAGTCATATGTCAAGTTATTTGCTTATGTTTTTTCATAAGAATAATTGTGTCTTTACCTTGCGATGTCAGGTTGATTAGGGGTTGTCTTCCCTGTTCGTTCATCCTTTGGGGTTTGACCTGTATGAAGATAGGGTCAAAGGTAAACAGTTCGGGCGTGTGCCCATGCAAAGGTTAAAGCGCCAAGTTGAGTTACTTCCGTCAGGCCGGGATGTAAGCTGGCTTCTGAGGGACGAATGTCCATTGTGTTTTCGGGGAAAATCTTCAAAGTGACTGCGTTGGCAGGTCTCCCCAGTGAATTTCTGTGCGTCGGAATGATGACAGAGTTCCTTGTTATGTTCTGAGGATTCGGTTCCAGGTAATACCGACTTTTTCCATTATCACGCTTTCGGTGGCAGAACATGTTAGAAGATTACCTAGTCTGTGAACTACAGCTCACCGGTCCTACATTTCAGAACTTATATTTGTGTGCTCAAGGTAGCCATCCAAGACTATTAGTCTTTATATTATCCAGAAGTCCAGTGACGAAGATATATTGTGGGAACCGCAGATTGGTGGTATTTATGTCTACATAAGCATTACTGCAGGGTTGATGTTAACCTGCTTAGAAGAAGTACACAGATGACGCCATAACGAGGCCTGTGTTAAGGCTAATATATTACAGCATGATAAAGTGCAATTGGCGGGGAATGCCAAGTTCTACCTGTATGTCAAAGTGATTAAGGTATCCGACGCGTTTAGTCAGAGATACCAAAGCGGCATTACGAACTGTCATCGAAGAACATTATTATTGACCAAGTACGAATATTGGAATGTTTACCAGCCCTTTTTGAATGCCTGATGTATACCTAACGATTTCCGGTCAGCATGACCTTGTTTACACTGACTGTTCCTGTTGATGCTATGTGTGTTATCGTCAATAAATGTTTTGAAACGTGCCAGCAGTGTCCAAGCATCTTTGACTACTGCATGTGAGTGTATGGGTTGCATGATACAACAGATACGAGCCTAAACACATTCGCGCCTTCATTCGCACCCACACTCAGTTCATCATACGCCAGCACTACACACCTAACAACATGTATACTGTCTTGGGCCAGTGATCACTTCTACAAGCGAGAAAAAGACAGTTACACACACTAACATTTATTCTTACATAACTGAAAACTATTTATTACATGGGATGCTTTTAATATTTTGGATTGCTGGTAATTCTGGGTCACATCTTCCATCTGATATTATTGTGCCCAGGTATTTTCATCTGCAGACCTGTTTCAAAACTGTACCATTGTCTTCTATGAACTCACAAGGATATTAATTTACATTTTTAATTTTTTTGGTACATGAGTTAACTCTGGCATATTCATTCAAATGATAAATGACAAAAGATGATTTTAAATGTAAAAACACAGTAAGTGTTCATTCAATCTCTCTTTTGGTATGGGGAGGGAATAACTGTTGTCAACCTACCATTTCCAAGATAAATTTGAACTGTCACAGGAGATTTATCCTCTGTTCCATTCTTTCTCATCACAAGCACGTCCATCTGAGAATCACTGTTATAATCTCCTGGCACAACATTTATTATAACAGCATCTTCATCTTTTCCCTCAATGAAGGACCTGTTATTGAATTTGGTTCCCTCTCGCCTTATATCAATATCTGCCTCCAGAATAAACAGGGACTTGCCTGAAATTTAATTGTTTAAACAAATATACAGATGTCAACCACACTGTAAATATATAAAATATTATTCGAGAATTCATAAACCTCAATGAGATACAGAGAGGGAAAGAGAATTTACAATACACACACACTATATATGTGTGTGTATGTATGTGTGTGTGTGTGTGTGTGTGTGTGTGTGTATATATATAAAATCAAACGTCTGTCTGTCTGTTACCTCATAACTTGAGAACCGCTGAACCGATTTTGATGCGGTTTGCTTCAGCGAATTGGACATTTCTCCAGAAAGGTTTTAAGCTATACATCATCAAGGTACAACATCAGGAGGCTGAGCAGTGAATTTTTCTTCATTCATATTAGACAAGGTACATTAAAAACTTTACCGTTTCTTGGGTTAACGGCCTTAGCTTACAAACTATATAAGTCATAAATGTTATCCTTTTTCGTTAAATTTAGATGTGCGTTGGTTTCTTTTATGTAAGTTTTCTAAACCAGGATTCCTGACAAGGAAACTTTGAATAATACTCAGCTTTGTAGAGTGCTTACTTAAATAAACATGTGCGTTGCAACTGTTTTACAAATTTTTTAAATCAGCATTCCTGACAAGGAAAGTTTAATTAATATTCAGCTATGTAGAGTTGTTACTACCAATTTCGTCTAACAGAAGCCTTCATTTAAATTATTTGTGCAGGATTCCTGACAAGGAAAGTTTGATTAATTCTCAGCTATGTAGAGTTCTTACTACCAATTTCGTGAACACAGAAGCCTTCATGTAAATTATTTGTCATAGAAGATTTTTGTATGTTCTAGAAGATGTGTGTATGTTCTGACATAATAATTGGTTAGCGATTCATTTGGATATGGCAAAAAGGCAAGTAGCTTTCAGTTTGTTTTTTCAGTTACCATTCTGCTGGGAAATATTAGCTACCTACCTACATAATAATTTTCACAGTTCATTATTAAGTTTAATTACTACTTAATAAGTTTACTACTTAATTATTTTCAGTTTTCCTTTCATTTCTTTGTTACGTTTTTGTCTTTAGTTATATCCTAGACAAGGCTTGTGTGCCTCTTTTAAAAACACTCAGGTTTTTTTTTTTTGGGGATCATTTTTAGGCATTAAAATCCCACTTCTCGGAAATAGTAGGTTTCCTTTCCTTAGATTTTTTTAACACATAGGTGTATTTATTCTTAGGTACTTTAATTTCATTTTTGCTTTACTCTATGCCTATCACATCGTCCAACAGAATTTTATCACTTGGGAGACTTTAGCAACAGAGCAAAGAGAATGAGAGTGAGAAGGGAAGCGCGAAACATTTTTTGAATGAAATAATTACTTTATTTTATTTAGTACTATTCTCCTTCCTTTTTATGTTGAAGTATGCATGCGAAACTACACGTGTGTGCTTTTATATGTAATGCATCCCCATACAGCATTATTTTATAGAGGAAAGGGCATTAGTAGTGTAAGTGCATGCATTTCAATACATAAGAGCGTGTGTGTGGAGGTACGTATGCGCATGAATACACATGTATGTATGTGTGTGTATGTATATATATGTATAGATGTATATAGGTGCAGATTGCATGTACTTTTTCTCTTATTTATGGCTGTTTTTAAATGCTTTGACTTTTTGCGATTTAAAAAAATCTCATCATTGGAATAAAAAAATTTAACAAGCAGACTGGTGGTGTTAATAGATTCGGGAGTAATTCTTCTTTGTATGACCGTCCGTCTATTGATAAGATGAGGACCATGGTCAACTCTGTACCTGTGATTTCTCGGGAAGAGAACGCAAGTATTATATTTATATGATTGTAAATTTTCTTCAACGTGGACGTCTAGTTGGACCAATGACCTATTGGTTCCAAAATGGAGTCATGCTTGAACATTTAATGTAATTTATTTAATCCGTCATATTCCTGGAAAATAGGATTGTCAAGGATTATAGTGGATTTTAAATGATACGAGTCATTCGTAGGCCGCTTAGAATAGTGGCAGTTTTTGAGCAGAGGTGACTCAAGGATTCGTTATAACTAAGCTCATATGCCCAGAAAGTCTTTGGCAAAAAATATGTATTATTGTAATTCAACATTGTTTAACTACGAGGCCAGTACCAGAAAGAAGATATGAAGTATTGAAACATTAATATGATATAGAAGACCTAATGAGGATCTCAGTCATTGCCAAGGTCATCGTAATTCTTTACGACAACCTATTTTAGTTTCTCATTTTTATTTTATTTGATTTCTGCGACTGTTTTCACTTGTCTTTGATTATTTCGTCTCGTCACTATTGTTTGTATTGTCTATTACGTTGTTGCTTTCATAACATTTCATTAAATAAATTGCATTATTGATTATTAATATATTTGACAATTATATGACAATAATTTACCGTTCTAGGACAGGAACGAAGGCCACTTGGTGAATTAACAAGGATAATTAATCTACATTAATTATTTATCATTTTAGAAATTAAGAGTATTGTGACTACTTATATAAAGTATAATGTATTCACTAGATTATTTCATTAAACAAGCGAAAGCTCTTCAGATGACTCCTGAAGAGGTAAAAGTATTCGCTATGGCGGAATATAGAAAAGCTCAAGAAATAGAAGCTGAACAGAGAAAGCTAGAAACTTTAAGATTAGAAAATTTGAAATTTGATGCTGAGGAAAATGAAAAGAAGAGGAAAATTGAGGCTGAAGAAAATGAGAAAAAAATGAAATTAGCCGCTGAATTAGAAGAGAAACAATTTCAGCGTGAGGCAGAACAGAAAAGATTGGAGGCTGAACAAAAAGAAAGGCTACTTGAAATTGAAATTAAGCAAAGAGAAATGGAAGAGAGAAAATTTATAGCTCAGGAAAATGCAAAGAAATTTCAACTTGATGCTGAGGAAAATGAAAGGAAACGACAGCATGATCTGAAATTAGCAGAGGTAGAATATGATAGAATTAGATTAACTTAAGAAGCTAATTCTCAGAGAACTTTCGAAGGCCAATCTTCATCCAGACACGATAATTTTAAGGAAGTTCACCTTAAATTACCTAAATTTAATCCCCCGTCTGACGACGTAATATTCTATTTAGATAGATTTGAGGCCACTTGTAGGTCTTATAATGTGGATAAAGCACTATATTGTACATATTTATCCAGATTACTCACAGGGGATGCTTTGGCAGTTTATCATACTACCAGTACTAATGAAAAAAATGATTATGAAGCACTTAGAGCTGCACTTCTTAGAAAATTCCAAATGACGGAAAATGAATACAGATTGCGTTTTCGAACGTTGCTACCGCAATCAGCAAAGCACTTTAGTGATTTTCTTTCCCAAATACGGCTAACCTTGGACAGATGGATCGCATTGTCCAAGATAGAAAAGTCGTATGAAGGTCTTTTCGATTTACTGCTGCGCGATAAGGTGCTATCGTCAGTAAATCCTGCATTTCTTGCATTTTTGCACAAACGAAAACCGTTGTCTATGAAAGATCTAGAAGAACATTCTAAAAATGTCTGCACTGCTCATGCATCCATGGATCTAAGTAATGCACAGATTAAAAGTGAATTGCCAGTTTCTTTTTCCATACAACAAAATAATTTTCCACGCAATCGTTCATTGAGTAACGACAGATACTTCAATAAGGGAAATAATGACAATTTCAACAATGCTAATTTTTATAAGGGGAAGCAATTTCAACAATCTGCTCCATTTAATGTTTCCTGGAACCAATCTCATAGATCGCGAGATTTTGGTAACAATAATTTTAAATATAATCAAGGAAATTATAATAAACAAAACTTGCCATGTCTCGATCGCGATGAAGAGATAGATCTTCGAGCTCTTGATTGTAATGTCAGGTACACAAACACTGATTGTGATACCATAATGCCATGTCTTGTTCTCTTGATTGTAATCAGGTAAAAGATTTCCAGACTCTTTTCCAAGGCGATCACTACGCTGCGCTGCGGACATATTTTACCTAATCTACCTGCGGTCTGCACGGCCACTTCTGCGTCAGTACACCAGGGACAGGGTTCTCTTAAGTTTAACAGAGGATATGTCAATGCCATTCCATGCTCTCTTTTATTTGATTCAGGATTTAGCACTGTCGGTGTACGGAATTCGCTGATCGACCCTCGTTGTGCCACTGGCCATACTGTCAAGTGCGTCACCTTCGGTGGCACAGTGGAAACCTTTCCTACAGCTATTATTGATCTTAACACACCATTTTTTTCAGGAAAGATCCACGCCTGTCTCCTTCCAAATCCAATTTGTGATGTCATCCTAGGTCGCGTACATGGTATAACAGAGTGTACCCCTCAGCAAATTGCTGCATGGGAAAAGCGACATATTCAGGCTGCTAATGCAGTAGTGACCAGAGCGCAAGCTACTGTTATGTCGCACGATACACCTGCTGAACCTACAGTTCATACCACTTGTGATGACGATGCTCCGATTTCACGGGAGTTGTTTGCAACGTTACAAAAGAATGATGATTCTTTAAAAAAATTCTTTCAGTATGTGAACAAAAAGAATACCAGCAACAAACTTGCAAAATCTAGACATGACTTTATTCTTAAAAAAATGGGATTTTAGTTAGATTGATACGGGAAAAGGATTCATCCTTATGTTCTCAGATTCTAGTCCCGTCTGCTATGAGATCTCGGATATTGCGACATGCTCACGATTCGCAATGTGCAGGCCATATGGGTTTTTCGCGTACTAAATCCAGAGTGCTTTCTGCATTCTACTGGAAGGGCGTTCATAGAGATGTTACTCTCTATTGTCGTTCATGTTTGATATGTCAGGAGGTTAAAGTACGGGGTCCATTTCATGCGGCTCCTATTCAAGCTGCGGACATTCCGATTAGACCATTTGACAAAATGGCTATTGACATTATTGGTCCGATGCTACCATCTGCCAGAGGACATACGCATATCCTTACCTGCATTGATAAGTGTACTCATTGGCCTGAGGCCATCCCTCTGAAGAACACTTCATCTGCCAGTGTAGCAGAGGTGTTGATGCTGATCTTCTCACGCATAGGTTTTCCACGGAAGATCTTATCGGATCATGGTGTCCAGTTCATTTCTGAATCCATGTCACAAGTTATGAAGACATTAGGTATAGACAGATCTCTTAGTTCAATTTACCATGCCATGTCCAATGGGTTAATTGAGTGTCAAAATAGGACTCTCAAGCAATTGTTGGGTAAGATGACTCAAGATCACCCTCAGGATTGGGACCGGGTTCTACCCGCTGCCCTCTTTGCGTATCGCGAAGTGCAAAATCAAGCCACTGGATTTTCTCCATTCCAGCTTGTTTTTGGCATGCAACCACGTGGACCGATGTCGTTAATCCACGATTTATTGGTTGAAGAGAATATTGAAGAGGAAACTCAATCCTCTTATGAGTATGTGATCTCTTTGAGAAAGAGAATCATAGATGCTTGTAGACTAGCTACTGCATCATCTGAACAAGCTAAAGAAAACGCTCGTCTATTTGCAAACAAGTATAGACGTCTTCGCCAGCTTCTCCCTGGTGACGAAGCTTTTGTCTTACTACCCGCTCATAACAATCGTCTACTAATTACTTGGAAAGGTCCTTTCAGGATCATCTCAAGAATATCCGATGTCGACTACATCGTTGATATTAATGGTAAGCATAAAACCTTCCACATTAACATGTTGAAGGAGTATTACTCACATCCTGATTATCTACAGTCAGTGTTCCAAGCAACTGACGATCCTACACCTCCTATTCAACATTACTCTAGTTTGTCAGTCATCCAAGAAGAAGAATCTTCTTTCGATGATGTACAACTGCCAATACCAGTTGTACCACTTCATTCCACTGAGAATTGGAATGATGTTACTATCTCATCTACTCTTTCGGCTGATCAACGTCAGCAAGTCTCTAATATTCTACACTCGTATGAGGATGTCCTCACTGACATCTCAGGTCATACGTCAGTCATCCAACATGACATTATTCTGACTGATGATACGCCTATTCGAGTTCGCCCATATCCTATCCCTTTACACTTTCGTGATAAGGTTGATAAGGAATTGGATGATATGCTTCAATTAAATATAATTGAACCATCTTCATCACCATACTCTTCATCTATGGTGATCATTAGGAAGAAAGACAACAATATTCGTCTTTGCGTTGATTACAGGAAATTAAACAAAGTTACAAAATTCGATGCGGAACCTTTACCTCTCTTAGATGACTTATTGGTGAAATGATCCCATGCTACATTCTTTTCGAAATTTGACCTCTCAAAGGGCTACTGGCAAGTGCCACTCGCACCAAAAGCAAAGCCATTCACCGCTTTCTCGACACCACGGGGTCTATTCCAATGGAATTTTATGCCATTTGGATTAGTAAATGCGCCAGCTACCTTTGTACGCATGATGCGCCGCATACTGTCTCATCGTCCCGATGTCATTACTTACATAGATGACATCTGTCTTTTCAGTAACTCTTGGGATGAACATATTCAGGGATTAAAAGCTTTACTTTCGACTTTACGGGATTATAACTTAACAGCAAAACCTTCAAAGGCATTTGTGGGTTTCCACGACATTTCTTTTTTGGGTCACCGTATTGGTCGAGGTATGTTGTATACAGAGGACAGTAATGTCTCAAAAATCCTTAATATTTCTACACCTAAAACAAAAAAACAAGTCAGATCTCTTTTAGGACTAATACAGTTCTATTCTAAGTTCATTCCTCACTTGTCTACTATATCTGCTCCTTTCTCTTCATTACTTACGAAAGGTGCAGCTAACGTGATTCGGTGGTCTAACGAACTACAAGAATTGATGGCACCTTGCATCCTGTTTTATGTATCACGGAAGTTAACTAATGCAAAATTACTCATCCTAGATAAGGAACTTCTTGGACTTGTTTGGTCAATAACAAAACGCAGTGATATCTGCATGGCTCACACTTTACGTGGAATCAGACCAGAAAGCACTATTACTACAAGATGTGAAATCATGCCAAACTACTAGGTATGCATCCACTTCAGCCATATAGTTTTTATCAATACGATCCATTCCTGGTTAATGTTCTCGCGACTGAACGAAATGTCCGAACTCAAGTCCTAGCAACTAAGGAACTTCATACAACTGTACTTCTACACAGACAGTTCATCTATTGAAACTTTTTACTTGTGGATGGGAGCCGCGCTGGCGTAGTGGTTACAACACCACTTTATTGTGGAATCAGACCAACCCGGGCGAAGCATTTACTGATTTTTCGTCAACCACGAAAGACTGGATTAACTCGAGAGCCAAATCTACTAGGATGCGATCGCACTTCAGGGATATAGTTTTAGCAATACGACCCAGCTTCCTGGGTACCTCCAAATCGGCGAGTATTTGCCTGAATGGCGAGGGACACCTGTCTCTGTACAAGAAATAAAGGGATACTCACGTAAAATCAATCAGGTTAGACAATAACGCACTGAGATTACAACTGTATTCGAACACAAAAAAAAAAAAAAAAAAAAAAAAAAAAAAAACAAAAAAAAAAAAAAAAAACTTGTGGATAAGGATCATTAACATTCAGTCAAGTTGAAATCTACAATGATTATGTATTAAAAGAACATGGAACGTTGAAGTATATTACTATATTTGTGAAAATAACATTCACTTACTTATGATAATGAAGAGAGAATAACATTGGAAAGGGATTATATTTTCTTAACGAAATAACATTGCGAACACTTGGTTGTTTTTCATGGAACGGAACTTGGTATATTTTAACTGTTTCCTAACAGGACAATGGAACTTTCTTAATCTAAGAAATTTAATGACATTGTTATATTTTTAAATAAATAATTCGGTGGATTAGTAACCTTTGATACTTAGTTAATTAGTATAAGAATTAAGTTAGGTCACTATGAAATATTTAATTACATTGTCGAAATTTAATATTTATCACTCTTTAAGAGCAGTGATTTAACATTAGTACTTTAATTAGTACCACAAAGGAAATTTAGACACACGGTTAAGTGTGTTGATCTATACATGTGTTTAAATTGTATTTTTTCATTTTTTCACTTGTCATTTTACGACATATCCATCTCTTTTCTGTTTATTCATTGGTTTTTACATTTTCTTTTCATTTGCGTTTCTATTCGGTTTAATTCAATATTTCTAATACGTGATTTTATTTCATTTACCACATTGTACCAAAGGTGGTCAATTGTGGGTGTATGCTTTTGTGCATACCTTTTGTTTATTTGAGTTGACTTAAATTTCATATTTATGTTTTTATGATTCTATGTCATGTTATATTTATAAAATATGATTATGTACACTTGAATCACCTCTAGTCGCGAGTAGTACAGAAAAAAATTAATATAATTAATTTTTTTGGGGGGATTGGAAAGGAAACTGTAGCATTCTTTTCGTAGGCCGTTACAGTCTTTTACAGATGAGGGTAGTCTCATATTTATTAATATGTGGTCCTACCTCTGTAATAAACTTTACGCACCGACTTACATGATAGTAAGTATTATTGGTGAGTTTGATTTCCTTAGCGCACGGTTGTGCACTAATGGGAGTATGGGTTACCCCGCCCGCACGTGTTGCCAAACTTTAGTTGACGTCATAAGTGGGCTTGAGAAGCTAGGATCCCAAGATCAGCTTAGGAATCTTTGGGAGTTCAAAACCCGTGTTACGGGAGTAATTCTTCTTTGTATGACCGTCCGTCTATTGATAAGATGAGGACCATGGTCAACTCTGTACCTGTGATTTCTCGGGAAGAGAACGCAAGTATTATATTTATATGATTGTAAATTTTGCTTCAACGTGGACGTCTAGTTGGACCAATGACCTATTGGTTCCAAAATGGAGTCATGCTTGAACATTTTATGTAATTTATTTAATCCGTCATATTCCTGGAAAATAGGATTGTCAAGGATTATAGTGGATTTTAAATGATACGAGTCATTCGTAGGCCGCTTAGAATAGTGGCAGTTTTTGAGCAGAGGTGACTCAAGGATTCGTTATAACTAAGCTCATATGCCCAGAAAGTCTTTGGCAAAAAATATGTATTATTGTAATTCAACATTGTTTAACTACGAGGCCAGTACCAGAAAGAAGATATGAAGTATTGAAACATTAATATTCTTCTTCTTCTTCTTCGTTCGCCCTGAAAAGGACGGTGGTTGCGTTGTGTCTGTTTACAACGTAGCTGTGATATCTGCACCTTTCGGTCGACACATCCGACTTCTGCACGGCATTTTTTAGGACCGGGTTTGCCTTCCCATTCGATCCACACTCGCTCAGCCAGCCTGCACAGCTGCAGACTGTTTCCAGGACCACCACGTGGAGGTGGAGTGCGGTCTTGACCAGCTCTGGTTCGCTGGTCCTGACGCAGGCAGTCAACCTATGAGTCGCTGACTGCGGTCTCTATTGCTGCGTCTTGAAAACATTAATATGATATAGAAGACCTAATGAGGATCTCAGTCATTGCCAAGGTCATCGGATACTGGAAGAAGATCGATTGAATCTAACTGCCTCACTTGTTTACTGGTATGCCGTGTTATAAATACTGTATAACTAGTCCGACGTTATCAAAGGGATTATATTATTAAATGAACTAACTGTAATTTTCACTATGAACTCTACATTGTGTACCGTGCTGTTGAAAGTTAACCGTCCGTCGTCAATATCAACATGTTCGTCTAGTCAACCGTATGATGTCAAATAAATTGAATGAACTGTATACCGTCTTGGCATTAGTTGATGTGCCCCTGGTTGGAAGTTCAAGTTGACTTATTACTACATTGTTTAGAATTGAATCCATTCGCGTTATGTCAAAAGTAGACAGACTCAACACCCTCAAAACGAACCTAACCGAAATGGTGGCCATACAATGACTCTAACAGACAGACATGGATCAATATACAGTCAATTACTTGCCAACACCTCTTGAACATTTGACGATACACAATTTAATAACATTGGTTATACAGCTCCATGAAATCTGTTTTAGCCCAAAGGCAAATGAAGTAATATGCAGTCTTCCAAAAATCATCAGGCAGTCCGTCCACTATGGCAACGCTGTCCTGGCATTCTCACAATTTTTAATATCTTCATACAATAGACATCGTCGTCATAATATATATTTCCTGACTTAGAGTAAACTAAGGACAACTCAACATAGTATCTTGATGCCCTAGTGATGGTACAATGCAGGAAAAACACAGTAGACTGCATAAGCTCACACACATGCGTCCGCTCACATTAAAACACAAGCTGCATCTCTCTTAGCATTCGATCACCAAACTTCTGCTTCAAATTCGCGCCTGCTTCCACCCCATATCGGTATGACAACACTTCCTTTATTATTGAGTAATTCCGTACAAAATTATCAGGAAAGGAGCCCTGTCGAGCTTACTATAACACTCACATAGTCGTTATGCATTTTAATCATAACATCACTCCCCCCCCCCACCCCCACCCGCAAAAATAATTATAACAAGGTTTTCATTATTTCTGTGGTGTGAGTAAAACATCAAATTTCACTGTAAGTAAGAACTAGAATAGCATTCAGGTTTTTGCCATGGGGTAGGCAATTTAACATGAAAAGTGTGGACAATGGTATTGGAGCCATCGCCAATGTCTACTCAGGACAAAATCCTTTTAACAGCAACGTGAGGTCGCCATGACTAAGTGTTTACCACACATTAAAAAATGATGGTAGCAATACCTGCACTCACATACCTCACACCGTCCAATAACACCTATCAGTCAAGTCCAGTTTCAGTTGTCAAATAATTAACTTATTAGTTAAAAGCAATAATTCAAAGTTAGAACATACACATTTTTAAAAGCGTAAATAGATGAAATTAGGCAGACAATCATATTAGTAATGTGAATGAATGCATCATCATACGCGAAACGATTATAGTCATGTGTATATTATGAGTACTTGTACTAAAAAGTATTCTCTGGTGACAATTTTAAAAAAAAATATTTTCTTTTAACATGACGAAGTTGTTAATCAGGTAAAATTACGGTGATGACTGGTAAAATTTAAGAACTTGTGAAAACCATTAAAATGTTCAATTATATAATTAGTGTGAGTGTTGTAATGACTTATGTCAAAGACAGAATCTCATTAGCTAATGAAAACTAATCAACAGCTAGTTAAAGTACCGTATTTAAAACGCCATACTCAGAAGAGCGTTTCGTTCTATTCTTTTACCATAGTTATTGGTGGTACCAGCAGAAAGTACTATCTCTGCAACAAGAAGGGAACAGTGGCCTAAGCTTTAAGATGAAGGACCCACTTGGTAGACTCTCCTTGACATTTCTGGGAAACGAGCTACCCCCGACAACCTTGACCAGAGACGAGCGTGAGCAGTGTGAAAAGAACCAACCCATAAGAAGGAGCAGAACCGTCATTGACAGCTAAGTTCAAATCTATGCTGCCACTTGAACTTCTTATAACCTTTCACAATCCCTCCGCCGTTTGTGCCAAGACGACGATGACTTCCACTTCTGAGCAAATGAGATGTTGGATTTCTTCCGTAGCAGACTTTATCCGGAACATGTTCTCACGTCTGCTCTCCAACGTGTGCTCCCCATCTCTCGTCAGGAGGCCCTCAAACCTCACTATAAATCCACTTCAGATAGAGTCAAATTAATCTTGACCCATCACCCTCACAGTACTGCTGTCAAACAGATCCTTTTCCGCCACCTCCCTATCCTCCAAGCAGAGCCTGTGACCCAAAAAGTATTTGGTGAAGCACCTTTGGTGGCATATAGACGTGACAAGAACTTGAAGGATCTTCTTGTTCACAGCCGTCTCCCAAAGGAGAATGCCACTCACTTTGGCACACTACCCTGTGGTCGGACACGATGCAACACGTGTAAGTATGTCATCTCAACCCAGAAGGTGTCCTTTCCTAAGGCTACGTACACCATCACTAGTAGCTTCACGTGTGAATTGCGCAATGTCATTTATACTATCATATGTAAACGGTGCTGCAAAACCTATATTGGCCAAACAGGCAAACGACTGGGGGACAGATTCAGCCAGCACTTAAATGACATCTCTCAGCAAAAGTCCACACCAGTTGCCATACACTTCAATGGTCCTGACCACCATGGTCATCCAGGTCACAGAGATCCAATCCTGCTCCTCTGACACTGCCAGCCGAGAACAGCTTGAGAACCGTCTTATCCACCGCATGGGGTGTCTAAAACCAGCCGGTCTCAACACTTTTCACACCTTTGTCTGAGGTCACCCTTTCCTCTCTTGCTCTATTTTGACTCTTTCCACTCTTATCCTATTCTTCTATTTTTTATGCCATCCTCCATAATATGTATGAATATACACTGTTTCTAATTTGTTTTGATTTTTTATTTCATATTTATTTATCTCCCACTCATTCTGTCCTCTTCTATTTCCAGTCCCCACTTTTAATTACGTTTGGGTAGTTTATTGTTCAGTTTCGTTTTCTAGTTTTTAGTTTCTTAGTATGTATTGTGTACTTCCGGTGGCAGAAATCACTTCCTTTCCAGCCACGCGGTCCATCAGCGGACAGCAACAGTGATAGGATTTATGCCTTGCCTTCAGGGAAGTACCTAGGTTTTATTTTTATATTTATTTTAGTTCTTATGTGTCCTATCTAGCCTTCACTTTCTTTCCTTTCCTCACGAAGGCCTTGTGGCCGTAACGTAGACTATTTTCTTTGTCTTTTGTCCTCGTAAGACGAATCACCTTTTTTCGAATTTTTTTTCAGCCAAAGCAGTATTGTTCTCGCTTATTCTGAATATCTTGTGAAGACTTCCTGGAGATAGAAGCGTTTTGTTTCTTCTATTTACATAACTGCCAAGAGTAATCTTGTGCAAAGGTAGACACCTTTGAAGCCCATATTAGATACTCTTGAGTTTTGGCCACTGTTGGACCACTACTTCAAAGCAGGGGAGGCAATACCATCACAGCCATTCGCAAGCACCTCACAGGTATTCGCGGCCATGCGCAGTAGGTAAATAATTCCAGCAAGGAGAGGCATCTTAATTGTTCTTGTGTCTTTGTTGTGCACCTTCTCATCCACGTTTTTTTTTTAAGTTTTTCACTTTTTAAAATTATTTTTGTAATTGATAATGGAATCTAAGCATAGTGCAAGTGTGTTGGCAAGTGTGCCTAAATGCAAGAAGGTTGTGATGAGCCTCAGTGACATGTGTTAGATAAACTTCAGTCTGGGATGTCTGTTTTCAATGTTAATGGAATTTTCTTTACTTCTTAATTTTAAATGTTTTGTGTAAATGTCTTCAATGCGGTGTGTGTGTGTGTGTGTGTGTACTAGCAACAACCCTAATAAGCTAAGGCCTTTATTTTCAGTTGCTGTCACTTTTGTATCAACCATTTCCTGCAGCTCCTTTTTACTATTAAGGCTGTATCATCAGCGTATCTCAAGTTGTTTATATTCTGTCCACCAATGGATATTCCTGACATTTCCTCCGGTGATCTCATTATACTCCCCTGTTCACAAAGTTCCGGGACTCATTCTTTTTTATTCGAATAAGTAGACTTACATACTATTTGGTTCTATCTCCTTCAAAGCAGTTCCCTTGTGAGTGTACACACTTATTCCAACGTTCCTGCCACTGAAGGAAGCACCTCTTGTAGTCACTTTGCGGAATAGCCCTCATCTGTCTCGTCGCGTTGGCTTGAATCTGCTCAATGTCATCGAATCTACGACCTTTCATTGTTTTCTTAAGTTGCGGGAACAAGAAAAAGTCACACGGAGCAAGATCAGGTGAGTATGGAGGATGCGGGAGCAATGGAATGTTGTGTTTCGTCAAAAATGCGTTTGTGGTGACAGACCTGTGTGCAAGTGCATTGTCATGATGAACACGCCAATTGCCTGTGCGCCACTTTTCAGGGCGATGTCTGCGCACAGCGTCGCGGAGGCGTTGCAGGACTGTTTTGTAGAATTCAGCATTGACACTCTGTCCTATAGGGACGTATTCATGATGCACCAGGCCATCAATGTCGAAAAAACGCTACTAACATGGTCTTGACATTGGACTTGACCTGTCGTGCCTTCTTCGGCCGAGGAGATGATTGCGTTTGCCACTGGGAGGACATTTGCTTTGTTTCCGGGTCATATCCGTACACCCAGCTTTCATCACCAGTTATTATCGAGGACATGAAATTTGCGTCGTTTTGTGCTATCTCAAGGAGGTCAGTGCAAATGGACAACCGATCGTCCTTCTGGTCCTCAGTCAGGTGGCGTGGCACGAGTTTCGCTGACACCCGTCTCATGTGCAAATCTTCAGTTACGATTTTATGGCACGTACCAATTGATATTCCAAGATCATCAGCAACCTCTCTGATAGTCAGACGTCGGTCAGCGCGTATCATTTCTTGGACATGTGCAACGAACTCGTCGGTGTGGGAGATGGAGGGTCTCCCTTGACGGGGGCCATCTTCAAAGGATCGGAGTCCACTTTTGAAACAGGAATACCACTCAAATGTTTTAGATCTACTTAAACAGGACTCTCCGAAAGCTGTTTGCAACATTTCGAAACCAGTTTTTCCTAGACGAAAACAGAAATCAATACACACACGTTGTTGAATTTGCTGTCCATTTTTGAAACGCGACGAGCACTATTACGTCACATCCGCTTATACGCTACCACACAGCGCATGCGCGAAATTACAAACTTCAGTTTTGGTATATATAGTGGCACGTGGTTGACACGTGCACTGTGTTAATATCACCTAGCTCCTTATAACGGTTTTCCGGATAAAAAATGAGTCCCGGAACTTTGTGAACAGGGGTGTACTTTCACTGTACAGATTGAACAGATCCAGTGACAGCAAAGACCCTGCCTGACAACCTTTTTTTTTACTTGCTGAAACATTTCTATTTTGGCTGCTAATTCTTACAGCTGCTGTTTGTTGCCAGTACATGTTCTTTATTATCCTCAAGTCTTTACCATGTTGGTGCTTTCTAACATTATGATAATTTCCTCATGTTTCACTTTGTCAAATGCCTTAGTGTAATCTATAAAGCATAAGTACAGATCAATCTTTACATCTATGGCTCTTTCTATTGATGTTATTATAATATATAAGGCATTATTTATGCCTTTACCTTCTACAAATCCACACTGTCCATCACTGATTTCTGGTTTAATTTTATTTTTCACTCTTCTCATGATAATTCATAATAATATTTTGGTCACATGACTCATAAGATTAATGGTGTGATGTTCTTCACATTCCATGGCCCTAGGTTTCTTTGGCAAAGCTATGAATATGGATTTTAGTAGCTCATCAGGTATTTTACCACTTTTGTAGATGTGGATTCTGAGCTGGTAGATCAAAAACAGACATGATCTTTTCTCTCTGCCAGCTATAGGAA
The DNA here is from genome assembly GCA_024509875.1 of Oreohelix idahoensis. Lineage (NCBI taxonomy): Eukaryota > Metazoa > Mollusca > Gastropoda > Stylommatophora > Oreohelicidae > Oreohelix > Oreohelix idahoensis. The sequence goes on from JAMPIV010003898.1 coordinate 398,003, forward strand.
AAATCAAGAGAGCAGAAAAGACCTTTATATGTTGCCTTTCTAGACCTCACAAAGGCATTTGACCTGGTTAGTAGGGATGGACTCTTCAAAATCCTCCTGAAAATAGACTGCCCTGCTAAATTGCCCTAAGCATGCAATGTGAGGTGGGCAAAGGTAGCTGCAGCTTTGCCAATGTGGCTGTCCATTTCTGTGTCCAAAGAGAGTTTGTCATTGATGGTAGACCCCAGGTATGTGAAGTGGTGCACCACTGCCAATTCATAGTTATCGATAGTGATAACTGGTGCAGCACCCACATCCTGACTCAGCACATCTGTTTTCTTTAGACTTATTGTGAGGCCAAAGTCCTTGCAGCTTGGGTGAAGCTCCTGTTGGCTTTGAGTGACGACTGCAGCATCATCAGTGAACAGCAAGTCTCTCATAGTGACCCTTCTGATTTCTGTTTTTGCATTCAGCCTTGCAAGATTAAACAGATGGCCATCTGACCTATTGTAAAGGCATATTCCTTCAGTTGCATCTCTGAATGCATGTTTCAAGAGTAGGCAAAGAAGATCTCGAAGAGGGTTGGAGCCAGAACGCAGCCTTGTTTAACGCCACTGCGTATGTCAAAGGGCTGTGATGTGCTTCCGGTATACTGGACTGTTCCCTTCATGTCTCATGGAATGACTTTATCATTTCCAGCATTTTAGTAGGGCAGCCTATTTTCAGGAGGATTTTGAAGAGTCCATCCCTACTCATCATCATCATAACCCTCCACTCCCAAAGGAGCATAGGCCTTCAACAAACACATGCCAAGTCCTCCTGTCACGTGCCATCATCTCAAGTTCTTTCCACGTTCTACTCATCATTTTCACCACTGTTTCCAGCTTTCTTCTCCATGTGCTTCTTGGTCTACCTCTGCCTCTCTTGCCCCAGGGGTTCCAGAACAATGACGGCTTTGTAATGCTATCAACAGGTTTCCTCAGTGTGTGTCCTATCCATTGCCATTGTCTTCTTCTCATCTCTTGTTCCACTGGCACTTATCTGGTTCTTGTCATCAGTTCCAGGTTGGTAAACTTGTCATACCATTTTAATCCTTCTATTCTATGCAATCACCCATTTATGAAAGTCTGTAGCTTTTGGGTTGTTGTCTTTGTTGTTCTCCATGTTTCAGAGCCATATAACTTAACATTTGAGTTGAAGATTCTTATTTTCGTGCTGGATCTGATTTCTCTTTATCTCCACATATTTCCCAATGCAATGAAAGTTCCTCTTGCTTTTTGTATTCTTATTTTGATATCACTGTTTGTCAACCAGCGTTTATTCCATCCCTACTACTGGGGATTATATTTCGTATAAAACTGATATCAATTGGTCTGCCACTCAACTTAACTAACAGGACTCGGTCTGATATTTTCCATTACGCCTTAACCGTTCTTGCTCTTTCTGCATCTAATATTATGTCTACTCCTCTTTCATGTTTATTTCCTCCGGAATAAATTATTTTTTAGTTGTCAGAATATATTTCACCTGTTCCGGTAAATTGCATTTCACATAGCCCTAATATATTTACATTCATTCTTTCCATCTCCATCTTGATGTTATCTAATTTTCCATTCTGCATTAGTTTCCAAGTTCCTATGATTAATTTATCCTTAATTCTAATTAAATGCTAAATGATAAATCCTATTTTGATAAATACACTGTCATTTATTATATCACATATATACCGCCATTACTTTCAATCACATCCATAACAGCTAAACATGCAAACAACTTGCTAATGTACACAGACAAAACACTACCAATACAATCACTAAACATAACTACCTGTTAGGCTAGGGCTAGGCTAGAATGCATACATGCCACATGCTATGGTTTACCCATAATCTGTACAAGGTGTTTGCGTTTTCAGATGTGTACGGCCCATACATAACATCTGTACGGGTTTTTTAGCCTAATTATTAAATATACATATAAATCGATCGTCTTGTGCCACTACCGTAGCCGTAATTTGCGTCATTTTTAATGTTATTTGCAAGAGAGTTAGCTTCCGTTTCCGATCTTTATTTCATAATGGGTGTATCCGCGTTTATTTTCTGTGAATTTTTTAAATCGCAATCAATCGGCATCGAACACGCGGCCATTTTCGCTCTAATTTTAATGGATTCTGACTCCGATGCGATGACAAGGAGATCTTTGTCTTTATTAGCGCCAATATCGGTTCTCAGAATATGGGTGATGGCAGAGATGTAAACGAAAGTAGAATGTCATTGCTAGTATGTATAATTTTAGGATTAGGTTTATCAGAAAGGTTTAGGGTTACGGCCGAATGTCACTGCTGACGAGGACGTTTGTTGCTTTGCTACTGATGATGGGTGTAACAAAAAGATCGTCATTTGATTTGTATTGGTCAAATGATTTTCATTGAGATGCAAAGGAAAAGGACTCTTCGTTTGTTGGTTTTTTTTTTTAATTTAAAAAAAAAAAATTTTAATTTAAAAAAAAAAAAAAAAATTTTTAATTGTTTTTTTTCATCTTTCCATACCTCTCTTCCTATCACATCTAACATGTACACAAACAAATTTTATATCATCAGATTCATCATTCATTTATTTCTATATGTACAGTCCACAAATTAGAGCAATTGACCAAAAAACTATAGAATTTACAAGTCATCCACTATAAAAAAAAGGGGGTGTTGTGAAAAAGAATGCAGCTGCAGGACACATTTTTGGGAAAACAATGCAGCGTGCTAAAGGATAAGGTCCTATCAAACACAGGATTTCCTGGTCTGTTAGTGATAATTAAGCGCAGAAATAGACTAAATGATGACACGGTCACATCATTTTTACAGTGCAAAATAAAACTCAGACAAATATTGTTTGAGTTTTAAAATAAATGAAGACCTGTTTTAAAAGGCAAAGTCCCCATGCCTCTATAATGCAGCTGTAATTGAAATTTTTTTTACATGAATTAACTCTTTTGATACGTTTTTTCTGTCTTTTTTATTTTTTGTACAGGTTTTGCTGGTCTTTGTACAGGGTTTTTGAATTTTTTGTACAGGTTTTTCATCTCCGAGGTGTGGCATGTATGAGAATGATAGCCTTTTGTTTTTGCTGTTTACTAAATTCTCAAACTGACAATCAGTCTTCACTGGCCCTGAAGCAGGGCTGAAACTGTGTGATGAATATTCAATTAGAAAAACACCCCAGAAAGGATAAACTAGTGCCAGGTGAGAAAGCCAAGGATGTATGGCTCACTGCAAAAGAAGAATTGATGAGAGTAATGAAAGAAACCATTGATAATCTCCATAATGAAAAGGGAGAAAGATGTATCTGCCTCCATGATTTGGATTCAAATTTTGGATTTTTTAATGATGTTATAGGATTACTGTTTAACTCAAATGAAAACAGCAGCAATCATGGCCTATATATCTTGAAGAAAAGTTGTCTCTACCATGGACAGTTTTACTGACATTGATGGTTTTCAGTTTTATGAAATAATCCTGAATTTCAGAATTGTAAGATGCTTCTGAAATGCACCGCAAGTGTTGAGATTTCAAAAGCTGAGGAACTCCTCAATGTTATTGTTTAGTATGGAGAAGAAAATGTTTTTCCAAACTTAAGAGTTGCTCTTCAGATAATGCTCACTATTGCAATTTTAATTTCCAGCTGTGAGCGACCTTTTAGCAAGTTGAAACTGATCATCACATTTGAGAGCTTCAATGGGGCAAGAGAGACTTTCTGCTTTAACCTTAATCCGCACTAAACATAAGGAAACTGAAATAACAAATCTTGATGATATTATTGATCAGTTTGCTTGAGCTTAAGTTAGAAAAATCAATTTTATGAAGTTCCAAATCACTTTTAAATATCTAGTAGCCTAAATTAAAGTCAATTTTTTCTTCTTTTTTTTTCTTAAATGCCAGTAAAATTTTTTGTTGAAATGAAGCACAGTGGGCCTTAAAAACAAATTCAGAAATGCAGTAAATAGGGACAAGGGCTAGGGTTAGGTATCCTAAACTTACCCTAAACCCTAACAAATTGGCAACTTGTTGGGATGACATCAAAGAAGATGGCCCGTTATGCTTCATTTCAATCACATTTTTTTTTTTAAACTGGTAGTTTTTGCAATTTCTAAAAAGAAATGGTAGGCCTATTGACAAAGAGAGAAATAAGTAGTATAGCCTACGTGGTTAGCCTATACGTATAAAAATATATTGGCCCTTAGCCTACAGGCCCATGATTTTTTTTAACAATAAAATTGTAGGCTATTTTGTTTTAATTTTTTTTTAACCGGTATTATAACGACTAGGGCCTAATCAGTTGAGTACTAATGTATTCAGCTAGAATTTTAAAGAACGAGTTTCAAGGGGCGTTCATTTTATTAGTTGCCCTGGGCACCAACAACACTAGTTACGCCTCTGTATTTCACTTACCGTTTTCTGACAACACAAATATATCCGTTGCTTTATCTGCATTGAAATCGCCAAAAGCTGCTAATATACCTGTTTGGCGAGCACTGTGGAAGACCTCCGATGAAACATCAGATAATGAACATTCGACATTAGGCCTAACCACTATCAAAATGACTAACAGCAATATTATCACTGTTCTGTAGGTATTCATGGTCACTGACATTGAAAATAAATGCTTCTAGGTATAAATCATAATATTATTATTATAACACAAACAATGATCCTTAATTTAACGCCTAATCCAGACAAAACATTTTAAAACCTCAATATATGCCATACAACGTTGATGTTAAGTTAAATACTAATAAACCCTTGGATAAGGGGATCGGTGAACTAACAAGTTATCAGCAGTATTGCCAGATAGTTCAAAATTGCCCAGCTTAATCGACCGCTCAGTGCTAAAACTGGCCCAATTATAGCGCAATAGCTCCGCGCGACTGGTAATGAACACTGTTTAATTCCTACTTTTCACGTTTCTGTCCTGTGTGAATTTTCACGAGATGAAAACAGCTCTTTAAAAAAAAAAAAAAAATGTTATGTTTAAAACAGTACTGCTTTGAAATGTACACAAAATTACATTGAAACAAGCAGGCATTAACAACACAGCATTCGTGCCTTTTACAAACAAATGAGCGCAATGAAACAGCAAATAACGATAGTCGCGTTTGGGTTTCTCCCACGATAAGAGCTTGGAGCTCTTTTATACCGAAGAAAACCTGTAGCTAGTGCCCCTTTATCATGGCACTACCTGTAGCCTTTATGTAGTAAATCGTTGACCAGTATGGTATATTACAGTAATATGAGACAAACATAAAGGTATGTTATCAGGCACTCGTAAGAAATAAAGAAGTAGAACACTAGACAACAGAAAAACAACAGACATGAACAATTAATACGTGTTAAAAACCACATAATGAGAATAACAACGTTAAAAGCAGTTAAGACATTTGTGCACAAAATACAGTATCATGACAAGTTCACGGCTTCGAGAAAAGCTGTCCCAGAACAACAAAATAGTAAGTGCATGTTTATTGAATGGAAAAATTTGGGAGAAGTTGCAAGTCTGGGTTTTTTCCGTTGCTAGAGTGAGAGTCGTGTGAAAAAAGTCGAAAAGCTGAGAAAAGCGTGTGCAAATGTAGATGTTTGGTATCGTGTGAAAAATAAAGCATCGTGTGAAAATTGGCGGGAAAAAAGAGTGGGCTGTATATAAAGAAGAGACGTGGGCGATTGACATGATCCAGGGCTTGTACAGATTTTAGGATTCGTTAGGCGAGAGAATTTTTTTCAGAACTTCGTCTTTGAGATTATCAAGACAAGTTGTTTTTAACTTGACAAGTTTTTCAAGTTAGACTAGTATATTTTAAGTAGACACGTTTGTATTTTACTATATTAGATAGATTATTCCTGTGGATTTTCATTTTTGGATACTCACTACTTTGGGTAAGAAAGAAATAAGTGCTTCATCATTGTGTCAATAACATTGCTGTTCCAACTTACGTTAATAAACTATATTTTATTTTTCTACATTGCTGAGTTTTCCTTGAAATATTACGGTTGGATTATTTGACTAAACCACTATGCAAGACATGGCTTTTCACTAACCATAAAAAGGGTACGAACGAACTCTGGGAAGGAAGAATAAAACAGGATCAAGAATTTCCACCTCAGGCGGACAGACCTGTAACGACTTGAAGCAAGAAAACGTACAAGAGTTAGCGCACTTCAAAATATTTACCTGCGCTCAACACCATTAACTGAACTGACCCGATCAGCTGACGGACACACACACACATTCTTTCATTGATGCCGTAAACACAGCCCGGCTACACGATACTATTTGATGCCGCGACCTGCGCACAAAATAACTGCACTGCCACAGTCACAGACTGAAATGGAGGCATCAAAGAAGATTTGGCTACCCGAAGAGCAGCAGCTGGGAGACTTTTTTCAGGCCATAAATCGAGGATTCCTCAGCAAAAGAGAAGTTGGCAAGAAAACGAAGATGGCTGTATACCGCTCCACCTATGTTCCAGTCTTGATGTATGGAAGCGAGTCATGAGCAATGGCTACAACCCACAAAAGTCAGATCCAAACCTCAAAAATGAGGTATCTGTGGAAGGTGGTTGAAGTAAGAAGAGACATGGTCCACAACAAGACGATACTTTAAGGCCTAAAAACTCAACCCCTGCAGACCCTAGTATACCAGTCCCAACTAAGATGGTTTGGCCATGTCTGCAGAAAGGGAGAAGATCGGCTGCCACGGCAGGTATGGGAGGCTAAAAGCCAGGGATCCAGACCTCCAGGACGATCCAGAGTCCGCTGGGAGGACAACATTAGACAATCTCTGAAGGACCGAGGACTAGAATGAAACCAGAAAGACAGTCGATAAGATAGTAAGGCTCTCTCTCTCTCTCTCTCTCTCTCTCTCTTCCTTATCACTACACCTCACGGTAGAAGAGGAACGCCTAAGTAAGTAAGTAGTAAGTGTATTAATAACCTCAGATTGGGCGAAAAGAAACTCTCACGGCAAGCAGAAGAGAGGAGAAAACATCGAAAGGAACACCAGGAAAATAAGCAGTTGAGGGCAGTCATCTGAGGCGCGCATTCCCATAGTTACGACTGAAGGGGCTATTATTATTATTGTTATTATTATAATCACCTAAATAGAGTATAATTCAAACACTGGACTTTTAACGTATCACACAGGAGCTAAAAGTAAAATATTATGTCTGCTAAGTTTCATTACTAACAATGTTTAAAATATACAACAGCTTATTTTTTGCGATAATTTCGTGACATGCTTGACTTTTTACAACTTCTAACAAGGTATGTTTTTATTGTTTGAAGTTTTGTAATATTTTATATAGTTTTAAACTCAAATACTTGTAAATATATAAATGAACAAATATGGCGCCTTATGTCAACTTATATTACATAATGAAAGAAGTAACAACATTTTACTTTCATCGACATGATTTTTTTTTCCTCGAAAATTATACGCCTTCAAACAAGCCATACAGTAAAAAGTTTTTTTGTTTTTTTTAAATGCGAAGTCATAGTCAAGCCAATATAAATCTCACATTACAGACAACAAAATATTATTTTTTTCTTTTTACAATATGAACTTTCAGGCTGTTAAACGTACCGGTACCAAAATTCATGCAATCCTCAATCTGTTTCCTATTATATGCCAGTGTTATTTGTGATTCGATACAAGGTAAGGTTATAATAGAGTTGAAGGAAATGTTTCATCGGCAAATAAATCGTATAAGAATGCAAGATATGTGTGTGTATGTGTATATGCGTGGAAAACCCAGCTTGTAAGCAAGGAATGGAGAAAGGCGAACGGAGTCTACATCCCGAAGGAGCAAAATTCCACAGACATCAGTCAGTTCAAGCCAATCTCACTACTCAATGTGGAGGGGAATATATTCTTCTCAGTGATGGCGAAAAGACTCACTAGATACCTCCTGGCAAATGGGTACATTGACACTACTATTCAGAAAGGCGGTATCTCAGGTACACCAGGATGTCTAGAGCATGCCACAATGATCTGGGAAGCAATCCAAAAGGCAAAGTCTGACAGAACAAACCTCCATGTAATCTGGTTTGATCTAGCGAATGCTTATGGATCCGTTCCACACCAGATGTTGTGGCAGGCCCTAGAAATGTATCATGTTCCACAAGAGATTGCAGCAATGCTGAAGCTGTATTTCGCAGGGTTTGCTGTCAGATTTTCAACCAGAGAGTACACAACGAAGTGGATTGGCCTTGAAGTTGGGATTGCGATGGGGTGTACCATCTCTCCGATACTATTCGTGATGGCTATGCAGGTAATCCTCAATGCGGCTGAAGGAATGGCTATAGGTCCAAAGCTCGGTGGAATGTGTCACATGCCACCGCTCAAAGCATTCATGGATGACACAACAATTCTGACATCAGATGAACATCAGGCCCGGAGGATGTTAGAACGCCTGGATGAACTAGTCAGCTGGTGCAGAATGAGCTTCAAACCCAAGAAGTCGAGAAGCCTATCAGTCAGGAAAGGGAAGATAGCAGAGGACATATTCATGGTTTTCAACCAAAGAATCTCTACTGTCATTGAGGAACCTGTTAAAAGTCTTGGCAGGGTGTACGATGCCTCATTAAAAGACGCGAAGGCAGTGCAACAGACAATAGAAATGGCAGACAGAGGGCTACAGATCATAGACCAAAGCAGACTCCTGGGAAAGTTCAAACTGTGGTACCTCCAGTTCATGTTGATACCGAAGTTGCTGTGGCCACTGCTGATATATATGAAATAAGCACAAGTACAGTGGAAGCTATAGAGCAGAAGGTCAACAAGTTCATGAGAAAGTGGCTAGGGGTACCACCAGGTCTGTCAGATGTAGCACTGTACTGCAAAAAGTCAAAACTTCTGCTTCCTTTCAAGTCAGTTGTTGAAGAGTACAAAGTTGAAAAGGCAAGGCTTGCAATGATGCTACGCGAGTCAGCTGACGACGTGGTTAAGTCCATTCAGCCCACACTGAAAACGGGAAGGAAGTGGAGAGTGGAAGAAGCTGTTGATGCTGCCCAAGAGTCACTCAAACTGAGGGAGGTAATCGGATACACACAAACGAATAGACGGGGATTTGGTCATGGAGACATCCGCTGGTGGTCCAAGGCATCAAGCAGGGAGCGCAGAGACATGGTAGTTCAGGAGATACGAGGAGCTGAGAATGATAAGAGGTTGCAAAAAGCAGTGCAGCAGGTCCAACAAGGCCAGTGGACTACATGGGAAGGAGCCCTGCAGAGGTCCTTGACATGGAATGATATATGGCACCTCTTAGGCTCAGCTTCGTTGTTAGATCAATGTATGACCTGCTGCCGTCGGCCACCAACCTTGTTGTCGTAAATTTATTTTGAGAGAAAAGAGTCGTAGAAATAGTGGTCCGGTTTAGAGTGGAAAATGATGATGGAAAGCTCAGTGATAGAAAATGTAGAGATTTAATAGTTACTTCACAGCGTGCTGGAGGAGAGTAAAGACAGACTTATTTACGACAAATCGTGTCTCTCAATCTTCTCTTTCACTCTCCTGGTCAAACGATTATTTGCCAGTTTTCCAGACTCGCATCTGCGCGCTCACCGATTTGGTATTTACAACACACACACGACGTTGATACAAACTATATTAAACGAATAGGGGAAATGTTGGGCTTTGGGTATATCCAACACACAGAACTAAATGAGTTTAGGTGATTTTATTCACTTTAAACATCAATCACTAAAAATATCAGATATTACATAAATTATCATAAGTACACAAATGCAAATAACAAGTTTGGGAGGGGGTGAAGAAGATTGGTATCGACTAAGCCCTTCCCGCTCATTAGACAAAGACAAACCCAGTCCAGAGATAGATAATATCAGGAACACGGGTACGTTAACCTAACAGTAAAGTTAATTACTCTGAAAGAGGTGTTACCAAGTTAGGTATAAGTGATAGAAAAAAACCTGTTCTTCCCAGCTGTTCTTCCCTTTACTAAGCAAATGGAAAGGAGGTGGTTTTAAACAGAGTTAACAAATTATCAACTATCCCACTTAAAGGAACAATGTAGGGTATACAGAAAAGATATATGTTACCAGGTAAGCAAGTTAACAAAATGGTCACACAAAAGAATTAATTTCCTGTCATTCATACACGCGCTAGCAAAGGCCTTCACTCATCTTGCTCTCACTTACCGATTGTGAAAAAATCTTGCACTCCATAGAATAACACAACAGCAGTTACACCTCAACTAAATGTATGAGTGTTTGTTCAAGTTCTAGCCCCAGATTATCGGGTAGGCGGTCAGCACATAAAAGGATCCCGTAATCGCTGGAAAATGAATCTGTAGTTGTGTCTCTTTTCTTAATAACAGTTTCTATGGGAGGGCACGGTCTCTGATACCGGGGTGAGGATGGTGTGGTCTATTTGACTATGCCGCTGATAATAAAACTCTTACGCGTGCTGGTACACTTTATCCGTGAGGTATGGTTTAAGTCCAGTGAGAAAACTAGTCACATCACTGTTCAGGAAATTATGAATTATCTCTCTGTGTCAGTAAACTAACAAAGCTCGGGCCAGTGTTCTTCTTCCCGTTATGACTTAAGTTGTTTGATGGTGCGTTAAATTTGTCTTTGGGTGTGCTTTCTTTGCTATAAGTTAGATAGCGGAATTCCAAACATAGAATCGCCTCAAAGATTAAAAATTTACACAGTCTCAACAAGTTCTGCGTCAGGGGAACTCTACACACTGTTTATGCTTTGGTTTGCTTAGATTGATTTCTTTATTGCTTTCTTAATGCTGGGATCGCACAGGTTACGATCACTCTGTATGAAAGAAAAAAAAGACATGTAATATACCGAAAACAAATAACCTTCTAAAGCGCGATGAATTTCCCGTTAAGCCTATTATATATATGCTCGCGTATTTAATTATGTATTTAATAAACACTGCGCGAGTTCTAGTGGTTAAAAACACACATCTATAAAACTAGGACTTAACTGAATTTATTAATTATAAATTCCTTCGCGACTTTAAAAGTTAATTTAAGCATCTATTATCTTTTGAAATAATATAATAGATAGATCATTATATTTAAAACTGGAACTCTTGAGATGGTTTAATTAAATAGATTTAAATTAACACAAAATCCCTTGAAATAGAATGACTAGACCACTGATCACTTTACACAATATATATTTTACCGCTTTGCACAGAATTAGAAATCACTGCAAATATATATAAAATCCAGGGGAAAATCTATAACAAGATTTCAATAAAGCTAGTGCTTCTGTAAAGGTCTGGCCAGCGAGTGATAACGTGTCTAGTTCTTCATGGTCTATTTAGCTAAAATGGAATGTAAGTTGAGTGGGACATGATAAACTTGACAACTTATTTGATCTCACGAACTTTTGGGGATCTGACCGCCAAATCAAGAGAAGAAGCCACCCCCTGGTCTTCGTATCCGCTCGCTGCTGCCCGTTTCGCTTTCCCCCGTTCGCTCGGTTCCTCGATTGACACCGAGACGCGAAATTAGCGGCAAGCAACTGCGTCTCGTATCAGGGAAAACTACTGTCTTTGATAGCGCCGATAGTCTCCCCTAAGATCCCTCGGTCTGTCTCTTTGATCTCGTACCGCCTACTAAATGAGTCCCGGTGGAATGAGTTCTGGCAAACGAAAAGTTACAACAAATGTTCAGGGGTTCTAATGTTTTGAAACGCCAAGGGTCCCTTTAAATCATCCATCATATCAGGGAAAATTCACTTGTCAAACTAGACGTACGTCACAATCGTCCCCACTTTTAGACATGAAACCATTTTTCATGTTTTCATTTTTGACAATGGAGGTGACCTGATTGGTGATTTTAGGATGAGTGGTATCTTCAGTTTGCTCTTCTTCCTCTGTAGACCAGTTTCTACTCAGAAAATCAGCCCCGACATTCTGTCTTCCAGGAATATATTCCACTTTGAAAGAATAGACGCTTAGAAGGAGGGCCCAACGCATGATCCTAGCGTTAAATTCTTTATTGGCACCAAGAAATGCTAACGGAGCGTGGTCTGTTTGCACCGTGAACGATGTACCATAAAGAAACTCATGATGGCGTCTGATACCGTCAATCAGAGCAAGACATTCCCTTTCAACTACGCTGTAGTTCCGTTCCGCTTTATTTAATTTCCGACTGCCATAGGCAACTGGAAATAGCATGTTCAGGTCGCTGTCATCGGCTTGAAGCAGTGTTGACCCGATGCCCTGACCTGACGCGTCGACTCTCAGTACAAAAGGTTTCTTGAGGTCAGGCAACCTCAAGATAGGGTATGAAGACAACTGTCCTTTCAAAGTGCTATACGCGTGTTCGCACTTTTGATCCCATATGACCTTATCAGGACAACCTTTCTTAGTGAGGTCAGTCAGAGGTGCCGTCAGTCCGTTGAAGTTCTGGATGTACTTCTGATAGTATGCACATAGCGATATGAAGGAACGTACGTCTTTCTTCGTTCGGGGTCTTTTTGCTGCCACTATTTTCTCCACGTTCTTCTTAATAGGCCAACTGCATCCGTGAGAAATAGTGTGCCCCAGGAAGTCTAACTGTTCAAACCCGATGAGACATTTGCTAGGTCTGGCTGTGAGACCCGTTTCCTGTAGTCTCCTGAGGAGCATAGCAACCATAGCAATATGTTCTTCATAGGTTTCCGATGCAATTAAGATGTCATCCATGAAATTATGGATATGGGGACTTTGCAAAGGTTCTAGAAGCTTCCTCATCATCCTAGTGAACACTCCTGGTGCATTATGCAAACCGAACGGCATCACGTTAAATGTGTAATGTCCTTCACTAGTGCTGAAAGCTAACAAAGGTTTAATTTCCTCCTTGACTGGTATTTGATAGTAACCTTTACTGAGGTCAATCTTGGAGAAGATCTTAGCTTTGCTGAGCTTGGTGAACAACTCAGAAACAGTTTGGAGAGGTTCGGGCTGGAATTCCGTTACAGCGTTTAGCAACCTGTAATCAATGCACAGCCGAACTTCCTTATTGGGCTTCTGCAACAGCACTACGCTCGAGCTGTAAGGAGATGTAGACTCACTGATAATTCCTGCCTGACGCAGCTTGTCTATTTCTCCGCGAAGTGCATCAGCTTTAGCGTACGGGATGGGGTAAACTCTGGTTTGAACAGGGGTCTCGTTTGTTAATTTCATATCAAATTCAATGAGATTTGTTCGACCAGGTACATCCGTTAAGACTGCACTGTACTGTTTTAGTAGAGCCCTAGTTTCTGTTTGTTGTTCTGGTGAGAGATTGTCGCCGAACTTGACATCTTTAAAGGATTCTGTGGGTTGCAATGGATACTCCATGCAACCATCATCATCTTCCTCGTCTTCCGTTGCTATGGCGACAGCCAGGAGATGCTCGGAGGATGGCACCGGTCTTTCCAAATATTTCTTTAGCAGATTTATGTGGAAGACCTTCTCCTTTCCTTTGATGGAGATCTTGTAGTTGGTACGTGAGATCTTTTTAAGGACGGTAAACGGTCCTTGCCATCCGATGCGAAGTTTATTGCTTCCGGTTGGAAGTAGCAATAGGACTTTCTCCCCTGGTTGTAGTTCTCTCTCTTTTGCAGCTTTGTTGTATCTTTTAGTAATTTTAGCGCGGGCTTTCTTAAGGTTGGTAGTAGCTAGATCCCATCCTAGCTTTAGCCTTTCCTTAAGCTCAGATACATACTTGCTTGCAGAGACGACTGTCTCGTCAGCCTTCTGGTCTGTCAGGGACCGAAGTAAGGCTTCTAGTGGCCCCTTAATAGGTCTGCCAAATAAAAGTGTAGCTGGCGCAAAACCCGTAGACGCTTGGGGTACCTCTCGGTAGGCGAATAAGGCAGCCGATATATATTGGTCCCAGTCTTCGGGTTTCTCCTGACCCAGCTTACGTAACATCATGGTGAGGGTACCGTTAAAACGTTCCACGAGCCCATTTCCGGCCGGATGGTAGGGACTTGTGTGGATATGTTTGGCCCTCAAGATCTTAAAGATCTCCTCCATTAACAGGCTACGGAATTGGGATCCATTGTCCGTCAAAACTTGTTGAGGGAATCCCAACCGTGTAAAAATTTGCACAAGGGCTTCTGCGACATGCTTGGAATTAGTGCATGGTAGCGGTACGGCTTCGGCCCACATAGTGCAAGTGTCAACTAAGGTCAGGATGAACCTGTTCCTTCTTTTGGTCTTTTCCAGAGGACCAATAATGTCGACAGCAACCCGTTCAAATGGAGTCCCTACTATTGGCATTTGCCCCATAGGTACTGGGGGGTGTCAAGTGCTTGGGTGCTACCCGTTGGCACTGGGCGCAGGATTTCACGTACCTGACAATGTCAGAGTTCATTCCTGGCCACCAATAGTGGTTTTTTATTCGCTGAATAGTGGCGTTTTGTCCCATGTGTCCGCTAAAGGGAAGAGAGTGCCCCATTTCTAAGATCTGGTTTCTGTACTGCGTCGGTACTAGGAGCTGGTTATTCCCCGTGTCCGGGTTGCCCGTTCTACGATACAATACACCATCCTTAGAAAAGATGTCTCCGTTGTGTCTGGGGTCCTTAGCCATGGGCAGTTTTTTAAAGCAGGGCGCCAGAGTAGGGTCCTTTTGTTGCGCCTCCTTCAGTTCATTCGGCAACAAGTTTGGCGCAGGCTCCCTCTCCTTCTTGGCTTGCCCTCTTGTGGTTACCGCTGCCACAATCGGCTCCTTAGGTCTCCCAATGAACACATATCTACATCCCAGGATAACTGGGTAGATCGGATCATCCATTATGGCCGCTTTAATAACTCCTCTGACAAAGTCAGAGTGTATTTCTACCAGTGCGATAGGAAGCGTCCTGGGTGCATCACTCCTGAAAACTCCACTAAGTTTGACGGTTTCCTCTGTCTCCTGACCGGGTTTGACTAGGTGCCTAGCGACAATACAATCAAAACTTAATCCAGTGTCAAAAAGACAAGTAGTAGAGGTACCGTTCAAAATTACAGTTCCTCGAGTTGAGGGTCGGTCCCCCTCAGGTTGAGAATCACTGACATTGACTCTACCTTTCGAGGCTGTATGCAAACATCCAATGCGGTTTGCACCGGTTTGTTTGCCCTGATCAGACGTTCCTGGTGTAGGGGTCTTCCCTTTTCCTTGACCTTGGTGGCCGCGCTGCCACGTAGGCTTGTTGGGTTGATCAGAATTGTTGTTGGGGGGGTATCGGGTTTTGTAGAATTTCGATTTTTCCTGGGGGGGTTTCTGGGTATTGTTATCTCGTTGGTTATAATGTTGAGAGGAAGTGGAAGAATAGGATGCCTGCTCTAGATTCTGTTTTCGAGATGGCTCATCGGTGGGTTTACGTTTAGTGCTGGGAAGTTCGGCCATTGCATTGCTATAGCGTTCGGCTTTATTGAGTATGTCTTCAAGCCTGACTGCCCCCTGTTCCGCCAAAAAATCTACGTGTTTCATTCGACAAAGTGGATTTTATCTGCTCCACAAGAACAAGTTCGAGGAGTCCCTCATATGAAAGAGGTAGGTCAGATAATTCAATGCACTTTGTCAGATAACCCGTGAGACGTGAAGAGAACTGGGGAAATGTTTCCGTGCTCTCTTTTCGGCTGTTTCTGAACAACTGCAGAAACTTTCGGGCAGTCATCTCAAACTGCTGTAGTAAGGCCTTTTTCAACATGTCGTAATCATGTTGATTCGGTCCCAGCTTTGTGTACACGTCATAAGCATTGCCTTTCAGTGACGTTGAAAGTTTGAGCGCCCAGCGGGTACTCTCTAACCCATAAAGATTCGCGAGTCTCTCGAATTTTTCTAGGTAGCTGTCAATTTTTCCGTTAGGGCTAGGAAAAGATTCTAAAGAAAACGACATAGCAGTTAATTGGGCAGATTGAGTACTGGAGAGGTCCATTGATTGAGACTGGGGCGAAGACGGCTCTCCGTTAGTCGAAGTAGAGGCGCCCCGACTCTCTAGAGCCTTAAGCGCCAGTTGATGCTGTCTTTCCTTGTCTCTCTCTCTCTCTCTCTCTGCGAGTTTCCATCTCTGCTTCAATTTTCTTCTGTTCCAAAAGACGTTCTTCCGCTTCTTTCTTATCTGCCCTCTCCTGGGCTTCTCTCCTCTCTGTTCTTTCTTTCTCTTCCTTCCTCTCAGCTTCTGCTCTCTGTTGCTCCGCCTTCCTCTCAGCTTCGGCTCTCTGTTGCTCCGCATCATATATTTCCAATTCCTGGTTAATAAACGCGTTTGCAGCTTCTGCATCTAATCCTGCCTCTTTCGCTTCCAACCTCAAGATGGACCTCATCTTTATCCTCTCTGCCATTGTTAAAGAATAAGATGAAGTATGCCTAGAGAACTAGTAAGAAGCAACGCGAAAGGGAGGAACTCTGAACCGCTACGGAAAAAAAACACCAGTACAAATTTACCTGTGTTACCTCCTTCCTGTACTGTGCAAACTTATCGCTGCTATTATCTGGCAATTAACCCTCTATTGGGCCATTTATGAAATAGTTGGAAAAAAAATTCTTGGAGTGGTTTTTGTGGCTGTCCCATGTCTGAAAAGTGGTGTGAAGGTTAATTTTGGGCAAAAAAATGTTTAGTTAGTGTTTTATGGGTATGTTGCCAATTGGCAACAAATCACCATTAAGGTTGGGAACATTTATTGTTGCCATTTGGCAACATATATCTTTTAACTATGTTTTTATGTCTAACAACATCTATTTCACCTTTTTTTACTCCCTACCTACATTTAATATTTAAACAGTAAATAGCAGACAACAAAATTTGTGAAACTTCATGAAGTTAAGTGTAATTTATACAGAAAATGCCACACATACAATGAAACATATAGTTACTGAAAAAAAAAAAAATCTTCTGTCTCGTGACTCAATCACAGCTCCACACTCATGTTTCATGAAATACTTTGAAACAGTTTGAATGTTTATTGAGGCACAAGTGTAGGTTACACTTCTCACAGACAGTTCTGGAGTACCCCTTGCATCCAGGAAGTTTGCATCTCCCTTTGTTGGTGACGGAATTGGGGCTGTGGCCAACATTGTCAGTTCTGACATGAAAAGGAGGTACATTTGCTGTTTGCCCTCTCTTCTTTTTAGCCACCAGCTGTGTCTCAGTGCTTCCTGATGGCCTTCCCCTTTTATTATTTTCACTTTTTCCTGCTTTTAGGAGACACAAAGCAATCTGCAACTTGAAATCAACTAATGGTAGTCTGTCCTTTTTTTCCATACCATCCTTACACACATCTGAACAATAAGTTAGCCAAGCTTGCACCACAGAAACATCCAGGAAATGAAACAATATTCTGTGGTACCATTTCTTGGATCTAATAGGTATACGATAGAGTGCCAGCAAGGAGTCCAGCAAATCTACCCCTCCCATGAACATGTTATATTCTTTCACAGCTGCAGGGCAAGAAATGTGTATTTCCTTCTTGGTTTTTTCTGTCCAATCTTCTGACTACACATTCTGGGTCAACTGCTTCATTGGTGCTTAGCAGAGTGATTGCTTTATTGTCATACCATTCTATAGCTTGCAATGTTGCTCCGTTTTTTGCTGCAGTACAAACAACAGATGCCCCTCTTCCTTTCGTTTTCAGTTCCTTATCGGAACACAGATTACAAAGTTTAACCCTTTCTTTTTTTTGCGCGGACAGTGCCAAGACATGCAATGCCTTGTTTCCAGAGGCATGCCTGCAATGCTGGCGAATTAAACCAGTTGTCAAAATATACTTTATGCCACACATTTTTAGGGATACGTTGAAGAAGTCTCAGCACGATATTAGCTGATGCTAGGAACCAGGGGAAAAATCAGGTTGGCCAGGACACACGTCAATTTTTCCAGTGTAAATTTCAAAATCATGAATCAAACCAGAAATGCTTGAACAAACGAAGACTTTATAGCCCCACTTTTTGGGTTTCTTTGGGTTGTACTGACGCAGAGATGATTGACCTTTGAATGGGATAACTTGCTCATCAATGCTCAGCCTTTCTGCTGGTTTGATTGAATTGAATTTCACTTTCAGAGCGTCAACTAAAGGTCTTAATTTGAACAATTTGTCGCCTTCATTGTCTTGCTGCTTGTTGTTGTCATTGCAGTGAATGTTACTTTTGATTTCTTTAAACCTCTTGTTCGTCATAGTATCAGCAACAAGTCCATAGCGCGTTGTAGAGTCCCAGTAAAATTTACAACTGGGCATTCTAACAATACTCATCATAAACGCAATTCCAAAAAACTGTTCCAGTTCTGGCTGGCATTTTTCAATCTGAGAGGGCTTCATGATGATTTTTCTGGATGCTGTACTTGTTTGATTCAGTGACCATATGTGCCATTGTATCATCATCAATGAATCTGCGGAAGTATTCTATTGGTTCTGAGGTAACTGATACGTGTGCCGAATCACCAGAGAAGGGCGGAGCTTCAGAAGATACATCTGAGGCTTCACGGTGTCTCCATAGCATCCGACGACGATCAAAGGTTACATCTGTGTCCTCCAGCTCTGATGCAGATGATTCTGAAAAAAAAAGAAAACAAAGATATTAATTATCTGGCAACATAAACAATCATTTATTGGTATACTGGTGTACATGTTATTATTCTGATAATAGGAATAATGCTAAAAATTATTCTAAGCCACATTATGGTAAAAGGCGTTCCACAAGTAAGTCTCCGTCAGCCGATATTTAGTACCTGATGGACTAGGCTGAAACTGTACATAGGTTGTAAACTGATGGACAAGGCTACAACTGCAGTCTGAAATAAAGTGGCCACATTAAAAAAAAAAACATCAATTAAATTCAACAAACCTGAATCGGTTGTGTCCGAGGAAGGGCCGGGTTGCCACGTGTTATCCAGGATGTCTTCAGCCTCACTGTCTGACAGCTCACTATCGCTAGAAGCCTCAGGTATTGGTCTATAGATTGTAGTCTTTTGGCTGTAAAATTTTTGAGGATCCATTGTGTTTAAACTGTAAAAAAAAATTTCAAAAAATTTGACAACATAGCCTATACATTTTGTAATTCAAATTTTCTTTTTTTCATCACAAAATTGTTTAAAAAATCTCATCTGATGATACATTATGTTTTTGTGATTACTGGCAATTTTAGTGGTTATCATGTGTAGTTTAGTTCTAAAAGTCAAGTCTAGATGAAGTCCAAATATGTTTTATTCATTTACAATATTATTAGTAATTTATACTGGTAATTCTACTATTTACATTGACCTTTTTAGGATACATAAAATTGCAAATAACAACTTTTTTTTAAATGATGAAGTTTAATCAATTATTGAGAAATAAAATACTAATGTTGTTGATTACAGAGAAATTACAACATTAAATATCATTTTATTAGGTTAAAAAGCAACTGTTGCCAATTGGCAACATGAAGTGGTTTTTTATTCCTTAATCGACTTTTGTTGCCAAATGGCAAACATACCTAAAAATGTAAAATAAGAGTAACTTATTTTATTTACTCTTTTTAAAACTATTAAAGCATTTGTTACAAAGATAAGTGGTTTAAGTTACTCAACATATTTTTTATACACCGTTTTTCATAAGGAATGGAAAAAAATAATGTGAAGTAAACTCACCTCTCAATTCGATCTTGCAAACCAGCTACCATGCCTTGACAAAAGAGTGCGTGAAAAAAAAGTATTTCTCCGACAAATGAGTTACCCGGTAATTTAAAATTGGGAATGTTTCTAGAACACAATAAAACAAAAAAATTATTAATTTGAACGCCGGATAGTGAAATAGATGACTTTAAACGGTATGTTGCCAAATGGCAACAAGGCCCAATAGAGGGTTAAGGCTCTAAACGCAAACGACTATGCCACTAAATGGTAAGTTACACTGGAAAAGAATCTACTTTTACTAACAGTCGAGAAAAATTTATATTAAAACAATTTAAAAGAAAAAAAAATTTTCCCTAAATTTTTAATCTCTGACAACAAACTCCGTCCCTAAAGTCAATTATTGAGATGAGACGTTGTTAACTTAATTTTTAAAAATCAGAACAATCCGTCTTTAGCTAAGCTCAACTCTTTTTGACTTCAAAAACCTTAGTGACTGTAAAACAATCACGCAATCCCAGCAACTTTTATAAAGAAAGAAATATAATTATCTCCGCCAGAGGATAATTAAAATAGCAAATATATTTGTTTATCTGTACTTTCTACTGCTGTGGAGAGAAAACAACCTGTAAATATGCTGTGTGGACAACCCAAATACTTAAAGAACGTTTGTCTAGGGGTGTAATTATTTTTTTATTTCCCTAATTCACAAAGACAAATCATTCACACTCTACCTAGTTAGACCCAAACTAAATCAGACTCAAAATATCTTTAACCCGGCTATGCGATTGCCTCAAATGTAGCTCAAGATCCCAGAACCAGCCCACAAATATGTGTGCATCAAATGTATCTCAAAATTATCCCCCAGACGAGCCGGCCAAATATTGTCGTAAATTTATTTTGAGAGAAAAGAGTCGTAGAAATAGTGGTCCGGTTTTAGAGTGGAAAATGATGATGGAAAGCTCAGTGATAGAAAATGTAGAGATTTAATAGTTACTTCACAGCGTGCTGGAGGAGAGTAAAGACAGACTTATTTACGACAAATCGTGTCTCTCAATCTTCTCTTTCACTCTCCTGGTCAAACAATTATTTGCCAGTTTTCCAGACTCGCATCTGCGCGCTCACCGATTTGGTGTTTTCAAACACACACACGACGTTGATACAAACTATATTAAACGAATAGGGGGAAATGTTGGGCTTTGGGTATATCCAACACACAGAACTAAATGAGTTTAGGTGATTTTATTCACTTTAAACATCAATCACTAAAAATATCAGATATTACATAAATTATCATAAGTACACAAATGCAAAAATAACAAGTTTGGGAGGGGGTGAAGAAGATTGGTATCGACTAAGCCCTTCCCGCTCATTAGACAAAGACAAACCCAGTCCAGAGATAGATAATATCAGGAACACGGGTACGTTAACCTAACAGTAAAGTTAATTACTCTGAAAGAGGTGTTACCAAGTTAGGTATAAGTGATAGAAAAAAAAAACCTGTTCTTCCCAGCTGTTCTTCCCTTTACTAAGCAAATGGAAAGGAGGTGGTTTTAAACAGAGTTAACAAATTATCAACTATCCCACTTAAAGGAACAATGTAGGGTATACAGAAAAGATATATGTTACCAGGTAAGCAAGTTAACAAAATGGTCACACAAAAGAATTAATTTCCTGTCATTCATACACGCGCTAGCAAAGGCCTTCACTCATCTTGCTCTCACTTACCGATTGTGAAAAAAAAAATCTTGCACTCCATAGAATAACACAACAGCAGTTACACCTCAACTAAATGTATGAGTGTTTGTTCAAGTTCTAGCCCCAGATTATCGGGTAGGCGGTCAGCACATAAAAGGATCCCGTAATCGCTGGAAAATGAATCTGTAGTTGTGTCTCTTTTCTTAATAACAGTTTCTATGGGAGGGCACGGTCTCTGATACCGGGGTGAGGATGGTGTGGTCTATTTGACTATGCCGCTGATAATAAAATTCTTACGCGTGCTGGTACACTTTATCCGTGAGGTATGGTTTAAGTCCAGTGAGAAAACTAGTCACATCACTGTTCAGGAAATTATGAATTATCTCTCTGTGTCAGTAAACTAACAAAGCTCGGGCCAGTGTTCTTCTTCCCGTTACGACTTAAGTTGTTTGATGGTGCGTTAAATTTGTCTTTGGGTGTGCTTTCTTTGCTATAAGTTAGATAGCGGAATTCCAAACATAGAATCGCCTCAAAGATTAAAAATTTACACAGTCTCAACAAGTTCTGCGTCAGGGGAACTCTACACACTGTTTATGCTTTGCTTTGCTTAGATTGATTTCTTTATTGCTTTCTTAATGCTGGGATCGCACAGGTTACGATCACTCTGTATGAAAGAAAAAAAAAAGACATGTAATATACCGAAAACAAATAACCTTCTAAAGCGCGATGAATTTCCCGTTAAGCCTATTATATATATGCTCGCGTATTTAATTATGTATTTAATAAACACTGCGCGAGTTCTAGTGGTTAAAAACACACATCTATAAAACTAGGACTTAACTGAATTTATTAATTATAAATTCCTTCGCGACTTTAAAAGTTAATTTAAGCATCTATTATCTTTTGAAATAATATAATAGATAGATCATTATATTTAAAACTGGAACTCTTGAGATGGTTTAATTAAATAGATTTAAATTAACTCAGAATCCCTTGAAATAGAATGACTAGACCACTGATCACTTTACACAATATATATTTTACCGCTTTGCACAGAATTAGAAATCACTGCAAATATATATAAAATCCAGGGGAAAATCTATAACAAGATTTCAATAAAGCTAGTGCTTCTGTAAAGGTCTGGCCAGCGAGTGATAACGTGTCTAGTTCTTCATGGTCTATTTAGCTAAAATGGAATGTAAGTTGAGTGGGACATGATAAACTTGACAACTTATTTGATCTCACGAACTTTTGGGGATCTGACCGCCAAATCAAGAGAAGAAGCCGCCCCCTGGTCTTCGTATCCGCTCGCTGCTGCCCGTTTCGCTTTCCCCCGTTCGCTCGGTTCCTCGATTGACACCGAGACGCGAAATTAGCGGCAAGCAACTGCGTCTCGTATCAGGGAAAACTACTGTCTTTGATAGCGCCGATAGTCTCCCCTAAGATCCCTCGGTCTGTCTCTTTGATCTCGTGCCGCCTACTAAATGAGTCCCGGTGGAATGAGTTCTGGCAAACGAAAAGTTACAACAAATGTTCAGGGGTTCTAATGTTTTGAAACGCCAAGGGTCCCTTTAAATCATCCATCATATCAGGGAAAATTCACTTGTCAAACTAGACGTACGTCACACTTGTGAAATGGGGAAAGTCGGATGATGAGCATTGCCCCCTGTGCCAGGGGAGGCAGACACTCGAACACGTGCTCTCAGCGTGTAATGTGTCATTAGGGCAAGGGCGATACACTTGGCGCCATAACAAAGTGCTAAATGAGCTTGCTGCGACAATAGATCTGGCAAGGATGAAGGCGAATAGCAAACCCGGGCCGAGCACCGCAAATACATACTTTCTGAGGGCAGGAAAGTCAGCACACCCCAAACCGAGTAAACCTGGTAGCAGTTTACCATCTCTTCTAGACTGTGTGTAACAGTGTGGCCTACTACGTCGCAAAACTGTTAAACTTATAGTAAAGTATTTATGAATGACTAGTTAGAGATAGATAAACCACTAGTCAAGAATCAATGACATCATCAGTCATGACACACATGAACCCATGATGTCATCAAACCTTGTGTGGTCTCCATACAAGTCCGACCGGAAAACATTTAGATTAGAGAGAACTTTAAACAATGGTTGGTCATCATCACATAGAAACAATAATTTTAGACTAGAGGATTCGTAGTTAGTTAGGTTAAAGATTATTTCAACAGTCCACTAGCCCCCAAGACCAATCATTTGAAGGTTTCCGGTCTTAACTCCAATGAGAAATATTTCCTCTGGCAAGCCATAGTTACCAGACTAGTATAAAGACTGATGCATCATAGTAACCAGTCAGAGCTTGAGACAGTTATCTCAGAGCTAGAGTCAAACCGAAGGCGTTACTTCTCTTGAGGTTTGTGTGTGCTGTGGTGTAGCTTTTCAGCTAACAGCTTCGTTTTTGTTTCCATATTTGGTTTTTTTTTCTAACCAAGAGGAATTATTATTATAAGATGGCAGCGCCAGCAGTTCCGATTTTCAAGGTTAACCTAGAGGAAGATTTTGAAGGAGGTATGTTACATCGTCCAGGTACACTAATTATAACAGTAACTGGCCCACTGGCAAACAGGGCTTCATATGGCCTAATATCGAGTATTCTTGCAGGGCCTGCAGGTATAGGTACGAGTGGGATTGCCACTCTGTACCGTTTTGCAGGGCCCTATAAGTGGTTCGCCACCCTTACAGCAGCAGCCCAACTTAAACATTATCAGGGCCTTCACGGTAAGAGACTGGAGTGGTCAAACCCACACATGACGGTGTATATCGAACACCAAGATAAAGAAAAATCAAAAGGGACCCTCAACTGGATACCGCCCACCATGAAGGCGGAAGCTGTACAACGAATGGCGGCGGCCATCTCCGGGGACGAAGGAGCCGAAGTAACTAGAATAAAGACTGCAGGTGACAAATGGAACTTCATGTTCAAACAGTCGGAGCATCAAATACCGCACTTTGTACACCTGAAAGCAGCGGAGAACAAGTTCCTAAGAGTATGGGTGTCCCTACCGGGGAGAAGAATCCAGTGTGCGGTGTGTGGACAGGACGACCACTGGGTCAGCCAATGCCCAAAAAAAAGAGCTGCCCCCCAAGTTAAACAAACGAGAGTAGAGAAGGCGGTTGCCAACACCACTCCAGCAGAGCAGAGTCAGTCAGACAAGCCGAGCGAGCTCCCCGCCCCAGAGAGCCCCCAAGGCAGTGTCGATGAGGAGGATTTCACAGCGTTTTTCTCCAAGAAAGAAAAAAAAGAACAGGAAGAGACTATTGCTCCAGACAATAGAGCCGGTGAAGACCAAAGAGGTAAGGCGCAATGAGAGCAGGTCGCCATGCAAGAGCTCTCCGAGCAAGAAAGGCCTACCGCCATCACCAAAGGCGCCTTCACCAGAGCCCTCCCCGAGGTGGTTTTCGTCGACACCTGTCGTCGACGAGCGTGCTATGTCTACACCTAGCAGCCCTAGACGAATGTCACCAGCAAGAACTGAAGCTCCAGTGGCACCAACGCTGGCGAATACTCAAGCCTCCTCCTGTTGGGCGACAACAGTAGAAGATAACGACATGGAGGCCTTGTTGTCACAGACGGGCCTGTTCAGTGACGGGCAGGCATTCGAAGATGTAAACGACGGATGAGCTTACCCCTACAAGCCTTTCCTTCCTGCACTGGGGCCCAGTGCAAGCAGTTATGTTCCGGCTTCAAGCAGGTGAGACAAGTGGGAGGTCTGATAGCGAACAGTGCATGTGAGGGCACGCCCAAGCTGCACCTCAAGGTTATCCCCCCCCCCGGTGAGTCTGTTAGAAGTTTGTACAAAAAACTACCAGTGCGGAAGAAGATGTGCCCCCTCCAGTGGCTTCAAGTGAAGATTATGTATTTATTTATAGTAAAGTGTACAAATACCTATAGTTTAGGCAGTGTTTTTTATGATTTAAGATGTTTGTGTTCTTCCTTTAATGTAAATAAGTTTAGTGATATTTTAATGTATGTTTTGACACCGCACACACACACTTAACATGCGCACAGTTTTATCTAAACAGCCAACCCTCCAACCCGTGGCGGGAGGGTCCGACAGCGCGGCTTCGCCAGCGCTAGGCCCTAATTATCAGGGCATAACGACTTTTAGCCAGCGATCAGTCACTAATGTGTCGAGCAGTCATACTACAGAAAACGGTCAGCCCTTAAGCACCGCTTTGTCAAGAAGTGTAGACACGGGTGTGTCAAGTTGTTTAGTCATAGCAGAGAACGGTCAGCACTCAGACACCGCTCTGCCGAGTAGACTAATTACAAGTGACCAACCTACCTGTTTGCCATGTACAACAATTATAACACATGATAAGCCATCAGCTAGCACTTTGTTGAGAAATTCACTTATGGCAGGTAGCCAGCCCCAGATCACTATTTTGCCTTGTAACCTAGGTAAGACGAACGGTCTGCACTTAGACCCCGCTTCGTCAAATAGTTTAGATATGGCAAGTGACCACCCTGCCACTTTGCCAAGTAGACAGTTTATAACGAGTGGCCAACCTCTGTTTACCACTTCGTCATGCAGTCTAGTGATAATATCTCTCAATATCAATGGTTTGAGAAATAAACTAGACCATGTAATTAAACTGATTAAAAAAGATAAACCCGATTTCTTGTTTTTGCAGCAGACCGGGATTACTTCTGATTATCATGCCGGTCAGATAGTAACTAGGTTAGGACTTAAACATGGTTGGTTCGCCCGGGGCACCTGCCATAGTGGTGCTGCCATCCTTCAAATTAATGAAGATTGGGAGGCAGTACATTATAGAACAGACAATTGTGGCAGAATTGTCATAATACAAATACAAAACAAACACAACAAACATGACACGCACACACTCATCAATATTTACGCACCAGCAACGAAAATTGACCGACCTAAATTTTATGACGGTTTACATGACATTTTAACGGAACATTTTAAAGGGACGAAGAAAATTTTAGGGGGAGACTTTAATTGTGTCCTGTCTGACCTAGACCGGTCTAGTGGCTTCACGAGAGCACAGACACGAGAAAAGTTTTCACTTGTACACCACTTGTTCAGGCAATGTTAGACGAACACGACCTTTCAGACACATACAGGAAAATAGAACCCAGCAAACAAACCTTTACATACTATAACAAGACAAACCCATATCTCAGACTGGCTTCAAGACTAGATAGAATTTATACCACTAGTGACTACAATATACACAAAACATATCATATAAAAAACACTCTTAAATTCACAGATCATCACTCAGTTTATACCTCTTTAAGTACGGGACACACGCACAAACAAGTAAAGAGATCCCCGCATTGGAAATTTAATAATAATCTACTTAAAAACACTTACTACACAGAGCAAATAACACAACTAATACAAGGTTACGTACAAGACATTCTGAATAATAACATCGCACAATATTGGGATATGTTAAAAAATACAATAAGAGATAGGACTCAGATTCTGGCCACACTTATAAATAGGAAATTTAAAAGAGAAGAGGGGATTTTAGAAGAAGCAATTAGTTTAACTAAAACTTTAGACAACACGAACCCTCACATTCACACGTTGGAAGAACAATTAGAAAAATATCGGCAGTATACCTACCAGGGAGCATTACTTAGGACAAAACTAAACACTATAATGCAAGAAATCCCTAGTAGACAATATTTAGCAATAGAACAGAATGTTCAACGCAGTAGACAGATACATGAAATAATAGACATGAAAGGACAACAGCAAACAGACAGCATCAGCATTAGTCACGCCTTCTTTGAATATTATAAACAACTATATACTAAAGAAGGAACTGACACAAATATACAAGATACGTTTTTACAATACACAAAGTGTTTAAGTGATGAGGAAAGTGAAAGGCTAGACCAACCTTTAACTTTAGACCATTTACAAGAGGCCCTTAGTACTTTTCAAAAAGATAAAGCACCCGGACCTGATGTCCGGGTGCTTTATCTTTTTGAAAAGTACTAAGGGCCTCTTAATAAATCAGGGTCACAAGTACAACCCATCAGGGGTTAACTGCAGAATTCTACAGGGCTTTCCTCCCCTGTTTAGGGCCCATTCTAATTAAAATGCTTGAAGAAGCATTCCAAAAAGGGGAACTCCCAGATAGTTTAAATCAGTCTTATATTACTTTAATCCACAAGGACAGTAATGATAAAAAGTCAATTAAGGATTTTAGACCTATCTCCCTTTTAAATACTGATTACAAAATTCTGGCCAAAGCACTTACTCTGAAGCTTAAACCACATATGCACAAAATAATAAATGAAGATCAACAGTGTAGTGTACAAGGTAGGAACATTTGTAGACATACACATTTCATTAGAGACTTGATTACATATACACATGATAGGCAGTGCCAGAGCGCCATATTATCCCTAGACCAGGAATAGGCATTTGATAGAATATCACATACCTTCCTACACAAAAGTCTTAAAGCAAATAACATAGGGAAATATTTTAGAACATGGATAAAAATTCTATATAACAAACCTGAAAGTAGAATATTGCTTAACCACAGTTTAACCAACTCTTTCAAATTAACGAGAAGTGTCATGCAGGGGTGTCCATTATCGCCCCTGTTATATGTAATAACATTAGAACCTGTTTTGGAAAGAATAAGACAAGATACAAATATCACGGGAACTTTCGTTCCCGGTACAGGGGAAAGGAAATTGTTGGCCTACGCTGAAGATACGATATTCTTTCCAACAACAAACGATTCTATAAAAATATTTTAGAGGTTTTCAAAGAGTTTGGATATGCTAGTGAATCCAAACTAAACATTCAAAAATCTAGTATAATGGAGATAGGTAGATGGGGCAATAGATCAGATTTCCCATTCCAATTAACGCAAGTAAATAAAACCAAAATTTATGGGATTAACTTTTCTTTCAATCCGCAAGATCCCAACAAAGAAACATGGACAAAATTGTTAGAAAAAATTCAAAATATGCTAGACATTTACAAATACAAAACGGCCACCATTTTCGGAAGAAGTGTTATAGTTAATTGTTTTATTATGCCAAAAATAATTTATATAGCAAACATACAGATTGTACCTAAAAAGATTATAACAGAAATAAATAAACTAATTAGGGCCTTCATTTTTAGGCACACTTGGTACAGTATTAAACACGCTACTCTAATAGGCCTACAACCTAAAAATAAAGGGGGGATAGCCTTACAGGATATTAACACTAAAATTAAAGCTTTAAGAATTAAATACATAGGGGAAGTTACAAAAAGCCCATTGGCACACTATTATATTGGTTTAAGACTATTACATTTTTGTAAACTAAATAATAATCAACCCCATTTTTTTGGCACACCACCACCCTTTTATGCAATATGTCTAAAAAATTTAGAAGGCAATAAACATTTAATAAAACAGGACACCAAACTTATATACAAACTTCTAGTCGCAGCACAAGAAACACCTCTGAGCACACGAAGAGGGTATAACCTTTTCGTAACGGACTACACACAGAGTTTCACAAACATTCACGCAATAGACGTTAAGCCACAAGCCAAAGAAGTTACATATAGATTACTGCACAGTTTAACACCTATTTTGAATAGACAAACAGCAAAAAAAGCAGGCAAAGCGCCACCAAAATGTAAACTGTGCAGTAACAACGAAACAGAAACAGAGGACCACTTGTTTTACACATGTAAGACAGTGGTCCCTACATTAAACAAATTAAGGAAATTAATAGCCTCAAACTCACAACAAACACTTAATTTGTACAGAGCAGTCATGTTTAACACATTACCACAGATGATGAGACGAACAGAACTTAAGCTACTGACTTTATTAGCCGACTTTAGATATCTTGCATGGACATGTAGAAATAGAGCTGTATACGACGGTAGACATTATGACAGTAGAATTTTTTCACAAATATATGAACACATGACAAAAGACATAACAAAACAACTTTAAAATTGTTGTGTGTGTTATACACCTTGCATTAAATAAGTTGATGTTTTAACTATATAATGTAAATAGATACAAAGCAAGTAGCTTCGAATATAAATACCATGCAATGTAAATACCATGTATCACATATGTCTTCATTAATCATCTCATATGTCGATGTACTTAGAACATTCATGGCCTTATTTACATTCAGTTTTATCATCCAATAATTTTGTATGATTCGTTCTGTGATATTGCTTTGGATAGTGTAAGGGCCTTTAGAATGGGATATGGTTTTGTTGTGTCCTACTATTTTTGATTTAATAATTGTTTGCTTGTTCTTATTACTTACTTGGGAATAGGAAGAGAGGGGGGGGGGAGGTAACTTACACTATATATCATATTTGGAATTTGTACAGTTGTAACTCTTGTAAATAACATTGATGTTGAATTCATGACCGAATAAAGGTTTTATTTAAAAAAAAAAACTCTAGTCGAGGTGTGGAGCAACCTGGCGCATCCCCTATTATTGAACACTAAGCCTTTGACTCATACGGTTAGGACAAGAATATAACCGTCTAGAGATCTCCTACCAACCAGGGTAAATTAGTGACCCAGCACTTACCCCTGCTACGATTATATTGTGGTTTACTCCACTACTTGTAAGTTCGACTTAGTTTTAATCAAAGACTCGTTCGAATTTTTATTTCGCTAGGATTTCCACAGATGCCACTAAACGACTATAGTATTGAGGAGCCGTAAGCCTTTCGCCTTAGAGGCTAAAGCTGGCAGTTTTCATTTTCCTCCCCACCAGAAATTTCTCTCGAGCTGTTACATGTTTGCTTTGAGAAACGAAACGAAAATAAAGAACATCTTTTATAACCATTTGGACTTATCAAATACTCTGCACCATTGAAATTTCCATTGACTGTTAAAGTTGCTGTTTATAGTCAACCCTTCAAGTTCAGTTTCAAAACCACAAAGGCACTTACGAGTACTCCTAATTACCTGGGTTGTTCCTCCCTTCTGAAAGCAACATCTCTGGGGAATAACCAGTCTTCCCTAGAAAAACCACAACAAAGAAAGTCTTGTGATTATTTCCCTTAGCACAAGCGATCTACATATTTTCCTCCCTTTCCACAAGGTCCACTGTCACACTAGACTTGATTTTGGGGCCGGTGACCAGCTCGTAACTGCTTTTTTACGATGGATTCAGCTACTCAATAGCTTGAGCATCAAGTATTTTTGTTGCAACAGCAAATTCAACTGCTTCAACAACAACTATCACAGCAACAAGCAGCGAGTCAAAATTTGCCTGATTCTTCTGAAAATTCTTCTAGCACGCTACAGTCGATTGCTAACACTCTTAGCTCCATAACACAGAGCGCCAACTTCAAAAATATTAATAACATAGTCAAGCCGTTTCATGGTGATGCTACTCATATTCGCCAATGGCTTATTGACATTGACAAGTTTGTGTCTTTGATTCCTTCGGCAACCGATGAGGACCGAAAGCGTGTTGCATTCCTCTCTTCACAGTCATTAGTAACTGATTTTTTGCGTCGTCGTGCACAACTTTTTCCTACTGAAACTTTCGCTTCACTAAAGAAGGCACTGGCCAGCCGTTATTCTTCCATAACTGACTGTCAGCACGTGTGGACTCTTCTTCGAAGAGTACGCTAGGATAGACAGGAACCTGTCCAATTTTATGCGGACAGATTGTTGAACTTGGCTGAGGATGCCCTCATTGATTATTCTTCCACATCTGCGGATATTGATCGGCAGCTTGTTGGTATTTTCATTGATGGGTTGTCATCCGACACACTAAAATTGCATTTGATCCGCAAGGATCCTCAGACTGTCACAGATGCGATTCAACGGGCCATCACAGAGGACAATGTAAAAAAACGCTTTACCAACCGTCTCGGTCGTGAGCCTCGTCTTGATCACAGAGTTGATGAAGAACCGATGGACGTTAGCCATTGCCGCCACTCTTGGCAGCAACCTTCGAGATCGCCACAGCCCCCCTCTAATGATTGCCACCATCAGTGCCAACCTCGACGCCTTCACCATCCACCAGCGCCACAGGTCCATCAAGTAGCTTCAGTTATGTTACACTTGTGGGCAACGGGGACACGTCTCGCGCAGCTGTTTTCAACGGCCACAATACAGCCCACAGACTCAAAATAATCCCGTGCCACAGCCACAACATTACCAGAACAGGCAGCAACGACGTCACCAACCTTCATGGCTCCCCACCGCTCCTGTATCCTCCCCCCAAGGTCATCCGCACTCCTTTTCACGTAGACAGTCCCGTGCTACATCCTTAATAAATCAGGGAAACTCTTGGGTCTGCCCAGTAGCTAGGACCATACCGGGTAACCTGAAACCATCCTCACATCGGCCTGTCCGTTATAATTGTTTTCTTTCCTCCCCACCTACGGTGTCTTCCGCCTCTCTTTCTTATGTTTCTCCTCCTTCTGTCACTCCGGATCCTTCATCGTGCCTTATCTCCATCAACATGAAAAGCTACCGTGCTCTTGTTGATACTGGCGCAACTGTTAGCCTCATCCGTGAACAGTTGTTTCATCAGATCCGTCGGCACGTAAAATTTTTTCCTTCCTCTACTCCTTTAGCCTCCGTAACTGGCCAACCTTTGCGTTCCATTTGAACTGCTATGATAAGCTTCAAGATTGGTTCACAATCTGTTGTCCATCCATTTATCATCACAAGAGGCATGTCCAGTAATTTTATTATTGGTCGTGATTTTCTCCTTCGTCATCACGCCCGAATCTATTTTGACTTGCGACAGATTCGCGTCAATGGTGAATTCATCCCTCTTCAGGATGATATTCACATCGCATCCCTTGTCCGCCTCATTGCTCCTGTTACCTTAAAGCCTCACTCTTTGACTATTGCCACTGGTCGGGTCAAACGATCTGACTATGTCTCTTCTGGCTATTCTGTCATGGTGGAACCATTGCCTGACATTGACATCATTGATGACCCCTGTATCAATGTTGTTGATGGCATTGTTCAGATTTCCACTAAGCGTGATTTTCCCGTCATGCTATTAAATACTTCTGGGAAACCTGTGACTATCCAACGTGGTACAGTGATTGCTCACTTAGCATCACATTCCCTACCTCCTAGTGCCTCAGTTCCTCCCTCCACAGTGTGTGATACCCGCCCCTCCACTACTCCTTCACATTTAATTTCTCAACCTCCCTCATCATACCCCAACACCATTGGTGCTGTTACTAATGCGCGTGTATCGTTTAGTAACTACCCTCCTCAGCGCCATTCACTTTCCTCTCCTACCTTTACTTCCGGTTATCGTACTTCTCCTCCTCAGCCTCTTTTCCCACAACTTTCTCCTTCTCCCTCCTCTTCCTTGAATGTGCCACCTACACGCCTTGCTCAATTAATGGAGCAAGTGACAACTGACTCCCCACATGCCAGTCGCATTCGTCAGTTCGTCAAGAATAATCATGATATCTTTGCTCTCTCAGACATGGAACTGAAGAGAACCAATACTGTAACAATGGAAATCCATACCACCACTGAAGTGCCTGTCTCACTTAAGCCGTACCACACTCCACTTAAGAATAGGGAGATCGTGGAGAAATCGATTACGGATATGTTGGCAGCAGGTATCATTGAGAGATCCCGATCCTCCTGGTCTTCCCCCATTGTAATAGTCACTAAGAAGAATGGTACTAATCGCTTCTGTTGCGATTATCGGGCCTTAAATGCCATCACCAAAGTTATCCCATACCCCCTTCCTCGGGTTGATGATATCTTGGCAACCGTTGGCAAATCTAAGTGGTTTACTACCCTAGATGCCCGTTCTGGATTCTGGTGCATTCCGATGTCACCGGAAGCCAAAATGAAGTCCTCTTTTTCTACACATATTGGGAGTTACCAATGGAATGTCATGCCTTTCGGCCTACAGACCAGCCCTGCCACGTATATGTCCCTCATGGACGAAGTACTGAAGGGCATGCAATCTTACGCCTTGGCTTATGTTGATGACATCTTGATTCACACTTCAGGAACCCTTGAGGATCATTTACTCCATGTGGAGAAAGTTTTTAACCGATTAAGGGCACATAATGTAATGCTCAAGTTAAGCAAATGTGCCTTCTTACAAACCGAAGCCAGATATCTTGGCTTCATAGTCAACCAAGATGGTGTCCGTCCGGATGATGCTAAAGTGCAGGCCATCCATGATATGCCCCCTCCTACTTCTGTTCGCCACGTTCGCGGTTTCTTGGGCAGTTGTTCCTACTATAGAAAGCACATAATCAATTTCTCTCGAGCTGCTGAGCCTCTTATTGCTCTAACTAAAAAGTATGCTCGTTTCCGATGGACTGACGCCTGCCAAGATGCTTTCAATTATCTTAAGTCTTCCCTTACTAAGATTCCTCGTTTGGCATATCCAGACATTAGACGTCCTATGATTTTGTATACGGACGCTTCTTTTCGGGCCGTTTGTGCTTGCCTTGTCCAGGCCAACGTTTCGGACTCTCCTCCGATTATTGCAGAAGTCCCAAACGAGATGCCTATTGCGTTCCTCTCTCTACGCACTTAGTCGGTCTCAACAAAAATGGACTGTTACTGAGAAGGAAGCTTTTGCCATACACTATGCATTGCAAAAGTTAGACTTCTGTCTACGTGGTACAAAGGTTTTAATCCGTACCGACCACAAGCCTTTGCTCACTTGGCTTTCCAAGACGTCTGAGCAACCCCGTAAGCTACTAACCTGGGCTCTGAATTTACAGAGTTATGATGCTACCATTGAGCATATTCCAGGAGAACATAACACTGTAGCTGACCTTCTGTCTCTGATTCCATATGATACTTGTACGGAATCCCTCCTATTCTTCTAGACCAGATCCTAAGGCGTCATCAGACCTTGACGTAACGCCAAAGAAAATACTTGTCATTAATAATGCTGACCTGACTGTCCTCCTCCTGTCATTTCTATTCATGACACTCCTTCCAGCTCTCCTGATGAGCTCCTTTTTCCTTCTTTCACTGCGAAGGAACAACTTCGAGATCCTGCACTCCTGCAGATTCGCTCTCAGTTTCAGCGTGACCCCAAATCTGTTTTCTGGGATTGGCACTAGTTAAGGCCTCTGATAATGATCTTTTAGGGGCTGGAATTACACCAAATTGTCCAGACTAAACCGAGCCTTATCTGTCATCCAAAGCATCATATCCCTCGTGTTTCTCCATTATTTCCATTGATTTCGCTTAAAGGCCACATGTGGGCGAGATAAACTACCGAGACATTATTCTAAACGATATTACTGGTCTTCCCTCTCTATAGGACCGTTGCCGAATATGTTGCACTCTTGTAGAGACATGGCAAGCAGCGGGGCAACATGCGGCCTCTGCGTATCCTACGCTCAACGAGCTGCATCTCTGACACATTTTCCTATGGAATATCGATGCCGTCAGAGTTTATCTGGCATCTGAGCCAAAGGGGACCGCTGAGCAGTGCGAAGGTCTCAGGTTGGGGATCCGAAATGGAATACCCAGGGGTCCTTGCAGGTGATGTTTGTAAGACCATGTCAGAGTTGTATTGGGGGTCTGGGCCCGTCTATATGCGGCTATGTCCACCGCACTCAGGCACACACAGCTTATTAAACTCTACATCTCTGGTGGGAGCGGGCCTGTTGAAAAGGAATGGGCATTTAGAGATGCATTTTTATGACGGACTCTGCAAAGAGGAGTTGCATTTGGAATGTGCCATGGGGGCCACGGCTTATCCTGGGGGACTGATTCGTTACCAATGCACTACACTCATATAGAAGCTTTTTTAGAGGTCAAGCAGGCTATACATAATTCACTTCTCAGGATAGGCAGTCCACATCAGAATAACTAGCTCTTTTCTCTCGATCAAATACTCTGAAGACAAGGCGACGCACATAATAAACAAAAATATAGCCATATTACAACTCCTATGCTTTAAGAACATGTGAAACGATATAACCACAGAATAAAAACAAAGACAACATAAATCAATGCCTTGAACCAGTACAACGATGAGGGCACGGGCAAATTAATTTACTCGCTATCTCTAAATACTAGAATAAAAATGGGGGGTAAATCATATCCGTTAGGCAGGGGGGGGGGGGGTGGGGGTGATGTTGAAGGGAAACGGGGCCAGTGGGCATTAGGCGGACATATGTCATAATAGAGGGGGGGCAATGGCGGAAATTTGGTGGGGGGGTGGGGGGGGATGCATGTGGGGGAGAATGGGAGGGGGGGTGGGCTAGGTGGGGGGGATAGGGGATAGGAGGTGGGAAAGCTTAACACTACGTCACTCGGCTAATTTAAATAGGAGGAGGGGTTTCAAAAAGCAGTAAATGTAACACCAAGAGGGGCATAATATAATTAAATTCATATAAATCACATATATACAAATATCAATAAATTGGACATGAAAACCAGCGGAGTACACACTATGAACTGGCAAAGAATGAATATAGCACCTGAGAACGTTGCATATAGGTGTTGAAATGTTGGTGAGAGGGCTGGGGTGAAAGGCATATGGTGGAGAGGATTATTTTATGGGGGTCGCGTGTGCAGGGTAATTTTCTAAATATGGGGAGTATGCATCTTGTATGGGGGCGGGGGGGTGGGGCATGCCTGGTAGAGATGGATAGAATGATTGTTATATAAGGAGGAGGGGGATTGGGCGATTGTTGATGTGACGCTAGGCGTGCAATAGGGAGTGGTAGAGATGTAGGGATTTTTTTAGAGCGCGAGGCAAATATTCATGGTATTAAGGGTTGCCGTAATTCAAGAGACGTTAAAATAGAAGCATATTAGAAGACTTACTGAAGTATATTTTTAATATTGATTGGGGGGGAGTTAGGGGATAGGTGGGTATATGGGTTGGTGGAGGGAGTATTTTAGGTAAAAAATAGGATGAGTACAATTATTTATATATTGTGTCCAACTATGCTAATGAGGAGGAAATAGGAGTTTTTTATATAGGGAGTATAGTTGATATTTAATAAAGAGTAATTTGGGGTGACGAGCTGTGTACGAGTCTGAGATTTATTTATTTCAAGAACAAATATATATTAACTTCACTATGTATGCCCAATATGATGTAAATAATCACAAAGCTATAGGTAGATCAATGTCTTTACTATCTATATGTGAGAGGAGAAGATACCATGTATTGACTAATGATTACGCAGAGAGGAGACGTGTTGTGGGGGAGATTGGAAGAAGCCTGGTAGAGTGTTGTAGGTCCAGGGTATGTGGTGGAAAAGCGATGAATCATAAAAATAGTTTAGTGAGTGATATGTGGGGATATCTACCAGATATGGTGGGAGAAGATATTTACAGAGATAGATAATAAAATGTGTGTAGAGAAGAGATTTATTTATAGAGGTCGAGTGATAGATGAGAGAGTTATGGTTAAGGATTTAGACTCATTATACATTGAGGGTCCGATTGAGTTGTTAAAATTGTATGATAGAGAGAGCTGTATGTGAGTAGTGGGGGGTGTGCGTGGGTGAGCGAGATTGACATGTGGTGAGTAGAGAGATTAAGTATAAGAGATCACAGGGGAAGAGTCACGAGAGATTGGTTTGAATGATTTAGGAATTAGTGATTGTTAATGACAACTACATAAGCTTGTGTTTCTCTTTATATCTCTATGGAGGTGGAAGAACACATTTTTATGTTGAGTAGGATGATTTATGGGGTGAAGAGAGAGAGAAGTATGATACATATCTATCTTGTGTTGAGAGAGTAGGTTATTGATTAACAAGTGAAGATAGAGAGTTTGGGCGGGAAGTAGGTGTGTTGTGAGAGTGAGTTGATGACATATGGATATTTATTGAATTGTCTCTCTCTATATTTTGAATTTAGAATAGTGGAAGTTTAGAGTGTAGAGTTATAGTATGTGCTCTCTGCTCCAAAAGTCGTGGAGTGTTAGATTTGTTGAGTACTATCTAAAATCACTGTTGTAAATGGATGGATATCATAGGATATCTAGCGTGGTGTGTGTGTGTGTGTATATACAGAGAGGGAGGGGGGTGTGGTGATATTGATTTAGGTCACACATGAGTGTAAAGGAGGATATAGAGGACATCTGGGAGAGTGAGAAGATAGTGAGTATGATTTTGTAGGGTATAGATATCTTGACACAAGGATGGAAGTTTGTGTTGAGTTAGTAGAGCAGCCGATTTTTCGATCTTAGTTGTAAGTAGTAGATTAATGAATAGTTGGATTGATAAAATGGGGTTATACACACACACACATACTCTATATAGAGAGCGCGTGTGACTTAGAAAATATAAAATTTGTTTTTGTTATTTGTAGTTATGATATTTATGTTTGTATAGTTATATAATAGGAGTGATAATAGTTGTTAAATTAAATAAGAATAAATTTAAATAGAGTTATTTCATATTAAAAGATTATTGAATTTATTAATAAAGTGTTTTATCAATTGTGTGTTATTAAAAAATTAAGAAGATAATAGTTAGAAACCCCCCCCCCCCCCCCCCCCCCCCCCCCCCCCCCCAGATTAGATATCTTCTCATTACTGTAATAGGATGATCTAAGATAGAACCCATTCACAGGTATGATACATGCAATACATATACTATCAGATGACAGATAATAAAAAAGTATAAATAAGTCTTACAGGCGGGTCCATAGATGCAGATAAAAAATAAAAATAAGATAAAAAGTGATAAAAAAATAGAGATAAGTGAAATGCATAAAAACCTGAAAAGTATACTTATCTACAAGATTCTAAGTGGACAGTAATATGAGTTTTACAAGATTGAAGGTCTTCATGAAGTCTCTTGTATCATAATATATAGCATCATATATAATTCTATTGGAAAGTGGTTTAGTTAACTAACAATGTATGGGGGAAAATGACTTAAAAAAAAAAATTCACTCTGGTCATAAGGTCATGTCTTTGATAAACCTGCAATATTTGACTGGATTTGACACTCATGAAGCGGGTGTATGGGGTTCCTGTGCATAAGAAGAAACAAGGGGATCATTGGATTTAATAGTAAAAGTCATAATAAATACTGATTATCGAGAAAGTAAATAGGTAGGTGTAGTTAAGTGAGATAAGTTAAAAATTTTTAAGAAAAATATAATTAAAATTAATTTTTAAAAGATTGATATTTGTGTTGAGTATTCATGAGAGTGAGGAATAAAGTAATTAGTAAATTTAGATAATATGAAAAGAATTGGGAGTTAAATGTAGGTAAGTATATAAAGTGTTGGTAGTTAAGGTTATTTATTAAATAATTTGTTTATTGGAATATGATGAATGAGAGTTTTTACTGATGTTGGATTGGGGGGTAATTTATGTATTTTAAATAGTTGTAAGGATTTTAATAGCAGTTGGGTAGATATTAGGTCTGTTTTACCAAAATGTTGGTATAACCCAACCTCCCGCGTTTCCAGTCCACTCATGTTGTACTTTGCAATGTGGTAACTCACATCGGTATATTATGATAGGTATCGGTTGGGTGGGTATCATGCATTTGAATGTTTTCGACTTCATCTTTCTTTACATGTGCGAGCGATACGTAATGCGATGCAACATTTTGTATATTAACACAAAATTATGTTATGTTTTTTTCGTTTATTACTGCGCTGTATTGACGATGTTAGTCCCCTGATATTATGGGAGGAAATTTGTTACCTAGTGTGTCATCTAAATCATTTTTGTGGAAGACTCAGATGTCATGTTTGGGATTATCACCTTTGGGGGAGAGGGTATGGGTTGACATAATGGCAACGGTGCACAGGGGTTTCAAAACTGCTGAATGGTAAAATGTTTTTTATTATTTATTGGACGCGGGTCGAGCTCGAAAACTGATTTTTTTTTACGGAGTAGATATCGTTATATTTAGTACCATTGGCGTCTTCCATTACGGTTGCGCGAACA
Organism: Oreohelix idahoensis; assembly: GCA_024509875.1. NCBI lineage: Eukaryota > Metazoa > Mollusca > Gastropoda > Stylommatophora > Oreohelicidae > Oreohelix > Oreohelix idahoensis. The sequence continues at coordinate 437,188 of JAMPIV010003898.1, forward strand.
GGTTCTCTTACGTCATGTAGACATTTCCTGCCCTGAGTGCTCATTAATTCTGGGCCAATGCATTTGGTATACAAATTAGTTTGTAGCAGTATATTCACTCCGAAGTTAATTTAAGAAGGAAGTTATAACTCTGTCTATATTATTTTGCTCCCACGCTGAATTGATTGGTCCTAGATTAGCGCTATATTTACAGTCTTTGTTTAGTGTAGACCAAAACCGGAGTTAACCACCACCATCCGACCGCGTACATAGCTCCTATGTACAATATACGTATAACGCATTTGGTATTGGTTCTCAGTTCATATTCTTTATTAGCTTATACCCCCCCCCCTGGAAATCAGCTTGGTGGGCTATTTGATTCTTTGTTAAGTTTTACAGATTAGTATTATTGTATGATGATTTACTGTACTATCAATTTTGCATTCTCTACATTTAATTTGAGTCCCGTTTATTTGAATAGAGCTAGCCCAGTCATTAGTTTTACAAATCCTCCCCTCCCAAGTTTATTTTTTTTTTATGACTGTTGGCTACCCTTCGCAGTAGTTCGATCCTAAATGGTCAATACTTACTATAATTACAAATACACCACATAAAGTCTTGAACAATTTTTAGGATCTCCCATTAGCGAAGAACTTTGGTGTAGGTTCTTTCATATTTAATTGTAGTTAATTTATTTCCTTTTTCACACGCGTTAGCGTCATTAAGTCAGGGGGGGGGGGGGCGTTTATTTTTGACTGACTTAAAATTTGAACCATCTTTTAATGTCCCTTTGTTATTTTTCCCTATTCATTTGACCATATTTTAAGTCCCATAGTTTTTTTTTCCTATGCTCTTGACCATCTTTTATTCCCTTTGTTTTTTTTTTTTGCTATGCTTTTGACTTAAGATTTTGCCCAGATTTGAAGTTCATTCGTTTCCTGGTATGTACCTAATAAAAAAGGGTTTAACTAATGTACATCTTCAACCGCCACTAATGTTGGCATCATTCATGACTTATTATGATAATGACTCCCATTTTGCGTTATGATTGTTTGAATTGCCAGTTATTGTTTCCACCAACATTATGTGAATTAACTATTTGCCATTTTCTCCATTGGAGTACCATTAGTCCGATGTTACCATGTTACCATTCCTTGCATTGTTTCCGGCTATTGTTACACCGGTGCAGTCATTTTTTATTTATTGAGACCCTACCCATGTTTTCCCCATACATTGCCACCAAGTTTTGTGTTTCCATTCCATTCGTTTCAACCAACATTAATTTTATTTCATCACCCACTTCCTTGAAGTGTAGGTGACACCATTGGTACACATCCGCAATTTTGGGCTGTCCGCCAATATTTTATGGGCACCCGCCATTTTTTTCCCATTTTTCCTTTGGCGACGATAACCTCGCATGACAGTTCTATCATGTTTTATATTCGCATATGTTTGAGAGATATTATTGACTATCAACCCATAAAAGCGGTTTGCTAGTTGGTTGATGATTGTTCCATTACAGTTATATTTTTACCTATATTAGTGCTAGTTGTTCATACCATATCATCCCCTGTTCTACTTAAGTTCCTTGACTATGTCCATCAGTCCCTACTTATGTCCCTTGACTATGTACATCAGTCCCTACTTATATCCCTTGACTATGTCCATCAGTACCTACTTATGTCCCTTCACTATGTCCATCAGTCTCTACTTAAGTCCCTTGACTATGTCCATCAGTCCCTACCTATGTCCCTTGACCATGTCAATCAGTCCCCACCCCTTCATGATTACTTGTGAAAATTAATGGTATTATTTCATCATTCCCATCTTTTGATTGTTGTATTCCTTCCGACATGATTTCTGGTGGGATACATGAACCCCGAAATTTTTAGGGATTAGTCATTTTTTACCGGCATCTCTCATACACACGGCTATAAGTACACCTCTAGCCTACCTTTGGGTGTATGCTTAACCCTTCTAATCGAGTGCAGTATGACTACAGGATTGTCTCGCACAAAACAAACAAACAACAAAAACTGTCTTAAAGTCTTATATACTAAACGTATTTTATATGGGAATGCCCTACATAAAATCTTAGAGGAGTATACTAAACCACTATCAAGCAAATACCCCAATCGCGCAACATCAACTCCAGTCAATGACACCACAACCATGACACCCCACTATAAAACTAGCCACCACAACGTCTCTGTGCAAAGCTGCGTCCTCCATACACAGTCCCGAAATAACCTAGCGGAAAAATATTACCTTAGATAGAGTACAGACAAAACCATCTTACCTATAAAACAAAACACCTACTGGCGGGATGCGAGAAAGTACTCCAATCCAAAACCATAACACAACCATATCAGTGAACACCAACCAAAAGAAACTTCTACATCTAACACCCCAAGACACACCGCGCCAGATTCGTAGTTAGCGGTCCTCTACGGTAACTATAGAATAAGTGCATCCGCAAGTTATCCACTCATCTACAAACGCCCAATGTCCTAGTCACTCTTAAGCCCCCACCACCGACACCAATCAAAGCATGAGAAGCTTTGCAATCTTTTCCGGTCTTAACTCCACATGATAAATATTTCCTCTGGCAAGCCATAGTAATACAGACTAGTAAGAAAGGACTGACTGCATTACAATAGATAACCATCAAGCTTGAGACTAGAGATATATCTCCAAGCTAGTTTGGTCAAACCGAAGGCGTCCCTCTCTTGAGGATTTGTTGCTAGTGTGTGCTAGCTTACTTTTCGAGCTAAACAGCTTGCCTTCGTTTTGTTAACCCATATTCGTTTTTTTCCACAACCGACACGCGCCAAAGAATTAGACAATTAAATCTATTACTAAAAGAGTTCATAGCGTACCAAGCAAAGTACTTCCATCGAAAGTTATCCCATATTGTGTCACACCTTCCGAGGAAATGTAACCTCCGCGAGCCCAAGAACGTACATCGTAGAAGAAGTGACTTTCGCATAATACAGTGAGACTGATTATATAGAATTAGTATCTGGTTACCAGGCCACATGCAAAGGATTAGGTACTAACATTATGCATCAGGTGCCTAATATGTGCATAGTAGTGCAGCTCTGTTAGCGGGAGTCGCACACAAGCGTGGGGATCTTGACCACCCAATGACTACAATGCTCCCTCGACGCAACACCATCTTCTCCAGCAGACTTCACAATGGCGTATTGCCACTACTGAACGTAAGAGCGTTAGCTCCCAGTCCCCCCCTCGACCCATAAACCCCCAGCCACCAAAGTTACCTAACATACAAAGGAGACATCTTCTAAAACCCATGTCGAGGGAGGCGCGAGAGGAGCTCGAGACCGCTGACGATCTATACTCTCCTCTCTAACCGCTGTGGCGCGCCTCAACAAATAAGATCACATAGGTATACAAAACTGAGCACCAAAGAAATAAAGAAAAAAGCCAAGGTGATCCTTGCGAATTGGATCTACACCACCCAAAACTATGAAGGCGTTTGATCAGAGGCACGACTAGCGTGAAAACAACTGGACTAAATCGAGGCATGCCATATTGCGATACATCCAGGAGACTACAGACGCGACAGCCTCGAGTGAAGCAACAAAACCAGAGGATCAAAAAACAAACAGGCCTCTGACATAAAATGGAAATATCATGTATAATAACAACCATCCATAACATTATAGTCCAGGTCCCTCAATTTAAGCATATAAAATAGCGTGCAAGAAAGAACAATCCCAGCGCATAAGGGTGTTCGCGATATCGCCTAGCGGCAATGAAGATACACAATCCATATGTATGAGCCCTAAAACTCCTTAACCAATTGGCCGGGTTACGACACCCATTGGGTCTCGAAACGCAATCGCCCCAACAGAAGCGCGAGCGCAGTCTCACACCCCCCAGGTCCAAGTAAAAACTAGAGGAGGAAGAACAGCTAGAAACAGCTGTTCGAGAAGACAAAACAACCCGGCAACGATGCAGAATAGCTAAGCAGACAGACATCGAGTCTCCCTTACCTGCAATTGCCGACTCAAAAGCCCCACATGAGCGTGGAAGATGACGATCTGGAGCTACAACAAAGCAGAAAGTAGTTAATAATACAAAGGACAAGAAAGAGAAAAATCACAAAAATAATATACAGACAAAATTTCCTGTTCTGTTGCCGGCACACAGAGCCACCAAGTTAGTGAAGAAAATCAAAACGAACACTGTAGTAAAGCGTATTCACTGAAACAGGACAGGTCGCCAGGGCAGTACCGCGCTCCTCCATTAGCCGGAAAGAGAACTTGCCGGTACACCAAAAAGACAGTTCTAACCCAGCAGCGGCCGGCCCTACCTTCGCCCGTGTAGAACCACACTCACCCTTCCACCTCAAGCAGGCACTCACACATCACCAATCGTCGACACCATCGTACGGCCGAAGACGTGTGGAAGTCAGCACCTAACAGCATAAATCATCACCCAACAAGACATGAGGTTCTAGAGGCGCCGACGCCTTTCAATACTCAAGCCTCCTGTTGGGCGTAGGCAACTACAGAAGAGGACGACATGGAGGCCATGTTGTCCCAAGCAGATAACCTCATAGATGGGCAGCCTTTAGAACATGTGAGTGAATGATTTACTACTAGAAGTTCTTTCCCCGTGCACAGAGGCCCAGTGGCAAACAGACCTTCCAGTTCTCAAGTATAGGAAAGCCTATGGTATCACCTACAACAAGAACAGACAGTGAGCTGCCGTTTTCCGATAAATAGAACTTTTTTTCCCTTTATTTCATATGGAGTTATTTTAAAAGTAAAACTTGTAAACACCTATAGTTTATGGAGTGTGTATCTATTATTTAATATTATTTAAGAGTTGTGTTAAATGTAAGTTAAGTGTCCCCCCCCCCCCCCACCCCCACCCCCCCCACCCACACCCCACCACCCCTCCCTCCCGCAACCCCCCAGCCGATCCTCTACCCTATGCAATTGCGCACAAACGTGTTGTAAATTATTATAGCAAGCATCCCAGAAAAACCCTCACCCCCCCTCCAACTTGGGTACTGGGAGTGCATACTAAGGCGGCGCGTTACATCTTCGCGCAATCACACGTCAAAAAAATATACACAATTCAAACTACACGCCGAGAGACTGAATGCCGAGCACCACTTAGTACAACTATTCACCGTCACAGACAGTCACATAGTAACACATAGGACAAATCCCCGAGGCCCACCCAAATGGCCAATCAAATGTATACACATGAATCGCCTACGAAGGTGAGCCGGTCAGTCAATGGACAGGAAAGAGAAGGACAGCGCAACGAGTTCGACCGCGCTCTGTTGTGCGTGTAAAGGACATGATGTAACAAGTGACCAGCCTATCACTTTGCCTGGTAGCAATCATTACAACACATAATAAACCTCAACTAGCGCTTTGTTGTTGAAAACTTTCCCCTGTGGCAGGTAGCCAGCCTCAACCCCTACTTATCCCACTGTAAATTCAAGAAAGACGGAACGATCAGCACTCAGTCCCCCGACTTTGTCCAGATAATGTTTAAGATATGGCAAAGTGTAACCATGTCCCTAGCCACATTATTGCCAAGTAGACAAGTTCCACTTATAAACGGAGGCCAACCTCTGCTATACCACTCAACCGAATCATGCAGGTACTAGAGATAAAATATCTCTCAATATCACAATGGATTGAGTAGAAATAAGCTACAACAAGTCTACATAATTAAACTGATTCTCCACACAAGTAAAGAAAAACCAGATTTCCCTGTTTTTTAGGCAACAGGACCCGGGATTAACTTCTAGATTTGTTTTCTGCCAGTCAGATAGCATTAACTAATATAGGACTATACATGCTGGTTTGCCTTAGGCACCAGCTATGGGGTGCTGCCATCCTTCAAATTAATGGAAGGAATTTTCGTGCAATACAACAAGTACATATAGAACTGACAGATATGGCAGAACTGTCATAATCCAAATACAAAACGAAACAACAACATGACACCGCACACAACACATTAATAATTACGCACCACCACCGAAAATCGACAGAACCTAAGATATATGACGTATTATACGACAGTACTAACGGAACATTACAAGGGGACTAAGAAAATTCTTTAGGGGGAGACTTTAAACTGTGTCCTGTCTGACCTAGACCGCGTCAAGTGGCCTTTCACAGAAGCACAGACACGGAAAAGTTTTTCACTTGTGCGAACAGTTCAGGCTATGTTAGACGAACATGACCTTCAGACGCCATACAGAAAATAGAACCCCAATCAAATAACACCTATACATACTATGACAAGACATACGAACCCATATCTCAGACCTGGCTTCAAGACTATATCTAGAATTTAATGACCATCTATTGACTATCAATATACACAAAACATATCACATAAATAACACACTTAAATTCACAGCATCACCACGCAGTTTATACAGTCTATAAGTACGAGGTAACACACGCACAAACAAGTAAAGAGATCCCGCATTTAGTGAAATACTAAACAATAAATTCTTTACACAAAAAAAACACACTTACAACACAGAGCAAATTTTAAACACAACTATACAAGTTAACGCACAAGACATTCCAATAATAACATCGCACAATATGGGACATGTTAAAATACAATAAGGATATAAACCAGATGTAGGCCACACTTATACACCTATAAAAGTAAGAAAAGGAAGAAGTGGATTTATAGAAGAAGCAATTAGTTAGGCCAAAAGTTTAGAGACAAAACGAACCCTCACATCCATACCTTAGAAGAACAGTTAGATGAATATAGGCCCCCCAAGTAATACCTACCATTAGCCACTACTTAGGGTCAAAACTAAACACTAAAACACAAGAAATCCCAAGTAGTGCAATATTTAGCAGAAGAACAGAACGTTCAACACCAATAAGACAGAATCATGAAAAATAGACATGAAAGGAACATCAGCCAACAGACAACACCCAGCAATATCCATGCCTTTTTTGAATATTATAAACAACTATATACTAAACAGGAAACTGGACGCTAGCAATACAAGATAAATTTCAACAATGCACA